>SPJY01033140.1:1578890-1796187 GCA_005191435.1 Raddia distichophylla | reverse complement strand
ACCCCCCCCCCCCCCCCCACCCTCTCCCATCAAATCCAGTCTACGCTATGCATGGCTCAAACCGAGCGATCCATGTAGAGTTGCAGAAAAAGAGAGTAGTAGTGGTTATGGTATGTTGAGGACAATCATGAATGTGCAGACATCACAACAAAAGGGATGAGGAAGGAAACCCTAGAAATATTCTCTTGGTAGCCTCTCAGTCATATATAGCTAGGTGGCCACACATGATTGGATTAGCAACTATAGTGCACAATAAATTTTAGTAGAAATGGAGCTTGAGCGCACATACCCTCTGTTTGTTTATAAAGTGATGACGTTAGTCAAGATTTCTCCAAATGCGTAGGGTTTTGCATTGCCGCCGCCATCGTTCTCTTTCTCTCTCGATCGATAGATCTTGATAGTGGATGTCATGCACCCCATGTTCTTGACATGCATCATTGCATTATGTGAAATGATGCTTTGATTTTTTTTCTTCTTGATGGGGGCATACATACATATATATCTAGTGATGGGCACCCAAGCTAGGCATACACCGGCCGGGTATAGTACGGTAGGCGTGCCGTATTAGTGAACATACTTCTAATAGGGGAGAGAGAGGACGATCCTTTTAAGGCTTCACACATTCCCTTGCCAAACTTAAAACTTCAAAATAAGAATCAAGTATAATCCCATTTAATTTGGTTAAAAAAATAAATTTTGAATTTTTAAATCAATGGTGGATTTTAAACGAAACTTTGCTAAGGTTTACAAATACACGGAGTGAAATCTTTAAAAACCCAAGAGAAATGTTTAAGAAAAACACTGTTCTATTTGAAATTCCAAGAAAAATCTTTGATTTTTTTCAAATTTTTAAATTTGAAGCGGTAGGTTGAAAAATGCTGATTTCGGTCCGAACCAAATTAAATGTTGAAATGGCACGAGTTTGCAAACCAGGAGGTCTTTTTTTTGCATGCTGATCATCAGTACCTTTTTTGTATGCTTAGTTATCGCTAATCCATGCAGTGTGAGAAATTTCAATTCAAGTGCTAGTTCATGCATTACCTAAAAAATGTGCTAGGCCATGCAAACTATATATGTGCTGTACGTGTACAGATCAAAGTTGGCCAATAAATTAATTTGTCTTGGTGAAACATGAGTGTAGTGTCTGTAAATAAGACAATGCTATTCTCACTATTTTTCTTGTGATTAATGAAACTTACGACAAATATATATAGAGATGCATATATATGACCTCTACGAAATGGTTATATATATTACTTCACCAGAGACGGGAGCTGAAATGTTAGTGGGGCATAACGTTTTTTTTTATTATAACTAGTCCTTAATTTGCGGGCTTTACAGCCTTTACTAGCTAGCTTCGATCTATGGAGGATTAAGGTGATTCAAACTAGCTAGCTAGAATCGATTGATTCAAGGACGTTTGTTTTACGTCATGGTGCGGTGCACATTATAATCGACCGATAACTAGCATTACCACTAAGTGACGTGAATTTAATAGTATGTATTATACTTTGCACAAATCCAAAACTAGATCTTTGAGTGTGGGTGACGAAAATGACGTCGATGATTACGACTAATCGCTGCTACTTAGACCAGCTACCTCGAATAATGTTGATCCATTTAATATACCAGATAGAAAAGCTGTGTATACAGGGCACTCGATCTTGTGGTGGCAAAGATCGATAACTGAAAGAGACAAGGGTGGACTGTCGAAATCAGATAATTCTTCTGGAAAAGCAGTAGGATGCAAAAAAAAAATACATGTATTAGTAGTGGTCTATTTTTTTTTAGGAAAAGGTGGCCTGAATTTGTTATCATTTTTTCCCTGATCGCCGTACCTGGTGCTAATCATATTACTTACTATACTATTTTGTATTTGTTTTCGATCGCTATGAAAGGTTTGGTTTTTTTTTTACTATCAAAATATCTCTTGGTGGTTCACAACGTGGCATATCTCACGGTGCATATATACCAATCACCGACAGTAAAACCGATTGCACACGGTCTGTGCAATCAGTTGTGATATATATGTTTTACGTGTTGCATGCACTACAGGAAAATCATTCATTGTCGACGGCCAAATATAGGATAGACAGCCAACTCTGTGCTGTCTACCATAAATCGAATGATCGACGGCTAGAACTATGTCCGTCTACAATAACCCTGGAAAAGGGTAAACCATTGATCCAACACACAATATGGTCGACAGCTAACGGAAAGCCGTCTACCATATATAAACAGTAACACTGCCGCTAACGGCGCGCGCACTGTGACCGTGGCAAAGCCATGAACCCCAGGCCCACACCGTGCGGTGAAGCGGACTGACATATGGGGCCCACATTTGATCGTCGGCCGTCAGTGTAGCCGTCGACCATACCTCACCCCGTATCAAGCTCAAAAAGCCGTGGCGCCCTTAGGGTTTGAACAAAAAATCTTCCTCCCCTCTGGCTACTAGCGCGCGGCGTGGGCACGTCCACATATTATGGTAGACGGCCATAAAAAGGCCGTCCACCATAAACTAGGTGACAGCAAACCCTCCTCCCTAGGTATGGTAGACGGCTTTGACCAGGCCGTCGACCATAAGCTGACGGAGGGATTTGGCCGTTACCCCAGAGATGGTCGACGGCCGTGATACATGCCGTCGACCATATTATGGTCGACGGCTGTGCTGTCGACCATATTTTTATGGTCGACGGAGCAGTGTCGTCGGCTTATGGTCGACGGTCGGCCGTCAAGTATATTTTGGGTGGACGGTTTACTCTCTATGGTAGACGGTTTGGGCCGTCTAAAATGATGAACTTTCCTTTAGTGATGGTATGTAGGATGTAGCATTAATCGTTCACAACGATACTAAAAAACTAGTTGTTCTCGGGGGAGGGCGAGAGGGTTGACCACCTAGGACCCCAAACGGTAGGGTGCCCTAATCGATTTAGTGTAGCATTCTGTGTATGTATTTATATGTATAGGCAATGAAAATTATCATTATCCATTCGCTAGCTAATTTATTTATCTTCTCAAGTTATTATCTCTTTCCTAACTCCAAACTCAAACGATGGCCAGCTCCTTAAAATCTCCCCTAGTCCTTTTTTTTCTGCAACATCATTGTAATAATTTAATTCCTAGGGACTAAATTAGATACCAATGGAGTGAAGAACAACACTGCGCCGCTGCCCTGGACTCTTATGTATGTTGTTCTTTGACTCCCCATGCATTGATCTACATAATCGATGATGCAATTTCATGGTCACTTATGTTGTCCTTTGACTTAATTTCTATGCGTTGATCTACACGAGCGGCAATTCTCAGCATTCTCAACTTCCTAACTTGCACATATGCATGAGGGCGAGTAGTTGGGCATTGATGAGCTGACATTCTCATTGTACAAGTCTGTCAACAGCTCTCATCCGCACTTGATAGCCAATATTTATCAACTCTCCTCACTTTTGAAAATGTCAATGGCCATATTACTAATTGTCGTTTTTAGGAGCGTCTACTTTTTCAGTTTTATAAATCAAATTAAATAAAATAGCCTCTCATCAGCACTCGATCGCCAATATATACTCATCTATCCTGCTCAACTTTTATAGTGGCAATGACCATATTACTAACTGCCAATTTTTATTTGCACCTCCTTTTATTTTATGAATCTAACTAAATAAAAATCTTATATATTTTGTTGGTATAGTGTTCTTATTTTTATCTTGCCCCAGGACCTCTAAATTGCCAGGAACGGCCCCGTGGAAAGCCTGTGACCCGTTCGCTCGGCACTCGACTAGCTACTTATGATTCTATTGCGCACTTACGTAGATCCTCCAAATTCTGCCTCCCCTTCGTTTATCGTCGCTACTATTGCGATCGAACGAAAACGATGGCGGTACCCCGGTACGTACCGTAGAACGGTGGCGGCGCCGTGGATTTCCGACCGCCCCGAGCCGCCTTCGACCGACAGCGCCACCGCGACCGCGCGCGAGTACGTAGCTCGACATGCATGCATCAACCGGCGCAGCAGCACGAACCACTAGCCGGAGCCCGGCCGGCCGGGACGGCGGCACCGACCAATGATCTATCGTTTCACTCCGGATGGACTCCCCCCGAAACAAACCACGAGGAAAAGGGCAGGAAAAACACTACGAAACGAGCAGAAAATCACGCGCCCAGCCACTCGTCCACCCACCCTCCCGTCCTGGAGTCCCAACTCCCAAACCCCCGAGTTCCCACCCGGCGCCCTCCACTGGTTAAAAGGGCTCCGCGCCTCCACCTCCCCGCCCCTTCCGCCCGAGCCGCTGATCCCCCGTTTATCTGTCGCGCGGCGCCGCCCAGCCTGCTGCTCCGGTGCTCCCACTCCCCCGCGTGAGCCAGCCTCGCGTCGCGCGTTCTCGCTCTCGCTGGCCGGTGGCAGCGACCGGCGTTCCGCCGCTTGTTAACGGTGCGCGCGGCGTGCTCGGCTCGATCCGTCGATGGCGGAGGCGCTGGGAGCGCTGTGCCGCCGCGGGGGCTGGTCCTACTCGGCGATCTGGCGCTCCGACCATCGCGATTCACGGTGAGTGAGAGGAACCTTGCGCCTGCGGCCTGCTGCTAGCGCAGCAGTCGCTGGGGAGTAGATCTACAGTGCTAGTACATGCTCCCTTCTTCCTTTTGCGAACGATAATATATGCGCGGTTGTACACAGAGTGCACTAGCTAGCAGCTAGCGCGGCTGCCAGTTGCTACTCATGCACGTCGTTGATTTATGGGCGCCGGTGTTGTAACTCTCTTATGTGATTTGATTCAGAGCCGTAACTTTGTGCGCTTTTACATTTTTTTCACCGAAAATAGCACCAGGTGGAGTATACTGGTGCTGGTTGTGTATTTCTTCAGAAGTTGCTCTGGCGACTTTATACATTGCTGTGTTGTTTCCTTCTCGTGTTTTTCAAAGTGAGACCTGAAGATCGAACTTGCACAACACTACAACAGTGTACTCTCTCTCTCTCTCTCTCTCTCTCTCTCTCTCTCTCTCTCCATTTTTTAGGATCTCAGACCTGCAAAAGTTGCTGTTTTATTTGATAAAAACGGCTCTTTTATTTTCGTTTCAGAAGAAGTTAAAAGGAAAGGTTATCTAAACTCTGTGTGTGCGCTCATTTCTTGCACTGAGCCAACAATGATAGTACATATAGCTTTCAAGAACTTGAGGTCTCCAAGAACTTTATTTAGGCAGGAAATAGCTAGTGCACACACCACTAACATTTCTCTCTCTGATTGATATCCATTCTCTGCCTGTAAGCTGTAAGGATGTAGCGAACACTAGAAATCTTTAAACAAATCCGTAGCTATTGCTACTCAGTGATCTCATTTTGCGAGAAATTTTCGAGGTAATCCAAATTTATCACTCCATTTGCTTGAAAAGCGATATATGGAGTATGAAATCTACTTTACTGAGCGTCTGAGACGCACTGGGGTTCCTTGGGCAGGAGGAATAAATTGAGATAGATGTCGTAATTTAACTTCTTCCAAGCTCTTACAGCTGTTGTGCCGAATGCTGGGGTGTGGACTGTGTAAAGTTGCTTTCTTTTCCTCCCTTTCCTAGCATAGTATTGTAACCCCATCAAAAGTGACTGAAAGATTGACGCTTATTTCGTGGTTATTATATTTTTCTTTTTGAACACATGGCAAAAGTTAACAATCATCAATCATTTTTTTTCTTTTTTTGTGTGTGTTTCTTTGCTTATTTCCGAATATATGTGCAAAGTTTAGGTACTCTTGATCTCCTTAGAACCTCTAGGATTGAGCCTTCCAGCTGATTAGTAGTATACCACGGTAATTTCTTACTGATGCTATATTTCATATATAAGGTTGCTTACGATAGGGGGATACCACTCTGAAGATGAAGCCAGAGAGGTTGTGGAGAAGATGCTAAATCTGGTTCATATTGTTGGAGAAGGGTATGGTACAATTGACCATTTCTATGCTTGATTGATCTTTTGCAAGTCTTTAAATAGTCCCAAATATTTTTAATGTTTTTAGGCTAATTGTATGTTTTAATACTGCAATAATAGCTAATTAGTCTGTAGTCCGTAAAATTTTTTTTGTTAGAACGTTCTAAATGAGTATTTTAACCCTGTTTTTGAAGAATATTTGAACTCAACAAATATGATTAACTACTCTACCGGTATTCTCTTCACTGTTTCTTTGTTCAATTTTGAATTTGTACTGCTCCATTAAGGACGATTTTACACAACAATTACAGAGTACTGACAACGTCTCATCTTCTGTTTCAGCATCATAGGATCAGCTCTAGTAAGTGGGGAGTGCCAATGGATTTCTGCTGACGTTTCCTTTAGTTTGGTTCAGACAAGCGATGAAGAAAACCTAGGCTTATTTGAGGTATAGAAGACCATTTAGCCTCAAAGCTTCTGTGTGTAGATAATTCCAAATGGTTTGTGAAGTAGAGTGAACACATGTATTATCAACAATAGTAGTCTTTGTTGATGCTTCTCCCGGCTAGTTCATTGCTGAAAGTAAGAAGTTACCTTATTTTAACAGAGGAAGGTTCCTTCTTGTAGGGCTATACTTGGTGGCAACATCAGTTCCTGAGTGGGATAAAGGTTAGTATACACTTTTTTACCTTGTATTCTTTCCAAAGAATATTTCATTAACATAAATCATTCACTTCTAAACAAATTTTAAAAATAAATTTGCGTATTTTTATAATTAACAAAAAATAGTGATTAGTCACTGAAAACAACACATAATTACAGACTATTGCAGTAATACCTATCCCGGCGCTTGGTGTGGCACAGTTTGGCTCCATGCAAAAGGTTAGTACTTTCTCAGATGCAAACTTCAGAATTATTCAATACACAGAAAACAATATTCATGACAAGGTACCATTTTTTGTCGTTGCTTATATTGGTAAAATAATTGATCACGCGAGTTCAGTGCCAATGGCAATTCTTAAGAGAGTAAATATTTAAGGAAGATTGATTGCTTCAACTAAGATATTCTGGTAGCTATATCTAAGTAAAAAATTTTGGGATTCTATAAGATATATGTTCTCTAAAATTCCTACTTATAATAAAATATATATGAAATCATTGTGCGTCAGGACATGACAACAGGCATATTTTCTCATGGAATCCAATTTTTCACATTCACCAGGTTTCTGAGAGCTTAGAGTTTCTGGATCATGTTAAAGGAACATTTTTTCAGAGGGAGAACATTTTATGGGATCCTTCAACCAAACATATTCAGAGAGATGCTTTCCCGTATAATCCTCAATTTCAGCCCAATTCTCCGAGCATGAAGGGTCTTATGCGTATCAAGGCTGATCCAGAAAAGAAAATTATGAAGAACACAGGAAGCATAGAATCTCTAAGGAGATTTGTAAGTACCTCAAGTAATTATTCTCTGAGTTCTTCAAATGGTTTCCCCTCCAATGAAAGCTGCTACGGTCTAAATCCTCATATAGTGGCCATGCCAGTAAACTCCAAGTCAATATATGATGTCAGAGTATTTAATAACGTCAGCGATTTGATACAGCACAATCCTAGTTCAGGAAATCATGATTCTAGTTTGGCAAGTGCAACCATGGCATATTCGAGTTTGAACAATCTTTCAAGGAACGAGCTGTCATGCGCAACTAACAAGCTAGGATATTGCCTCCAGAGTGAAGAAACATCAAGGTTCCACGATTCATTCGCATCTTGTTTGCCTGTTGGTGATGAACTGAAATCCGTTTTATTTGACAATGTCACCTCTCTTGTTCAAAGTACCGGAATGCAAGACAACAGTACTGCTGGATTTACTTCTCAGCCTAATTGTGTAGTCCGTGAATTACCCAATGAAATATTGGGAGAAACTGCTGTAGGTACTAGAAACTCTGACAGAAAAGGAGACGATGAAAATACCAATCTGCTTGGAGAAAATACTGACTTCCTTGGAAGTACGATTGTTGACACGCTCATGCATGATTGTTGGGATGACAATTCCGTACCGCCAGGAAACAATCCACGTTTTGGTGGTAGCACAACTGACTCAGTTACAGAACAAGCAAGTAGTGATCCATCGGTTGAAGAAAGGGGGTTATTTTCAGAATCTGCCCTTGAAGAACTGCTTAGTGCCATTGCCAATGTGAATACTGGTACAGCATGCAGTCCAGTCGTGGCTAGCACTGATCCATTAGCTGGTTGTTTATCAGGCTGTCAATTGCCAAGACATACCCTTGAGGACTCCTTTTCCATGTTCAAGGAGCAATTACCATCAATGAACTTTCCTTCCAGTAGCTATACCTCTGAAAATGTGCCAAATGGAGCATCAAAGGCAATCCCAGTTTCCCTGGGAAATTTATCTATGGATGATTGTTGCAGTTTGAACACCGCAAATTCCAAGGTCAGCCAGGTAAAGAAACCTGAGGGAGTAAAAGTTATCAAGAAAAGAGCTAGACCGGGTGAGAGCACACGGCCAAGACCAAAAGACCGTCAACAGATACAAGATCGTGTCAAGGAATTGCGTGAGATAGTTCCAAACAGCGCTAAGGTAATCATTGATCTCATTAGCTATACTCATGTTTAGGCTCCGAGAAGCTGCCTGAGTTTTATACTGTCTTCTATACAACAGTGTAGCATTGATGCTCTGTTGGACCGAACAATCAAGCATATGCTATTTCTACAAAGTGTGACGAAGTACGCAGAAAAAATTAGGGAAGCTGATGAACCAAAGGTATGTCATTCTTAAGTGTGCATTAACCTTTTAGAACCGAAACAATTCATGTTGGCTTTAGTAATAGTACTCGCTCTAAATTGTTGTGAAGATGATCAGCAAGGATAGCAGTGCTGTGCTGAAAGAAAACTCAAGTGGTGTTGTCTTGAAAGATAACTCCAGTGCTGGAAGCAATTGTGGCGCCACGTGGGCCTATGAGGTTGCAGGACAGACTATGGTTTGCCCAATAATGGTAGAGGATCTTGCACCGCCTGGTCAGATGCTTGTTGAGGTATGAATCAGAAGTAAAATGCTGCTCTTATTTCACAGTACAGAAATTTTAGACAATCTGCTTGCTGTTCAACAGATGCTATGTGAGGAACGCGGGTTTTTTCTAGAGATAGCAGATACCATACGTGGATTTGGACTGACAATTTTGAAGGGACTGATGGAACTCCGTGAAGGAAAGATAATGGCACGATTTCTTGTCGAGGTAGGGATAAACATTTTTTGGATGACCCATTTTTTTAATTTGGTTTTGCTACTTGCTGTTTAATGTTCCTGTCTATGCAGTTGCAGGCAAACAAGAATGTGACTAGGATGGACATATTTTTATCGCTTGTCCAGTTACTACAGCAAAATAGCCTGAACCGATCCTCTGAACAGGTTGCCAAGGTCATTACCAATGGGGTTCCATCTTTTGCAGAGCATCAGCAATCTCCAATATCAATCCCGGTTGGCCTCTCCGAGAGATAGTAGCGACTAGCGACCGCATACATTTCGACTAGGTCAAATTAGGCGATGCCAATCGAAAGCATCTGGAATTTTGGATTATTAGTTGATGCTCGATGCTGACTGCCAGGTGTTGATAGGTGACAAAACAATAGGATGTAGCGGACGTCTATTTTAACATCAAGAAAAACTTAAGTTAGTTATGCTCATTAGTAGCTGTACAAATTCGCACGTAACCAATTTAGAAATCTCGAGGTTATGGATTGTAATCAGGACACTGGCGTTACTGTATGTTGGTTATTCTGTGTGCAGTGATGATTGTTTTTCTTTTCCTGAGACGTATAAAATAGGGTAAATTACATTTATGTCACTACAAAGTTCAAAGTTTCGGTTCAATAAAAATAACATTGAAACATTGGATTTTGTAAGACTGTCAGACAAAGCAAGACTCGTTATACGTATACTTCTGTGAACTTCTACCTCTATACCTATCCTTCCCTCTTTCCTTCTCTACCCTTTTTTCTTTCTTCAACACCTGTCCAATGACCAAGCTTCGTGGTGTGTCTGCTATCTTTAGGTTGCTAACTTTGTCTTTCTCTTATTGGATGAAATCTTAGAGCTCATGTACATTACTTAAAAAAATACCATCAACTAGAGTGCACAACCCCAACAACCTTCTCCGGCCACCACCATAGTAGAGCAGGCTCGAGGTCAGGCATTGGATGTCACCACCGGTGTTGGGGAATAATGGACAACCATCCATGGCCATAGCAGTTGCTAGAGTGCACACCGTGACAACCGCTTCCCATTATCGATTGTGCATCCTCTCTCCCTCATATAGCATAGGCAAGAGGTGCCAAAGCTCAAGGAGAAGAGTTACCGAACTGTCCTTGGTCCTGCTCCCTCCATTGCGCCTTCATGCACATGTAACATCCCAAACCCCATCGAGCTCGGAATGCTACTATCCTAAGAAAAATTACTAGTTTTGACAACAACATTCCATAAATTGTTCTAATCCATGCACAGAGAAATCAATCAAACACAAAATACGATGAAACTACTCTAAACTAGACCTAATACAATAAGAGTAGACGAAAAGCAAAGCACATGATAAACAAAAATACTTTCAACCCTCTATAATTAATTTGGCAGGTTGCAGGAGCCAATTTTGTAATTGTGTAGCTCCTCGCACGCTTAGGGGTGGGCGTCCTTCGATTTTTTCACCCCTTTTTCTTTCTCTTTTTGTTGTTTTTAGCTTTTGTACCAAGGTTTCTGTCTTTTCATTCCTTCTATAATTAATACAAGGCAACTCTCCTGCCTTTCCGTAAAAAAAAAATACTTTCAACCGGTCATCCGAAGTACTCGTAATTGGACACCGCGACGCAACGGCCTAAGTGGTCTTCACTCACCTTACTACACACCATACACCCACTACAAGAAAACGATGTAATTTCGTCGGCCAAAAACCGACAAAATTAGAGGCTAAACCGACGAAATTGGCATAATTTCGTCGGTTTGTCGACGAAATTAGGCTGACCAAATGTGCTAGACGAAATTAAACACCTTTTCGTCGGTTGCCGACGAAATTACGGTATTTTCGTCGGTTTCTAAGGCCGACGAAATTAAAAAACCAATGGGCCGCGAGGGCGACGGAACGCTGACGTGGCGTGTAATTTCGTCGGTCTGGGCCGATGAAATTATGGGCCACATCAACAAAAAAAAAAAATGCGAGCTGGCGGGTTAGGCTGACGTGGCACGTAATTTCGTCGGTTTTTGGCTGACGAAATTACGTGCCACGTCAGCAAAAAATAGCAGCGCATGGTTTCCTTTGGCTATTAATTTCGTCGGCCAAAACCATTAATTTCGTCGGTTTTGGCCGACGAATTTATATATTCACAGAAAATTCACAAAAATCACAGAAAAATAACAAAAAATCACAGATAATTCACAGATATTCATATCATCACAAACTTATATCCAACATCAAATATCATCCAACACAAGATCTATAACAGCACATAGATACAAATTAAACATAATTAAGTCCATACAACATCACATAGCGCAAGCACAAGTTTAATATCAAGTCATCCAACTCAACTTCCACATCGACAAGTTTAATAGCAAGCACAAGTACAAAATGGATCTTCTAACTCGCAGGTGAGTACGATCCATGTCCGCTGGCTGCCGCATCGGCGCCTCCCAAGTTGACCGAAGGTGTATCCGAAGAAGAAGCGTCGTTGTTGCCTCTAGTCTCACCTTGAGCAGGTGGAGGTGGTGTTGCAAAGCCCTAATCAATTGAAGGAGCATTTGTGAGAGCGCAAATAGATGGAAGTAAATTTTCTTATAAAGATGTAAATTTATTACCTGTTGTGTCTCTTGAAATAAAAAGCCAGGCGGAGGAGGCGGAGGCCGAAACGCAGGCAATTGAATATTTGGCCCAAACTGAGAGTAGAACATTGCCTATAGTAAAAATAACATGCAAAGTGTATTAATTTTCAGCTAATTCATTCAAATTTTAATTATATGTACTTGCATTATCCAATTATCGAAAAATAAGATAATTCACACAAATTTGAGCCATATGCACTTTTCTTCTCCAATTATTGAGCGGCGGCACTTAACTATGCAACTTTGGTGCTAAATTGACATTCAATGCAACAGAGATGTTTAATAGCGACAAATGAGCTAATCCACTCAAATTTGGGCCATATGCGCTTATGTTATTCGATTATCGAGCTACCGAGCCTAAATTTACATTCAATGCATAAGAAGCATATAATAACGACAAATAAGCGATTTCACATAAATTTAACCAATATGGAACTGTCTTCTCTAATTATTGAGATATGAAGGCAAATAATGCAATTTTCATATAAAATTGTCATCTAATTGCAAATGAAGTATTAATAAAGATCACTTTTACTTACTTCGAAGTTCTCTCGCTAATATGTCTGATACTCCATCACGTACTTCAGATACTCCTGTTGCTGGCTCAACTGCTGCACCAGTTGTACCTCTCGCGAGGTACGAGAACTGCTTCTGTATCCCGGATTGGAGCAGACGTCGTGATCCCCAAGAATTGGAGTATTCCTTATCTACCTCAGGATGTATTTGGCATGTATATGAGTTCGTTACGGTCTCGTAGTTAGCCCGGCCCGATTATCCCTCGGTAGGTCGGTTGTTCAACACTATATAAACAAGGCCCCTACGGCGTGTAGAGGGCACGAGATCATCGCATACTACTTCTTGTACACCCATAATCTCGCCGAGACCTGTTCGTCTCGCTGAGTTCCTCCTTGTAATCCCTTTCTCATATAAGGAAGAGCTGGACGTAGGGCTATTATCTTCTCGGAGAGGCCTGAACCAGGATAAAAACCCCTGTGTCTCCCTGTTGCTCGTTGATTGCTGTTCGCCCTGCTCAGCAGTGTCTTCTATCTCCCCTTCTCAAGAACCTTAGTTGACTTGGGACCGATATCCCAACCGTCGACAGGGACGACCTTGCCTCGGCTACGGCTTGGCTTGAATCCACCACCCCGTTAAACATGGGAAACCTCCCATGCTTTCTCCCACCACCGCTCGAGTACAATGCCGCTAGGTCCACTGGCTGTTGCCTTCAATTACAGTCTTCTCCATGACGGGCCACCATTTCCTCTCCATACCGAGCCTGCAAAAAATTGCAAACATTAGTGGAAAATTTGGAAAAATTTATTTGAAGGCGTGTAGTTCTATATTACCAGGTTTTGTGTCGTTGTTTGACTGCATAGTACATCCGGCTGTTCTGCGTTGTCTCCAAAGTGACCTCGGATATAAGTGTCGATTTCACTTGGCGCACTCCCACTTTGAGCTTGCTAAATTGCACACCATGATATATATTTTAATGAGTAGAATAACAGATGAATTGTGAATACAAAATCAACAAGACCATGCATATCATCCTTTTGACTAGACGAAGGTGTCCGTCGGCGTTGTATCGATGTGTTGTTCTTGGGCCGACATTCCTATTGCTCCTTTTCTTCGCTGACTGCTCCACAAAGGCAGAAGACGCCCAGTATGCACAAAGTGCCTGCCAAGCATCAGGACACTTTCTAAGCCAAGGGATATCCACCTGGAGGTATTTGTCAACGGTTGGGATATCGGTCCCAAGTCAACTAAGGTTCTTGAAAAAGGAAGATAGAAGACACTGCCGAGCAATGCGAACAGCCATCAACGAGCAACAGGGAGACACAGGGTTTTTATCCTGGTTCAGGCCTCTCCGGGGAGATAACAGCCCTACGTCCAACGCTTCTTTATATAAAAAAGGATTACAAGAGAGAACCCGGCGAGACGAGCGGGTCTCGACGAGATTATGGGTGTACAAGAAATAGTATGCTCTAGATCTTGGCTTCAGGTCATAGTCCAATGATCTTGGACGTGCCCTCTACACGCCGTAGGGGCTCGGTTTATATAGTGTTGAACAACCGACCTACCGAGGGATAATCGGGCCGGGCTAACTACGCGTTCGTAACGAACTCGTACACATGCCAAATATATCCCGAGGTAGATAAGAGGATAATGTGGTGTTCAGACAAACCTCTATCACCAATCCTCTATATTACCTGACACAGTCGCTACTGTGGCCACGGGGACCGCGTACATCCGAGTCCTCGTCGCTGGACGAGGACGATCCACCACTGCCCCTCTCCTCGTCGGCGGGCATGGGGGGCCTGCCGTGCTGGCCATTGCGCATACGGTACTCGATGGCGACGCAGACCATGTGCACGACGCACTGGATGGCGTACCCGGCGATCCAGAGACGGAGAGGCAGGGACGGGCTCTCATCGCGGCTGAGCACGAGCACAACGGCAGCGACAAGAATGAAGGCGAGATTCCAGAGGATGTCGAGCGCCACAATGGGGCGGGAGTAGGCCCAGTCGGCCTGCCGCTCCTCCAACTGCTCCGCCGCCGCCTCCCGCACAAGAAGCGACGGCTCCCGCATCGCCCGGCGACCGCCCCGCCGCAGCAACTGCGCCGCTCCCCGGAGAGTCGGCCGGCCCAGCGCGCCCCGACGACGGCGCCCACCGCCGCCGAGGAGCGGCGCTGAGTCCAGGAGGGCGTCGCCGCGGGGGCTTGGGGATCGTGGCGTCGCCATCGCGAGAACTCTAGCGAGATCGGGAGGAAGGTGCCTGTGTGGCTGTGTCTTTCGTACCTTCTCCAATTCTTGCCTTCCCTGTGGCAATGCCGCAATGGGGACTGCCGTGCTCCAGTTTCCTTTTGCGAAGCATTTCAATTTTCAACTGGTGAATGCAATTACAGTATGGTAGTAGACTATTAGTCCGATTAGAGATTTACCACATCTCATCCAATTCGATGGGTTTACCTAAACAAAATTAATTTAGTTTGTCTCTACACCCATAACACCGTACACACAAATTTCTCATTTTCTAATTACTTGGCACATTTCCCCACATGACTTGACCATTTTGTCTTTGCCATCAGGCCACCCCGTCTCCTTATCTTCTCTCTCCTCCGCCGCCCCTCCACCTCGGCACCTCTAGCGCCGCGGCCGTCATTGTCCGTCGTTGTCGGTTGCGCCGCCTCACTGAGCCGCCGTCCTCCAGTGCCACCGCTGTCGATGGAGACAGCAACAATGACATCCGATGGGGATGGTGATGGCTTTTGGGGTCGACGACATCGGCAAGTGGGGACAGCGGTGCTGCACGGCCAGCAGGGAGTTGGCCGTCGGTGGACTAGTGGTGGTGGTGGTGGACTGGTGGTGAGGTTGGACCGTTGGCCCATCCAACGGGGGGGTTTGGACTGTGGGGACCCCGGGAGATCCCCGAAAATACAACTGTCAAGGATTTCAGTTGCATTTCAGAATCGTACAAACGGCCAAACTTTATTGCATATCTAAAGTTATTTTACAAGATTGCTTACAATTTTTAGTACACCTCCAAATTTTACACTTCAAGACCACAGGCATGGCTCGAGTGTAGGATAACTAAAAATCTATAGTAAAATCTTTCAAGTCTTCAAATGAAAAGTCTTCTGCTGAAAAGAAAGGACCTACCCAAAAGAAGGATAGCCCGCAAAAAGAACGGGTAAGCACTTACGTCTTAACAGGTTACCATATGTATACCTATTAACTATATGCAAGGGTTTTAACAGAAAATGACAGGGAGATTTAAATATAGACTTAATGCATATTTTTAAAATAGTTTTATAAAAATCCTATATTTTGTCAATTCTTTTCTAAAACATTTTTAAAAGTGATTTTTGATAAAAACCAGATTTTCAAAACTGACTCTAGACCAGACCAACAACAACCTTACAACCATACCTCTAACCTGATTTATGTTAATATTTAGAATAGGCATCACCCTGCGATACAACCTCATATACCAGAAGTATGGTTCATCGATGATTTGTTTTTAAACGACTCTGCAGAATCTACCCAGCTTTACCCATAAAATGATCAGTAATATGGTTTGGGTTAAAATTTGTATCTTTTCTATCATGACATAATTCAGTTATGAGCAATGAACAAACCAACCACCGGCCCCCAAACAAGTGTCCTCTAGACCGCTTCTAGAGCGACCCACTATGCGTCTCATATTCCCACCGTTTGTTCACGCTAAACTTCCAACAATATCCAACAACACTCCAACCTTAACACAACCAAAACCTCAACAACTCAACCAAAGATTAAATTAAAATGCAACAATCATGATCCTACATGCTTATATGAGACCTTGCCATTATTATGGCTAGATTATATTCCTAGGGTTTTCCTATGACTTAATAGGGAAGCTAAGATTCTAAATGGGATTATGACTATATGCAATCATAAATACTTTTAAATCAATTGGAAAAAATTAATTAACTAGAAAATAAATGCTAAATACAACTTTAGGGAACAGGAAACCTGCCTGGTTCGGTTAGATCTTCGATGCCTATATTATTGCCCTGATAATCCTGCTCGGCTGATCCGAGGGCAATATATTCGTTTTCTACACGTTGGAGAAAGGAAAAATAAAGGGAATTTAATAAAAAAAAAAGAAAAGAAAGATGCATGGGGCATGAATGCATAAAATCATTTTAAAAAGGTGTTTTTTTTAGGAAAAAGGTTAGGGTTGACTAGGATGGTGATGGTTTAGGAAATCTCCGGAAAATTTTATAAAAAGAAATTATTTTGGATAGAATAATATGGAAGATTGATTTTGGCATTATTTTGGATAGAATGAAATGGAGGGTTGACTTTGGTATTATTTTGGTAAGTCTCCGGATAGCAAGAATTTATGAACGTGTACGTGAGAAAAGTGTGGATCAACGAATTTTCCGATATCGGGGTCGATGACAACAGAGTTATCGGAGTTCTGAGATGGAAATTGTTGAAGATAAAAGGTGAAAATCTTGAAAATATATTTTAAATGAAATAATAGGATGAAATATTTTTTGTTTCAAATTTTGGGATTTTTGGAAAATAGGAAGAAATTTTAAAAGCATTTTCTTATAAAAAGAGAGGTAAAATCATTTTATTTTCAAAGTTTAAAACTGAAAAGTGGGGTATTTTATATTTTTGAAAAATACTAGGATGGATAATGGATTTTTTGAAATTTTTGCAGAATTTTTGGAGGATGTTTGCTATTTTTGGATAATGGATAGCGAGGTGGTGGCCGGCAACTGCAATTGGAGGTGAGGGGGAGCTTTTCGAGGTGGCGATGGTGCTTGAGGTGGCTGGAAGTAGCGGCATGGCGAGCTCAGCACGGCGGCGGCGAAGGTGGTCATCGGCGGCGATGCTCCGGTGAAGGGAGGAGATGTGGATGGCGGAGGAAGCTTGGTTGGGTCAGAGAGGCGCCGGGGGAGGCTATTTATAGGCGCGAGGACATGGCGGCGACTGGAGAGGAAAATCCATGGGTAGAGTAAACTCCGGGGAGAAATCAGCGGCGGTCCGAGGCAAACTGTAGGCGGAGACGTACCGAAACAAGCTTCAGGCGACGTGGCAAAGCTGTGGAGGTTGGTGACGTGGCCTGGGAAGGTCGGAATCAACGGCGGCGAGCGAAACCGGCGAGCGGCACGGCGGCGGCGGCGTTGGCGGTTTCGGGGTGGCGGCGTCAGCGGAGGAGGAGAAAACAAGGGGCGCCGTTGGATCCAAGGCGGAAACAATGGGCGCCGTCGGATTGGGTTTAACCGAAGCGGTATGGTTGAGGGTGACGTGGCAGCATCTGAGCCGTCGGATCAAACCGGAGAAATCACGGGCGTCCACTGCCACTTATGGCACCGGAGTGAAGGAAATGGTGACACGCCGAAGGGGAACCTTTTAGTTAAGCAATTTCTAGACTTTTCAATCTAGAAATTTACCACTAAGAATAAAAACTCCTATATTTCCATAAAGGGAAAGCGTATTTCAGAATTTCCAAAAAGGGAAAGGATTTAATTGAATTTCTAGAAAAGGATTTTAGGATTTGGAAATTCATACAAAAATGTAGAGAGCTCAGAAAAATACAAAATTGGTTTCCAAAAATTCAGAAAAAATGAGAAGAAGATAATGGTGAAATAAAAGTTGATATTTTATGGGATGAATATTCTTGAATAGATAAAAGAAGAGATTTCTTTAATGGGATAAATTAGGAATTGTTTTGAAAAATTCTTTGAAAATTAGGGAAGGTTTCTAGCTAGGGGCTTAAAAATGATTTTTGCGAAAAATTTTGTGCTAAAAATGGGTGAATTTTTGGTATGTTACATGGGCCTCAATGAAAGTAGGGTCTCAGATTTAGGCTACTGAGTTCAGGTATCGGATATCCAAGTATTAACATCTTCAGATATCCGAGTTCAAACCCATATTCATCAGACATTGCTCTCCCGTATCCGAATATGTATCCGACAAAAAATATCTGAGTTTCGATCCATATCCAAAAGTATCTAACCCAATTCTACCCATATCCGAATCCGACCAGATCAACCCGAGAAATATCCGACCCTTTTTCACCCCTATCCGCAGGTGTGATGTAATAGTTCACTTGATGCGGGCATCCCTTCCTGTGCGGCTGCGCCCTCTTATGTACAGGATTAGCCTGAGCTAGACAAGGCCCAATTGCCAATTTGGATGTTACAGTTACCTTGTGGTTCTGCAGCTTTAGTTATCTTTTGAGTGAATTGAATTATCTTTCAGTTGTGCCTATATTCAAACGTCCGATGGAGATCGAACATCGACATCTTCTTCAAAAAAAAAGAAAGAAAGAAAATGTTTTGCATATGTTGTTTCCTTTCCTCGGATGTAGATCTGATATGGAGAAACCGGCATCGCCTTGTTTCCCCTAGATGGACCGTTACACCTAGATTTTTAGATCCAAGTGAAAAGTTGAAAAATTCTTGGCAGATATAAGTTGGTAATTTGCATGCAAAGTTAGAGATTTCTAATAAAAGTTAAAGTTTTTGTGCTAGAAGTTTGGAAATCCAACTTGTAAACTAGAAATCTCATGTAATAAAAATCATTTTTTATTTGAGGAGTGAGGAGATCGGATCGGCATCCCTACGATGGTCTGGCGGATGATAGGCGAGTGCAAGGCACACAGTGAAGGGTCATAGAAAGGAAAGCCAACCTACAATGACAGGGTTTAGATCAAGTTCAATGATATCCTAACTTAAAAAATCTATCTATCTATCTACTATCTATATAAAGCAGAGTTAAACGGAGCCACCACATTAATCCTAAAATCATACAAATTCACACGTTAATCGAAAAATAGTAGAAATTTTTATGTTAATCATAGAAAAAAGAAAAAAACTACATCGTTGAATATGGATATTATTATGTAAATCTAACGGTCAATACTGAAAAGATAAAAAAGATAAGTACTAAAGCTGATCTAATATATGTTATTAGAGATAAACTCTAAATCTAATATGATATATTAGAGAGATTATGAGTTGGAGATTATGTGCATGAGCATATAGGTGAGGACGACAAGGACGGCGAGCGCGACGCCGGCGGTGGCTGCGATGACCCAATTCTTGAGTTGGCTCTGCAGGAAGCGGGTGAGCGGGAGCAGCGCTACATGGCAAAGTGCACGGGAGGAGAGACCGAGCGGTGACTCCAACAGATGAAATATAGCTAGCATACGCGTACGTATACATTTAGGAAATAAAAACTAATAATGGCGTTTGTGTAATCCACCAAGCGCACGAAGTCAATCCCATCCATTTGTGTGTCGCGTGCCCGCGGTGCTTCCGGCTGGGACGACTCATCCATTGTGGACGCACACAAAAGAAAAACCATAAAGTGGCAAATCCTCCGCCATCCGATCAGTATCCCCGAATCTAAAAGTCCGATAAGTGTTCAACGTAATATCGGGTGAAAATCTTGACTCCGTTCTATCCGACAAACTGCCCTAGCATAACTCTTCGAGAGATGACTTCATGTGAATGTGTTAGCCGCACTGCGCCAGAATTTACTTGTTCGAGAACGATTTGAACACAAGCTAACCCCCGGAGTCTGAGACGACCCAAAATCAAAGGGAGAACCGGAGAAGAGAGAAATCAGGCGTGAGCAGCAGGAGCCACCGCCCGCGAACGGTCGTACACAGTGCACACGGTACACCTCACCTCAGGCTCAGAATACGCTGCTCGTCCAACCATCGATCAACGATCGTCGGTGCAGTGGTCAAATTCTCGGAACCAGTCCGGACCCCGGAATTTGACCCAGATTAGTCTCTGCAGCCGGGGAGGCTAGCTAGGATAACCTTGGAAGATCTGAATTATGAAATGCTACTAGAATAAAGCCTCTTCTCGCTGGCCCTTGTTGACTCTATCAGAGCAAAATACACAGGGGGTACGTGGTTTGGCGACTCGGGCTTCCGGGATTAAAAAAAAAACAAAAACAAAAAGGGCGTCGTGCCCGGACGCGAGGACTGCCTCTGCTTGACTCGGGTGCGACAAATTCGCCGGTTGCACCATGCTTCATGGCCCATGGGCGCATCGCGCCTGCGGCGACTGGCGGCTCCGGTCGGCTGCTGCCACCGAGGAAAACGTCGCGAGGGCGCGGTCTGGAGACGGTGCTGGGAATCCAGCCGGGCTTGGAGCCGTCGTTCCTTTGGTCGGTGTAAAACGGCATGTCCCACACTGGTTAACTCTTTGTGTCGTATCAGGTTGACATGCAAGGCCAAAAGCAAGGCTCGATACGGTTCAAAAGCATGTCAGCCGGCTAATGGCCTAGACTGGTTCGAGCACGACACACACACAATAAAACAACAAGTAAAACGATTTGTAATAAATTCATATGCTGTAAAAATGAGTAAGTTGTCTATATAAAAAAGACGTATCTCGGAATTCTTTACAACTTTTACGTAAAAAAATTACTATCTCCGGTAACAAAAAGAAGTCATCGTTGATTTTTGGAGACATCTTTGACCATTCGTCTTATTCAAAAAAGTTATGTGAATATCATTTATTTTGTTGTGATTTAGTTTATTATTAAATATATTTTAAGTATGATTTATATTTTTATATATTTATAAAAAAATTTAAATAATACGAATGGTCAAAGACGTGTGTAAAAGTCAACGGTGACTTCTTTTCGTGACTGGAGGGAGTATATGAGCAATAGAAGACCTCGAAATTTTTTAAAAAAAATACTGGAAAGACTGTCATTAGCCCTAGAGCAAACAGCGCACTGCATATTTTTTTTATAAATTTATAAGTTCCTCAACTAAAAAATTGTTTATATGAAAAATATGCATCTTGAAATTTTTTGCAAAAGAATTAGAAAAATACAAATTATTGAGTCGTCCTTCAATCTAGACTGTGTTAGCCCGAGCATGGTCCGTAGGGTCGGACCGGGCTAGGCGGCTCATCGTGCTTGGTTTTCAGGTCCGACCCAACATACCATTCGGTTCGGTGCTGGGGCAACACATTTGATCCCCTGTAAAGTTATGTTTGGAGCAGCATTTTTGTACTGTGCACGAACCGGTCTGATCCAAAACTCCCAACGCTAAGGCCATCTCTAATGCATGTGCTTAAGTAGATGCTTGGAGAAAAAAAACGGGTTTTTTTGCCACATCAGCAAATAGAGGTGCTTAGAGGAGAGAGAAGATGCTTAGATTGGCAGCCACTGCTACCCGGTGCTTGCCAATTTTTTTTTTCTGCAACTGCTTGTCTGGATGCCTGGATGCTACTTGGTTGTTTGTATTTTTCATATTACGCTAGGCACCGGCCATTGAAGATTAAAGCGCCTGATCTAGATGCTAATAAGACAATTATAGTTTATAAGCACCTCTGAAAGCTGTGATGCATTGGGAGAAAAAGTTTTTATACGGATGCTTAGTGATGTGGCACTTTAAGCATCTAGCTCTAAGCACCTTGCATTGAGGATGGCCTAATGTGCATCAACAGTGATGCTCACGCAGATAGCTGCAGCGACCGAAGCGACCGAACCAAGCGATGTAGCGCACCAGCACACTAGAGCAAGGCGTCGGGTGCGTGCCCTTTTCTCTACTATTTTAAAACATCCAATGGTCGTGGTGGTGGTACAACCAACTTACGATCTCGACCATCCAACAAATATTGATCTCTGCGCACCGTTCGATCTCCAAGCCGCTGCCTCTGGGTTTCCCTACTCCCGCCTCCCACGATCCTCACCCCGCAAAACCGCCCCTTCCCTCGTCCCCCTCCCTCTCCCTCACCCAAGCCGACGCCCCCCTGGTACTGCCAACTTACGATCCGGACCATCCATCAAGTATTGATCTTGCACAACGTTCGATCTCCCTCCCCCAAAATCACCCATTCCCTCGTCCTCCCCCTCTCCCTCGTCCCCCTCTCTCTTCCTCTACCCCACTTGTCGCCGCCCCCCGCTCTCCCTCCCCCAAGGCCGCCTCCCCTCCATTCCTCGTAGCCTCCCTTTCCCGCCTGCCACCGCCCTCCCGCCGTTCCCCACCACCTCCCCTTCCCGCCTACCCCCCTCCCCGGGGTAGCCCTCCCTCTCCCTCACCCGACTCCGATATCCGCCGCGCCCTCGCCGCCCCGGCGTGACTCCGCGTCAGCCTCAGTCCTCACCCTTACGTCGCCGCCTCTGCTCGTCGCCAACCTCCAAGGCGATCTGACATCCAAGGCGGCGGCTGAGACTCGGGTCTGTGGCAGCCGGAGATGTGGCTCTGCCCAGATCGGAGCTACTACGCCGTTCTCTTCTTCCTTTTTTCTTTCCAATTTTCTTTTGTTCTAATATGTCCGTGGGTTTGCTGCAGATTTGGCCTGCCTACTTGCTAGTATGATTTATATTTTTACATATTTGAACTAAATTTTTAAATAAGACGAATGGTCAAAGGCGTGTGTAAAAGTCAACGATGATGACTTTTTTTTGTGACCGGAGGGAGTATTTAAGAGTGCTCAGACCTTTTACAACAAATAATGCTCAGCCCAAGTACCTATGTTTGAACAATAGATGACTTCACAAAGTTAATCAACTACCATGAATTAGACTGATCATTCATCTACTAATTGGTAGGTCTCCGGTGCTCACATGGAAAGAAGAACTTTTGGAATCCGGAGAGTGAGCATCCAACAGGGGCAGCAGCCACCAGTACTACTCAACAATAAGCTATGGGGATACCAAGTAAATCCAAGTCAACTCATTTAGAATGTAAATAGAAAGAATATATTGGCTAATCTATTTTGAGCTGCTATATTAAATGCAGGTTGACCTGTTTGGAGAAAGGAATCGGATTTACATTCAAGAAGGATCATACAGTGTTGAATGGACATCTATGGACAATTTGACCTACCATCCTTTTACTTGATACTCCCTCCGTATCAAAATATTTGACGCTTTTGACTTTTGAACAAACGTTTGACCATTCGTCTTATTCAAAAAATTAGCACAAATATGTAAAAAAATAAGTCATACTTCAAATATATTTAATGATAAAACAAATCATAACAAAATAAATGACATTTATATAAATTTTTTGAATAAGACGAATGGTCAAACGTTTGTGCAAAAGTCAAAAGCGTCAAATATTTTGATACGGAGGGTGTACAAGATACAGAAAAACAACTGATCCAAAATTTTGTGCTAAATGACTATCCATTCTTCATGGCAATAAACTTATTGCATCATTTGCTCTGTGACCCAGACAACATTTGCCACACCAGCGGGCGATGATGCAGCGACACTGAATCTTACTAGTGTTGTATGACGTGTATGTTGGTGACAACAAGGGAAGAATTCTATTCGGTTGGAAGGTGACTTCGTCATATTTTATTTAATTTTGTTATTTTTCATACAAAGCTTAAGCTGTAGCGAAATGTGACATTTAGGTCTTGTTTTTTTAGCCGATCTGATCGGCTAAACAGTTGAACGACTAAAATGACTGAATTTCGAGAGATTCTTAAGGTAGTCTCGAGATTCGGATCCATTTGTTTGACTTGTTTTTAAAAGCGTTAAGATCCACTTTCAAAATAGCGAAAAATGGACCCAAAAAAAACAAAACATATGTCTTTTTAAAACGTAAATAAACCGTTCTTATTATCTTTTGCACTTTGCCAAATATTTTTGGTTGATAAACAGTTAATTTTTTTCCTTTTAATGGTACTAAACTGTGTATAAATTATTGTTGGCAACTTTTTTGCCTCTGTTCTATTGGAGTATTTTCCACAAAATAAATGTAGGTTTGATGCAACCTTGTGTTTTTTAGCATAGTTTACTGTGTTTCCTGCTGGAGATTTGATCGTACCTTCTATGCCGCAGTTCCACTGGTGACTACAGTGCTGTAGATGTGGCATATGCACTGGCAAATACTGGTAATTTTGAGGTGGCTCCTGAAAGTCTCAGATCAATCCTGCCATTAATAAACTGGGACAAAATTTCTGCTATGTATATGCCTGGTCGATCTAATGCTGAATGTGAAGCAAGGTATGCTATTGTTGTTGTTTTTCACTTCATGTTTACACCTTAATTCTTCTCCAAGTGGTGTCATACATATCACGACAATAACCACCTGTGCTTTTTCGTTAATCCTCTTATTTATTTTTCTAGGTGGCTGAATTGTGATGATCCATTGATTAATCACAACACGTGGACTGCACGGGAGGAGAAAAAACTTATACTAACTGTCCAAGAAAGGGGAATGTGTAATTGGATTAACATTGCTGTTGCATTGGGTACTCGCAGAGCACATTTTCCATGTCTGTCTCCTTATCAGCGAAGTCCGAACCTCCATATATTAAAGAGAGTCCGGACAAAAGAGGAAGATCTTCAATTGCAACACGCTGTCGAAACTTTCTGCTGTAACTGGCAATTTGTATCATTGAGACCTTGTTTTCTTAAAGTTGGTCATTGACTTCGTTTTGCTTTTTTTTTTCTTTTTGTGCAATTCAATTTAACGGCCACGGTGGCATCATATTGAAGGAGATTCGGTCCTCAATCACTTCTGCCTAAAAAAAGTTTTAACATGGGAATTCAAAGTTCCATCGTGTTCACTATCTCATGGGTCGTGCTTATTGGTTAGAAGCGTACGAGGATTGTTTTTTCTCCCGTTGCAACGCACGGGCATCTTTGCTAGTCTCTCTTTAAAGGAGTAGAGATATGCCGAAACAAATCTAGCCGTGTGAACGCGCGGGCCACCCTGCTCATTCCAAGTAATTCACTTGTTTTCTAATCCTTACCTGAAACAAAAGAAAATTACGAGTGTTCAACGTAATATCGGGTGAAAATCTTGACTCCGTTCTATCCGACAAACTGCCCTAGCATAACTCTTCGAGACATGACTTCATGTGAATGTGTTAGCCGCACTGCGCCAGAATTTACTTGTTCGAGAACGATTTGAACACAAGCTAACCCCCAGAGTACCCAAAATCAAAGGGAGAACCGGAGCAGAGAGAAATCAGGCGTGAGCAGCAGGAGCCACCGCCCGCGAACGGTCGTACACAGTGCACACGGTACACCTCACCTCAGGCTCAGAATACGCTGCTCGTCCAACCATCGATCAACGATCGTCGGTGCAGTGGTCAAATTCTCGGAGCCAGTCCGGACCCCGGAATTTGACCTAGATTAGTCTCTGCAGCCGGGGAGGCTGAGGATAACCTTGGAAGATCTGAATTATGAAATGCTACTAGAATAAAGCCTCTTCTCGCTGGCCCTTGTTGACTCTATCAGAGCAAAATACACAGGGGGTACGTGGTTTGGCGACTCGGGCTTCCGGGATAAAAAAAAACAAAAACAAAAAGGGCGTCGCGCCCGGACGCGAGGACTGCCTCTGCTTGACTCGGGCGCGACAAATTCGCCGGTCGCACCATGGTTCATGGCCCATGGGGGCATGGGCGCATCGCGCCTGCGGCGACTGGCGACTGGCGACTCCAGCCGAGCTCGGAGCCGTCGTACCTTTCGTCGGTGTAAAACGGCATGTCCCACACTGGTCAACTCTTTGTGTCGTATCAGGTTGACATGCATGGCTAAGGGCCTGTTTGGATCCATTAGCAGCTAATTGTTAGCAGCTAACAGCTAATAGCTAGCTAACTATTAGCTGCTAATTATTAGCAGGTGCCCTGTTTGGATCCATTACCAGTTAGCAGGTTGAATAGTTGTTTGGGAGTGGAAAATACCCATCCTACCCTTGCTGCAATTAATACCCATCCAAGGAGAGGAAAGAGGAGCAATAAAGTAGGAGCAAAGCAGTCTTTTTACCATCTATTAGCAGCTGTTAGCAGTTGTTAGCAGCTTTGGAGGTGCTAGTGGGATAATTGTTAGCAGTTGTTAGCTGCTAACAATCAGCAGTTTTTAGCAGGCCTGTTTGGATCCTTAGCTGCTAATATTAGCAGCTAATTGTTAGTGCTAATGGATCCAAACAGGCCCTAAAAGTCGATACTGGTTCAAGCACGACACACACAATAAAACAACAAGTTAAACGATTTGTAATAAATTCATAAGTTGTAAAAATGAGTAAGTTGTCTATATAAAAAGACGTATCTCGAAATTCTTTACAACTTTTATGTAAAAAAAATTTACTACCTCCTGTCACAAAAAAGAAGTCATCGTTCACTTTTGCAGACATCTTTGATCATTCATCTTATTCAAAAAAGTTATGTAAATATCATTTATTTTGTTGTGATTTAGTTTATTATTAAATATATTTTAAGTATGACTTATATTTTTATATATTTATAAATTTTTTAAAATAATACGAATGTCAAATACGTGTACAAAAGTCAACGGCGACTTCTTTTTGTGACCGGAGGGAGTATATGAGCAATAGAAGACTTTGAATTTTTTTAAAAAATAATGGAAAGACTGTCGTTAGCCCTAAAGCAAACAACACACTACATAATTTTTTTTTATAAATTTATAAGTCCCTCAAATGAAAGATTGTTTATATGAAAAATATGCATCTTGAAATTTTCTGCAAAAGAATTAGAAAAATACAAATTATTGAGTCGTCCTTCAATCTTTTCAGGTCCGACCCAACATACCATTCGGGTCGTGCTAAGGCTATCTCCAACAAGAATTCCTAAATTTGATCCCCTATAGTCTCATATACAGGTTCCCTTTAAAAAAAATCTCACCCTATATTTCTTCCATCTCCAACAGCGTTCCTTATATGGAGAATTGTATAGGGGGAGGAGAGAGAACCCCTACCTATAAGGGGATGGAGAGAAAAACTCTATTTTAGGGAATGGATTAGGGAATGCTATTGGAGCATATAGGGAAAGAATCCGTCCTCTATTTTAGGGTAGAGGGTGCTTTAGGGGAGCCTGTTGGAGACAGCATAAGGCAACACATTTGATCCCGTGTAAAGTCATGGTTGGAGCGGCATTTTTGTACTGTGCTCGAACCGGTCTGATCCAAAACTCCCAACAGTGATGCTCACGCAGATGGCTGCATCCACCGAAGTGACCGAACCAAGCGATGTAGCGCACCAGCACACTAGAGCAAGGCGCGGGGTGCGTGCCCTTTTGTTGTATAACGTGTAGGTGACAACAAGGCAAGAATTCTATTCGGTTGGAAGGTGACTTCGTCATATTTTATTTTATTTTGTTATTTTTCATACAAAGCTTAAGCTGTAGCGAAATGTGACATTTAGGTCCTGTTTTTTTAGCCGACCTGAATGGCTGAACAGTTAAACGGCTGAAATGATTGAATTTTAATAGCTTTTTGAGATAGTCGAGATTCAGATCCATTTTATTTGACTTGTTTTTAAAGTGTTTGAATCCATTTTCAAACTAACGAAAAAATGGATTAAAAAACACAAAACATATGTCTTTTTAAAATGTAAATAAGCCGTTAAGATGTTAAGCCGTTAAGGTGAAAAGAACAGAGCCTTAGTCGTGAGGCAAGTACATCAATCAAACAGGTTTATCCATCTCGACGGGGTAGTTGGACTTGGACAGCTTCTAGCTTTCCCCAAAATTGTAAAAGTTGTTCCAAACATCAATTTTAAAAGTGGTATACTTTTAGCCTTGCCCTGTAACCTTATCTGAAAATTTGATGATCTGTCGGTCATAAGATAGATTGTCAGACACTGAGCATTGTTAAGGCCTTGTTCTTTTCAGCGTATCGTTGCGTTGGCGTAATACTGTAGCAAATTTGAGAGCCCTCGAAAAGAGGTCTAAAGATTATAAAAATAATAAATAAATAGTTTTAGGATCTTTGAAAGGACTACTAAAAGCCACGAAAACATCGTTACAAATTATCACAACATATAGGCTATATAAAAATAACAAAATTTGCTACAGTAATACGCAATGGCACGATACGCTGAAAAGAACAAGTCTTTAGTCTAGCCTTGCAACCTAGCATTTCAACCTCTACAAATTTTTTTTAAAAAAAGTCAGGTTTTTTTTCATTTCCCCAAAAAGATCTTTTAGCTAAAGTTGAATCAACTCTTCGACATCGCACAAGAGCTAGAGCCCCCAAGCCTAGTTAACGCCGAGGTCAGTTCTATTTGGATATAGCAGTTACTGGAATGCTAGGTTTCAAGAGGTTCAAGAAATTAAACGTTTGATTCAATCCGGGCTACAGGATATTTAGTAAAATATTTCTAAAAATAAAAGGGTTTGATAGGTTTGTTTCTCGAGAGAATTCCCTATATGACACTACAAAAATTTAAGGCAAAATTGGTTCTATACCATCGAAAGATGCCAAGTTTTGGTTTATACCACTGAAAGGTTTGGGTTCACTTTAATACCACCGAATGATCTCACTTCTCCCTTTTTTGCCATTCCGTTGCCCTCCATCCATCTCCCGTTAATCTCCTGTTACAAGCGGGCTGAACCATATATAAACATCCTGCTATCCCAATGTCTATTAGCGAGTGTGTTGCTGAATTTGAATTACGTGTAATGTGGTTGAATTATCGGTCAGGTGTTGACTTTATTCTGCACCGCTCAAGCTAGCAAAAACAGCTCATGTCGATCGACGAGATCGTCGGGGGGTGAGAGAGACGTGATCACGTGAAGCGTACCATCGTGTAGCGCTTCCAGTCGTCTTCCTTGGCGACGACGACCCGGCGCCGGGGGTCGTAGTTGAACCGCGCGCGGGTGGTTCTTGATGCAGTTGACGGCCTCGAACTCGCGCCGGAACTCGCCCAGCCGCCGCTGCAGCTCCTCGACGGGCAACCCGGACCCGTGGCGGCGTTCAGCTCGGCGCGGATGGCGGCCCAGTCCTCGCCGCCCAGCCCGCCCACGCCCCGGTCGAGAAAAGGAGGCAGCCGAGAGTTAACTATGAGATTAACAGGAGATTAACGGGAGATGGATGGAGGGCAACGGAATGGCAAAAAAGGAGAAGTGGGATCATTCGGTGGTATTAAAGTGAACCCCAACCTTTCGGTGGTATAAATCAAAACTTGGCATCTTTCGATGGTATAGAACCAATTTTGCCAAAATTAAAATTCCCTGTATGTCATTGAAAATTCTCTCTTGCCTTACATGCCATCAGTTTAAGTTTTTTTCTTTCCTCAGTGCAACGCGGTAATGAATATAACGGAGTTAAAAATGACCATTATGCCCCTATCTTTTTAATAGGTTGCAAAATAGAAAAAATCATAAAAATAACATAAAATTCATAAACACACGAGAAAATTTTCTACAGATTCATAAATTTATGTATAGCCAAATTTGAAAGTAATAGTTAAAACTTTCTGGATGTAAATTTTATTTAAAAATTAATCAAACCTATCATGCCTCGTGAAAAAGGAGAATAAAAGCTAAAAATACCAAATGTTACAAATATTTGAATAGCAAGTAGAGTATGATTTTACATAAATTTAAAATTTGAATTACTCAATTTGGAGTTAAAACGAAGGAGATATGACTTTTTTTTAGTTTTAAACCGAAGGGGTGTTTTAGACACTGATGCACTTTTTAAACGGCTAAAATTAACGGACTTAGCGGCAGTGGCACTGAGGGAAGAGAAAACTTGAACCAGTGGCATGTAAGGGAAGAGAGAATTTCGAATGACAATAGGGAATTGTAAAATTTTTCAGCGGCATACAGAAAAATTCTCTCTTGTTTCTACCGTAGAAGCAAAAACAACCCATCCCAAATAGGCAACTCAATCGTTAAATTATTTTAAACATATTAGCTGTTTTAAGTAGCTTTGGTAGTTTTATGAATCATATTATTTTATCAGATGATTTTATAAAGTTTTATCACGAAGTTTCACATAATTTCGCTGCACCTCAGCTCATCCGTTGCAACTAGAAATTAGTTATTAGCATTAGAATATGAGGAGGAGCCTATTATTCATGAGCTAAAAAGGGTCCAGTACAGCAGGCCCAGAAGGGAGCCCAGCCCAGCAGACCACAAAACCCCTCTCCTTCTATCTTTGACCCGATCCCCCTCCCGAGCGTCGTCGCCGTCGTCGTCCGTCTCCCATGCGCCCCCCGCTCCCTCGCCCCAGCCCAACCCTCCTCTCTCTCTCTCTCTCTCTCTCTCTCTCTCTCCCATTTGCATCTACCGCCGCGTCCGTCCCTCTCACCGCCTCGTTATTTTTGCGCCCCCATCTTTGAACGAGCAGCCTCCTCCCTCGATTCCTCCTCCCACTGATCGATCCCGCCGTTTCTATAAATCCCGCCGCGCAGCCGCAGCACACAGCTCCGCCCCCGCACACCACCCGCGCGCGGCTCGTCGCTTATCGGCTGTAACCCCAACCGGCGGCCGGAGAGGAAGGGAGGGAGGCGGGCGGGCGGAGGAGGAGGAAGGCGAGCGGCCGATGGCGAAGCTGTACGTGCAGGCGGTGCCGCCGGCGGATCTGAACAAGAACACGGAGTGGTTCATGTACCCGGGCGTCTGGACGACCTACATCCTCATCCTCTTCTTCTCGTGGCTCCTCGTCATCTCCGTCTTCGGCTGCACCCCTGGCATGGCGTGGACCGTCGTCAACCTCTTCCACTTCGCGGTAACCGCGGCCCCCGTTCTTTACGTCTTCTACCTTCTACATGGAGCTTTTGCCCTTCCTGCGTGCCAATTTGTGCTTGCTGAATCGCCATGGATCTGATGGACCGAAGAGGAGGTTGCGACGGGCGCTTCTGGAGCATCAATGTGGCTTTCCCGTGTAGGTATTGCTTGTAGGGTGTGCTGTTGTGTGCCGCTCTAAGCTCGATTAAGCACTGTGTTTTGGTTCTAACACAAAATTCACTAATTAATTGATAGAGATGCCAACGTGTGATGGAGTTTATGCCCATAGAAATGATCAGATTACCTTGGACAGGAATTTTTTTTTCTACAAGTGGATATTGGAATCCTTGCGTGGTCACACTAATGTGATCAATCTATGTTGGATGAGCAGTTGTTTCTATAAGTGGACATCGGATTCCTTGTGTGGTCACACTAATGTAGGTTGGGTGGTTATTTATCAGTTTCATGCCCGCTTCCTAGTTAAAGTACAAATCTACGTAGGGTGTAGACAAAAGCAAAGCAAAGTCTATGGCTATGTTTTTTTATCATTTATCTCTCCACCAGCTTTATATGCTTGATATTTTTATCACTACTTTCTTGAAATTTGAATAACATGGGTGGCATTCTGTGCCACACTCTTTGTCCAAAATGGTTGGGTTAAATTTGGAAATGAATTTTGTAATTCATATTATTATCTGAAGCCTGAAGCAAGTGACATAAATATTCAGATTAATGAAAGTGCCACTTTGATCGAATGTAGTAGTGCAAGTGTAATAAATTGACATGTATTTTTTTCCTTCTCCAGGAACACACTCATGGTAATGATACTTCTTTTCATATTTGTTTGCCATTTCACCTTTAATGATTAGTTGGCATATGAAGTTAATCCAAACTCTGTTCCTTTTCAGGGACTATACACCTATAGCTTATATTTTAAATGTTTGTTTTCTTCCTTTTGTATATATAAAAATAAGGCCATATAGATGTATTTGGTACTTGCTGCTACTGTTAGTGCATACAGTGGTTTGGTTGCTTAAATTTCCCCTGCATATTTTGTTAAGCAGACATACTTATATTTTATGTGTTTGATTTCTTCTGTGTAAATATAAGTAAAGTCATATAAGTGTATTTGCTATGTGCTGTTACTGTTAGTGCAAGCGGTGGTTTGGTTTCTTGAATTTCCCTTCCACATTTTGTTAAGCATTTTTGCTAGTACCATTAACGTCCGATTAACTTTTCCATCTCCAATGGTTTGCTATTGAATCTTTTGTTTCAGATTACATACCACTTTTTCCATTGGAAGAAGGGAACACCTTTTGCTGATGACCAGGGAATGTACAATACATTAACTTGGTGGGAGCAAATGGACAATGGCAAACAGCTTACTCGTAACAGGAAGTTTCTTGCGGTTGTTCCTGTAGTACTGTAAGTATTATTCTGATATATTTCTGTCCATTAATATTATAGCAACTATTTATGATGCTTAGGTGCAATAAATAACAGCGGTTATATGCTGAATATCTCATTTACCCTCGTCACCCCATCATGATATATTTTTAAAATTGTTGATATGTATGCATAATGATTCTTTAGTGAATTCTGACCAAGAAGCTCCATTCATATTAAATGTACTAGTCAATATCTGATCTAGGTCTTCTGTTCTATGCACCCTAACCCTAATCATAGTTCACTTAGTTTGTGTATTCCTGTCTCATTGTTGCATATATGTGCTACTAATAAATACTTTAACATGTAGTGAGTCATTCAACCAGACAACCCTGATATATATTATATATTTGTGAAGGATCGAGATGTAGCCTAGAGGGGGTTGAATAGGCTTTACAATTTTTTCAACAAATAATAAGCACAGCGGAAAACAATATCGGATATTCCGATGTCATATAGGATAGTTCGATATGGATCGGACTATCTAATATGGAATCATACTATCCGATATTGCTGAAAGTAAGGGTTGAAGCCGTTTAGCAATTTCAAGGATACCACCTGCACCAAATAGGGTTAGAGAGCAATAAACAAGTAAATCAAGAGGAATAGACCCAAATCCACGAGGAGTCTCGAAGAGATTGTTTCCAAAGTTCGGATCTTTGAGGAGATCCTACATCTCCGTTGAGGCGGCTCGATCACACTTGAGCCGGGATCCCTCTTGACCCTTTGCCTCCTGGGTTGCACCAAGCACTCCTTGTTTCACTCTTTGGATTCTTCCCTTTAGGAGGTGAATCCGGCCTTCACAAACGGTCCCCGGCCACCACACCAAGTCTCGGTGGCTCTAGGGCGACTCCTAGTCGTCTAGAAGTCCTCAAACTCCAAGAATAACAAATCCGACGGAAAACCAACTTGGAGATGGGACCAAGTGCTCAAGGATGAAGGCATGAAGCTTGATCAACACAAAGCACTCAGATCTAGCTTCTCCACTCTCACAAGGATGGAATCAATGAGATTTAAGGTGGCAGAGAGGGGGAAGGTGAGGAACTAGGGTTGCAATAAGTGCTTAGCTGGAGTGAATGTGAAAGGCAACTCTAGCCCGTGGGGGGAGAAGGGGAATAAATACTCCCACCCACCAACTAGCCGTTTGAAACTGACAGATATCGGATAGTCCGATATGAAAGTAAGTGAAATTCGAAGCAAAGACTATTTTTGTGGACTTGGAATGGTTCTAATGATATTGAAATAAGATTCAATCAATATGGAGTCGATTCATATCGGATAGTCTCTGATACTTTTATCGGATAGTCCGGCATTTTTGGATCTGGAGACAGAGGGGTTGATCTGGTCAAACATCGGATAGTCCGATCCACTACGGAACATTCTGAGAAAAATATCAGATAGTCCGATATTTTTTTAACTTCGAGACAGAGAGGGGTCGATCGGAACAGGGATCAGAACAATCCGATATACTTCGGATATTCCGGTTCAACATCGGATATTCTGATACGTTTTGCCGCAGAACTCTCAAATTTGATTGGTGGATAGAATATGTCAATATTCATCTACCAAGAGTACTTAGACCATCTAAAAGTGGTTTTCCGTCGCATCCCTCATAAAAGTACGGCGTGTGCTTAGACTCAAATTAAAATAGAAAGAATCTAGGTCTAAACACTACACACCATCTTCTCTTTTTGACTTTAAAGTCTCCATTAGTGTCCCACATTCTTTTTATAAAATTAAAATCTGTCCATAAACTCATTAAACATATTAGTTCTTTAATTGCCCGTCATTTATCACCAAAACCCACATAGGGCCTAGATGCACTTTCAATTTCTTGTTCTGTCTACATTGCAATAGAAACAAATCAATTAGGACACTGCAAATTTGAAGGAATTTCCCCTTGTTTCTCAAGCCTGAAGCATTCACTAAATAATATGGATAATATGCACATTTGCAAGAAACATTTACATAATCTTTGGCCTTTTATATTTCTGAGGGCATGGCCCTCTATGTTCCCTTTAGCTTCCATGGAAAGTGACAAGATAGCATCCACTCCACGAAGTCTATGCATGGTAGCTTGTTAAAATATCATTAGCTGAGTTGTAAAATCTTTTGGCATGAATGTGGGATGTCACTAAAAGGCTAACTGCACCTTGCCACTATTGGCATCTCATGTTTGATTCTTGGATTATTTAGATACATGCAACCACTAAGTGGCCGCTGTGGTTGATTCCAAGAATGGCTACCTGCAAAGTCGGATATTGTAGAAATGTCATTGCAAAGTTTGAAAAAAAAAGGATAGACATACCATTATCTGGACTACAATGCAACTTAAATAAATTGCGAGTGTTGTATATATGGTTTGAATCATTTTGCCCCTCACTCTCAATATATATGGTTTGAATCATTTTGCCCCTCACTCTCAACTTGAAAGACTTGTATCTTCCCACAGTGACAACTTGTCGTCGCTGTTGTATCCTCCATGGACTGCCTCTTGCCTTTGTGGATCCATCTTTCCCTCTCAATCCCTCTGGCTCTACCCCTCTCTATTCTCTCATTCCCACTTTCGATCGGCCTAGAGCAAGCGCAACTATGCCATGAGCAATGTTGGCACCTACACCCCCATCGTGTAGACCATCTTGGCTAATTCTTCTTTCCTCTCTTCCTCCTTTCTCCTTCCTCAGTACTCACGCCTCCCGCCGGCACCACCTCAGCCTTCGTCCTCTTCACTCCTACCAGAGATCACCTTGGCCCCTGCTTTCACCGTCCTTTGGCAGTTCCAGTGCAACAGTCTCCATCCCCTTTGTGCCCTTCTCTTGCTCCAGCACACTGGGCCCTATCACTGACTATTGGATGTGCAACCCCGTTAGCCCTGCTGCTGCCTTCGATGATTCTGTCAATGATTCCCTTACCGCCATGGCCAGCGAATTGTTCTTCCTCGATGGCGCCACCTCCTCTTTGGATAATTGGCCCCTAAGTGGCGCTTCAACCAACACCCCAGATCATGCAGCATTGCAACTGGAGAGGAAGAGCATCATGGGCATAGGGTGGGGTTGGGAGGCGAAGGAGGCTGTTAGAATCAGCCACTCTGCGTTGCAGTGGCATGCATCTAAGTTAGGGTCAATTCCTTGTGCAGCCTCTTTTCATGATTCTAGTTGCCATTTGTTGTGTGTGCGCACCAATCCTGCAAAGCAATCACAAGTTTCCTGTAGACAATATCCATGCTCTTTGTGGAAGGTCTAAGTGGTTATTTCATCATTTCACGTGCTTGCAATACACTTTTTTTTTCTTCTGGACTTTGGATTATTTGAGTGTTCTAGAGAAATTCGTCATATTTGTGCTCTTCCGACTTTTTGAGTATCAACATCTCACTCAGGACCTGTTCTCGTCAGTTCTTTTCACTTATTGGACTTATTTACCTATTTTCTTATTTAAAAATAATTTGATTTTTCGAATCTCTTTTTTTAATACCGAATACTTTTCTAAGAGCTCTAAAACACAAGTCAAACGAAGTGCACCCAACTATTGATTTTGTTTCAAAAGGCCCTCAAAGTTAAGAAATAAGTTAGATAAGCAAATAAATCAGATAAGATAAACTGGCGAGAACAGGCCCTCAATCTTGGAAAATAATTTTCCAATATGACAATAAAAATTGTGAAAATCCTTCTTCAAAGATAGTTTAGCTTCTACATTTGGCCACTTTGGTTAATAAAATCTTGTTTACTTTGTTTTCATGTCTTAACCTTTTGCATTAGTGTCGCTCTTTTCTTTCACTAAAAGAAATCAAGAAAACTTTACACATAACTTTTTGATTGTTGTATCAACGTCAATCGTTGAATGTTGCAATGCAGGAAGTGGATTAGTTTTCTAATTATAGCTTGTGAATATTAAAATCCTGCTGGGATAATGTGCCTGGTCTAATGCTTTCTCTATATTCCATAATATAAAGGAAAATTCGATATATGCCATTACAAAGTGACGGTTTTTGGGATATGTCATTATAAAATGACTTACTTGGTACATGCCATTACAAAGTTGCGCTTTTTCGATATATGCCATTATGTTAAGTTTTAGACTTAGGCCCTGTTCTTTTGAGCTGATCTGAACGGCTGAACAGCTGAACGGCTGAAATGACTGAATTTCGAGAGCTTCTCTAGATAGTCTCGAGATTCGGATCCATTTCGTTTGACTTGCTTTTTGAAGCATTAGGACCTACCTTCAGAACAGCGAAAAAATGGACTAAAAAAACTCGAAGCATTTATCTTTTCAAAACATAGATAAGTCGTTAAGCTGTTAAGACGTTAAGCTGTTAAGCTGAAAAGAACAGGGCCTTAATTACCCCTAGTCCCCTTGTAATCCTTCTACCTTCCTCCCATTCCCTTCTTTTCTGCCTGCCCCCTCTGTCCTCCGGCGAGCTCCACCCTCCCAGATCCGTTCCTCTCCTACCTCTAAGTCGACACCCCTCCTTCGTCCCCTCGTCAGCATGAGGAGGCTTGGCATGGATACTGCCTCATCGGGGTAGATTTGTGGATGGGGCGGCAAAGGCGTGCTGGGAGCTGGGGTCGCCTCGCCAAGGATGCTGCCTAGGGGATGCGTTTGTCGTCGGGAAGATTGTGGCACACGGGCATTGGGGAGGACGTCGCCACATGCCACGGTGCAATCCGCCCATGCCGCGCACAGCCAGGAAGCCGTCAACAGAGAGAAAGAAGGATTAGGGGTAAGGAATAGGGGTATTTTGGTCTTAGTAATGTCATAATGACATGTACCGAAGAAGCGACTTTATAATAACATGTACTGAATAAATTGTTTTGTAATGGCATATATCAAATTTTCCTTATTAAGGATTGTGTTCAGGATAGTGTAATGCCACTGTTGTTCTGGCAGATATTTGTTAGCTTCTGTACATTCATAGCTGATGATTCTTTTAAAGGCATGCTATATTGACTGTAGGCAATAAATATGGACTGATCTTTCATGTGACTTCTGTGTGTTCCTGTTGCTAATCTTTTCGAGCTCTACATCAGGTTCACATGGCATATAATAGTGTATAGGCATTCTATATTGTAGGCATGTAGCTAGTCCTGAAATAAACTTGCGTATGATTCTCATGCCTAGTTCGTTTCTATTGTTGTGTCATTTCCTAATTGCCAATGAGAAGTTTTGTGCAGAGTCTTCATATTTTGTGATAGACATTTTCTGTAGGGTGGTGTTCTTAATAAATTGCCTACCGTTTTGTGCTAATTGCTTTCTATTTTTCTTTGACAGGTATTTGATAGCTTCACACACGACGGACTATCAACATCCTATGCTATTCCTCAATACCCTTGCAGTTACCGTGCTTGTGGTTGCCAAACTACCCAACATGCACAAGGTTCGGATTTTTGGAATAAATGCGGGGAACTAGGCAGTGGCGTTCTTCAGCAGACATCTACATATGCTCTTTCCAGAAAGGTTTGATGTTTTCCACCTATTGTACTTGGTCGCATCAGAGTGCCGGTGATTAGCGTTTAAAAGTTGTTAGCAGATGGTGTTGTAGTCATTGTATAAAGAGATGCTCAGAGGCTGGAAATGATGCTGCTGTATATCTGATGTACACGATTTCTGTAGACTCTTAATGTTGCTATATGTTTTGATACAAGTGTGTGTCAGTTGCTACATGTACAGTCTCACTTCTTCAGAAACAATGCTATGCACAGGTGATGATGGACAGTGTGGCTAATTTATTGCAAACAGTTTGAGGTGGATATAGCTCTGCACAGTGCAGCAGATATGCGATATTCAGAATATAGAGCAAGTTCTTGTTTGTCCGACAACACGGCAGGGCAATTCTATCAAGCATCAGAGTGGTTGTTCCTAGGATCTGAAATGTGTGACACGAGACTTCGATTTGTTTGGTGAAAGAATCCTGGGCATAGTTGATATGTCGACTTTGTGCCTTTTGTGTTGGTAGAGGTTGAATACTTGAGTCGACTGCAAAGTCATGACAGTGAACTATATTAATTTGCCGCACGTTTAAATCGATAGGAGTCATCCGATGGTTTTGCAATATAAATCACATTATATTTTCCATTTCATACTACCGTTTCACTCATAGATCCTACCACGCACAACAATGCTAAATAGTTAATCAACTAACTAGACCTGAAGTAAATTTATGGGCAAACTAGTAAAATTTATCGACAGATGCTCCTAAAATTTATCGACAGGAGTTTTATCATGTGCTCTACAGATGAGTACTTTAAGGGCATTCCCAACCCTACCTCTTTTTCATCCCTAACAATCACTGTAGTAGATAGATGGAATAAAATATAAAAGAGAAAAATGTAGGGAGAGATAGGGTAATAATAGAAAAGGGGATGAATAGGGATGAGATAGGGGAAAAATAGATGTTGCATTGAGCATGTTTTAAAATTCTTTCATGTACACTGTTCAATAACTATTACTGTACTTTAGGCCTTTGAATTATGGGCAGTACTCCATTGTGGGTCGTCTATTTTAAATTCAAAATCCCAAAAGCATCCCGAAGAATTAGCCATCCTCCAAATCACACGACTACATGAGTGGCTTGCTTCCGGATGAAGTAAGACTGAAGAGTGACCCAGTAACACCGAGGACTCGGCAACAGTGACATCCGCCATCCCATTCCCAGCACCACCAACGCGAAGTGTCGTCCGCTAATTCGACACCGACCTGCTTGCCGCTTCGCGCTCGCCCACCTTTATTCCATCCTTGTGCAAGCAGCTGAATCATTCCCGACGCCGATGGCCACGCCACGGGGCCGACGCTCCAGCCTCTTGTCGTCCGCTTCATGCACCAGAATCCCCACTCTGAAGTTTGAACAGCCTAGAAATATTCCAAAAAGAAACCGCACGCATGCGCACGCAGGGACACAATAAACACCGTCAACAGATCAACTCCACGGAGACCTGTGTTTTGTGAAACGGTTGATCACCTCTAACGAGGGTCGCCCATTCTCCTGAAGTTACTGATCAATTTTGTGAGTTTTTTAAAGAGAGTTGCCTCGCCTCATCATTAGATGACTAGAGGACGCTATACCGTTTGAATAGTTCGAAATGGTATAGCACCAAAAATGCTAGATTCGCTTTCTTCCTGGTACTGGACAGCTGCAACTTGTTTGTTCACGTTGCTGCACACCATTAAACTTATCAGAAAACTTCTTGTTTCTTCTTAATTGAGATACTCTGACGTAACTGTGGCCACTGCAGGTGGGCCGTGGACCCTCCTGGCAGTGGCCGGCAGCTAACCCTGGTGGGTTTTTTTCCTCTCTCACACGAGGTAGTGGCGTAGTGCACGACATCGACCTCCCACACAAGCGCAAGTGAGACGCTTTCCTCATATGCTGATATGCTTGTGTCCTCTTCGATCTCGCCTGCTCTGCACCCAGAGGGCCCTGCATCCTTCTTGAGGGTTATGACGCAGTGGATGCCACCACTTGCCCTGCTCTCAGCCATGCGCTGGACAACGAGCTACTGCGAGATACCCCACCCTCATACCTTAGACGGCCCTGGGCCTTGGCCATGTTGCTACTGGCCAATGGATGGCTAGTTGCACCGACTCCTGGTGCTCTACTACTCTCTTTCTACTGATCCTCTCGACCTGACGTGCATTTTTTGGTTTGGTCAATATTTAAAATTGTAGAGAGAAAGGCATTGGAATCCACCATATTGGGGATTTTGACGGTGATTTTGCAAGTTGCTCCCTATGCTACGATCAAATGCAATTGGGTATTGGATGTTTGTAAACTAGCAATTAAATTTGTAAAAAAGTGATGTAATCTAGGTCTAATTTTATGGTACAATTTTTAAGACTTAACGAGCGATGTCGCTGGAGGAGGCCTAGCGTTCCATGCTTTGTTAGCTACCATGTTGATATTATTTAGTATAAAGTAGGTATCATTGGGTATCATCAAGTGTAATGTTGGTATCAGCTAGTATCATCAAAGTATTACCAAGGTATTAGGTATATTTTATCAAGTATCGAATATATATCATCGAACATATGGTGTCATCAGGTATTGTTATGGAATCTTCAAGTATCATGTAGGTAAATGTACTAGGTAAGTATCGTTGAATATAAGATGTCATTGAGTATTAGATATCATCAAGTATCATGTAGGTATCATTGAGTATCATGAAATATTATATAGGTATCATTGAGTCGAGGGTATTGAATTGAGTATCAATCATATCGAGTTATTATTAAAGGTATAGTCGAGATAAGGGTACTGCCTCTTATGGAATTTAATGCTGAGAATTGGAGGTGTCGAGTCAAGGTGTCGTGTTGAGTATCGACTCTGGTTGTGTATCGAATTTTATACCTCATATCGAGTCGAGAGTATTGGAAGAATGTTGTCTCGAGGCATAGGACTTATTTCAAAATATAAAAAAGTCTGCCACACACAACCTCTCTGCTCCAGGCTGCTCTTGCCACATCTCTCTGCTCCGCAATCCGCACACATGCTCCGATGAAAAACAAGGGAGAGGGGGAGGAATGGAGGATGATGACCTGCCAGGTGGAGCGACGTGTTGTTGCAAGAACATCGGTCATGGCCTCATGGGTGTTGGATCTAGGGATGGCAAAAATACCCATGGATCTTGGTACCCGCGGGTAATGGGTCTGAGTTTGGGTCCAGCTTTGGACCCATGGGTATTTTGCTTCGGGTCCGGGTCCGGGTCTGGTTTTGGACCCATGGGTACCCAGACCCGGACCCGAATTACAGAGGTTGACAAGTGGACCCTTAATACCCCTGCACTCTCACAGCCTCACGCCCTCACTACGGTCTCCCCTCATCCTCCTCCCCTACGGCGATGTGGCGGTGCGGCCTCCGTCCCTGGCTCCCTGACGGCGCCGGCTTCCCTCCCGTTTCTAGCGCTGAGGGTAGACTCGATGGGTACCCATTCGGGTCTGGGTACCCATCGGGTCCGGTTCTGGACCCGTGCACACATTCGGGTCTGGGTCTGGGTCTATGTTTCGGGTCTCGGGTCCGGGTCCACGAAAGTTGGACCCAGAGGTACCCGGACCCATTGCCATCCCTAGTTGGATCTCCATCCAACGACCAGCGTTAGATCTTGAGACAATCTTTGTTTTTTTTTTGCCATGTAAAAAAATTCAAAAAAATCAATAAAAATCATAAATATTCTCTAATGCATGTACATTCCCACATATATTTTTTAGATTGATATACAACATTTATACATCTAGGTTATCCTTTAAAAAAACTTTTATAAAAAATGAATATTGGTCCTATCGATTTGAAAAAAAATATGTGTAGGACCTGACATTGATTAGAGAATATTTATAATTTTTATTGAATTTTTAAAAAAAATTTACATGGCGAAACAAAAATAACAAAGTTTGTTTCAATATCTAACGCTGGCCGTTGAATAAAGATCCAACGGTCAGCGCGGGGCGTCGGATGGGAGACGCGTCCGACGGGCGTCGGACGGCCCCCGCGTCCGTTGTGCTAGTTGCTAGCTATCAGACCACGCAATAGCTAAACTAGCTAGTTGCTAGCTACCAAACCACAAAGGAACACAACGTGGGAAGTGAGCATATAGTGAGCAGCGTGTTGCATACTTGCATGCTAGTGTGGGAGGCAAACGCAGAAAGCATCGCAGGAAGCCATCGTGGAAAGCAGGGCGGAGCACAACATGGAAATTGGCAAGGACAGGCTTTCCGCGGAAAGAAACACATGAAACAGAGCGCCACACGCGCGGCGCGGGGGAGCACAACACGGTGCAAAAATCGAAAAGCGCGGGTGATCCAACGGTGGAGACGTAAACCGTTGTTTGGCCCCCACAAACGTACGCGGTTGTTTAGCTTTTCGGTTTTGCTCAAAGCCGTCAACAAGCGCGCGGTGCGGCCCCGACGACTGCGCCGGAGCCATTTCCTTAGTTTTTTTTATTCATATTCTTTATCTATCTACCTGTGTTGATTTATATTGTTTGACCTTTTTTTTCAACAGATTTGCTAATTCTCAACTGTCTAATATTTTTTTTAACTATCTGTCACTTTAAAGTTCCGCTCTAATAACATTAAAATAGCATTGCTGACTAAGATGCAATTTTAGTATAAATCTGCTATATATCAATTATCTATTTATATTCGTTGATTTTTTATGTTTTATTACTACGTAGATTTGCTAAATACATGTGCTTACATACTTTTATCTTTCTATGTTTTTAGTCATAATATTTGTTTCAATCAATCTAAAATTAAACACTAGTAATACGAAAAATATACGTGTTAATAATATGTAACTTTAATATAGATATAGTGTAATTTTATTAAAATCAATTGATACTTAGGACGATTGTACGATAGCCGGTCTTTTTTTTAAAAAAAAGTACGGCACCAGTTGCGCCTGGGTTAAAACCAGCACGCGCGCTGCGGTGCGAGTGCCGAGCTCAACGGTGCCGTTGGATTAGAGGCCGGCCGGCCGTCGTTGTTCTGATCGGCGACGTGACGGTGACACCGGCGGCCCGGCCGACCAAGGTGAGCGGGGTGGCTTTTTCGCGGTGGGGCGCGCCGAGAGATCGCGGTGACGGGTGAAAACTGTGAAAACGCCGCGCCGCCCGGCTGCTCGCTGCCCTGCCGCGGCCGGCTTTTGCTGCCACGTACAGTGGTGGCTCCCGTCTGCCCTCTTTTATCAGGGGGAGCTCAGCTCTGCTCACCTCAGCAGCGAGACGATGCTTGAAACATGTTTCTCCTTGGCAAAGCAGCATGCACGCGCCTCGGTGTGCCTGTCTATAGCTTGTGCGGTTGTGCCTACCTTCCACTTTCCACTGTTCCTTATGAATGCAACGGTGGCGCCGGGAACATGGGAATGGTAGGTAGCTAGCTCGGCTACGCTCGCCGCCGTCGGCTTCCCAATCGAGTACAGCGCTGCTTGCGTGTGGGTGGCCGTCCGTCTGAAATCGATCGCAGCTTGTGTGCTCATGACAAGAGGTGCACATGAGGGGTATTGCTAGTGAAAGACTGGTGTGCTACAACAGTACAACTCACTCTAGCGGCGGCCTTCCTTGCTGAGCCTGAGCCTGCATGATTGTGCTATTGCACGTATTGCTGCGGCATAGGCGGACATGTGTAAATGGGATGGCAGCCACCAACGCTGTGTGCACTCTAGACGCTTCCTATTGCGTTGCAGTGCGCGTACCTTTCTTGCGGTGCTTGCAAGGGGAGCCTTTCTGCACACCTCTGCTACTACAGCAGCATGCCGTCCACGTTAATTTTTTTTCTTTTGTTTTTCTTAACTACATATGTTTCAATAACGGAATAATGTTTCAGCCTCTATATGCATCACAGGATATGCATAGCTCCTTACTCGCTCACTGTGTCGTGACATTTAAAAGCTGAAAAAAGAAAAAAAATGTTGAGATGACGATCAATTATCACAAAGCCTGCTAATTAATTCCTAGCCACGGTTTGCAAAGAATGCCATGGCGACTACTTTAAAAATTCAGCAAAATCCTGAAAAATTTCAAAAATCATAACAAATACGAGAAATCATAAAACAATTAGAAAAATTCACAAAAAATTAGAAAAAAGTAGCAATTGAGGGCTCCGATACGCCACGATGCTAGAGATCTTGCGCTTACAACTATAGAGGGATTAAAGGTGACCACACTGCCTTTATGTTTCTTTTCATAATTTTATGATTTTTTTCATATGTTTATGCTTTTTAATAATTTTCCATGATTTGTTTTATTGATTTCCCCATTTTTTATGATTTTCCCATATTTTTATGATTCTTTTGATATTTTCTATATATTTTTAATAATTTCCTGTATTTTTTCATTTTTATGATTTTTAAAATGATTTTCCTACATTTTAATGATTTTTAAAATGATTTCCCCGTATTTTATGCTTTTTAAAATGATTTCCCTGTATTTTATTCTTTTTTAAATGATTTCCCCCTTTTTAAAACTAATTTAAGTGAAATGTCAGCGCCACGCCAGATTTAGGACTATCACGTGGTAAGTTTCGACCGAGGCGGACCCACTTAAAAAGATTAAGGACCCAAAACCGCAGTTTCAAAAGTTTCAAAGAATGGGGATCTAGATGAGAATCGACTAATAGTTTAGTGACCGCAATAGCTTTAAGTTTAATTGATTTTACTCTCTTTGTAATGGAAATTCGAATCTCCAAGTAATAGCTTTAAGTGGCTTGCAAAGACGACATTGGTTCTAGATATCTAGGCCCGGAAAACCAAGATGAGAATTGACTAATAGTTTAGTGACCGCCCGTGTATTTTGACCTCTTTTTAATGGAAATTCGAATCTCCATGTAATAGCTTTAAGTGGCTTGCAAAGATGACATTGGTTCTAGATATCTAGGTCCGGAATACCTAAGACCCCATGGTTTTGAATTAGGAGATAGTAATCCATTCAGCGAATCTATATTTTACTTTATGAATCACTTTTTAAAAACTTTAGATTAAAAAATAGCCTTTTAAGCATCCCAGCTGGAATTTTAAAACGGTCACAGCCAGTTGTTTACCGTTCCTGGTTAACTTTTTCTCAACTCTTTTTTCCACCCCTTTCCATCCAAATTATTAATTTCGGTTTTGCTCCTGCGCCGACGCCACTGCTCTCCGCCACCGACACCGCTGCTCACCGCCGCCATATTTTACTTTATGAATCACTTTTTAAAAACTTTAGATTAAAAAATAGCCTTTTAAGCATCCCAGCTGGAATTTTAAAACGGTCACAGCCAGTTGTTTACCGTTCCTGGTTAACTTTTTCTCAACTCTTTTTTCTACCCCTTTCTATCCAAATTATTAATTTTCTATAATGTATATATTTTAATGGATTACGAATAAACTTCACGCTCCAACAAATGTGTGCATTCTAATTACAAGTAATGATTAAATTCACATCATAGGGATATTCAGAATGGCACATACTGTTGCTGCTTACTGTATATTGCTTATTCTTCTTTTAAACCGTATCTGTACAGAATAGCAAGTAACCACTGTGCTAGCTGTATCAATTGACCTGCCCAGCATGCACGCGAAACCAACATAATTGGCAATTTTTTTAGAGTCCACAATAATGGGAATTAGGCGAAGCCATGCCACTATGCCAGGGTATCTCTTGGCTAGGGACTAGGGAGTAAGAGGCGGTGAAATGGAACGGATCAGCGAGAAAATACTAGACACCAAAGGCAAAATAACGAGAATTGCCTAACTTGCATGTACTAAGAAATATGCTCAAACAAAAGTACCAAACCATCTACGATATATATATAGAGAGAGAGAGAGAGAGTAATGAGCGAGGTGGTCCGTGCGTTTGCACGGCTAGATTTGTTTCGGCATATATAATTTATCTCTAACTCATAATCTATCTTTAATATACTAGATCGGATTTAGAGTTTATCTCTAATATATTATATCAGCTTTAGTATTTAATATGAATTTCTAATATTTTCTTTTAATCTAAGACACATAGATCTTTTATTTTTTCTTAATTTATGTGAGAATTTATTTGATTAATCTAGGCCGTTATAATTTGGTCACACCGTTGATCGAACGGCTAAAATAATCAGATTATATGATCTTTGGTATTTAATCCAAATTTCTAATATTTTTCTTTTAATATATGCCGCTGATTTTCGTGGGGCTGGATTAATGGCTTAGATTAAAAGAAAAAATTAGAAATTCAGATTAAATAATAAATTTGATATAATATGATTATTTTAGTCGATCGATCAACGACGGGACCAAATTATAACGGCCTAGATTAATCAAATAAAATCTCACATAAATAAAAAATTAAAGATCTACGCGGCTTACATTAAAAGAAAATAATAGAAATTTGGATTAAATACTAAAGCTGATATAATATATTAGAGATAAATTCTAAATATGATCCGATATATTAGAGATATATTATGAGTTGGAGATAAACTCTATATGCCGAAACAAATCTAGGCGTGCAAACGTGCGGCCACCTTGCTCGTTTATAATAATAAAGGTGAGAGGTAAATTAATGGTGTGCTCTTTTTTTGTAGAATTTTTTACCATTTTTTATCATATGACTGGCCATTGACAATATTTTTTGCCATCTCATGAATTCGTAGCCTAGTCACCCTCGTCTATTTTTGTGAACAGGCAATGACTCGAGTTTCACTACAGGAATCCGAACTATTAACGTCTACCCAAAAAAAACCGACATAAATAGTTCGATTATTTACGTCGGCTTGAACAAACCCACGTAAATAGACCTATTTACGTCGCATGTGCCGACATAAACACGAGTATTAGAACTTAGCGTCAAACGGTGTCGTTGTCTTGACCGAAGTTTACCCTAGCCCCCGTCGCCCCTTCCCCCTGTCGTGGTAACTGCCGAGCCACTCAACCCACCAACACCGCCCGCCGCCGCCGTCGCACTGCCGCACCTCGCCGCCCTCTGCCACACTTCACTCCAATTATTATGTTGATGCTTGAGATTTATGAACTGGATTGGGAAAAATAAGATTATGGCATTGGTGTAAAACTGCTTATATTTGATGCTGCTAGAATTAAGCGAAAAAAGGTGGCCATTTTGCCAGCAAGCAGCTCCAATATTTACGTCGGCCAGTCTAACCTAAATACTAAAATTATGCGTGGGCAAGCTACCCAATATTTACATCGGCCAGGAATCTATATTTACGTCAGCCTAGCTAACGTAAATAGGGCAAAAACTATTTACGCCGGCCGGCCATGGTCGACGTAAACAAATGGCTCATGGCGACGCCCCTATTCGACAACCGTTATTTACCCTTATCTACGTCGGCCACCGATATTTACGTCGGATTTTGTGCTATTTACGTTGGCTTACCTTGAATTTCTGTAGTGTTTGATGCACAAAGGCTAGTTTGCAACTGTATCTCGAGCAAACTTTTGGTCTACGGCAAACGTCTTAACGGGAGGTTTGGAAGTAGCCTTGTAAACTGCTAGTTTGAACTCAGTCCCGTGAATGTGATTTCTGGTGGCTTGTGGTCTTGAGCAATCTTGTGATGTATACCAGCTAGGGAAAAATTACCGAAATAATCAATAGTTAAATAGAAAATTAATAAAATAATCCACTTGAAAAAGAAATTACGAAAATAGCATCCGGACCCACCACCGGGCAAGGCGGCTGCCACCCGGTGTGGCCGCAGCAGAGCTGCCCCCACCCGGTGTGGCCGGCGCGCTGCTGCCGCCACCCGGCGTCGCCGCCGCCGCCGCCGCCGCCGCGCCCAGTTATTGCATGTCCATTATCGCATGTGGTGTTTGGTTTAAATTTTAAAAATATAAATTTTATCAAGTTTGAATAAATTTAATAATTAAAAATTATTAGTATTTAAATGTCACCTCAGTCATATTTTATTATTTGCATGTCCATTATCATGTCTCCTCAGTCATATTTTATTAGTATTTAAATGGTGCTTCCCCATCGAGGTGGCAAATGACATGAGAGAACTGTGATTTCGCATTAGAAAACATATTTAACTAATAATTACGAAAAATTACGGTTACACGATAAACGATACCATGACATATATAAAAAACAGTGGCATGAATGACATACGCCGTTTGTTATAGTCGTGTGTCGACCTTACTTATATGCCTTAGGGGAATTGAAAAGTACGTCGTAACATGTGGATGCCAGCTAGCTAGCTGCGTTGCCTCCGGCATGCAAGGCACAAGCGTTTCGTGTGGACGTGCAACTCTAGGGTACGCTTTGTCATTTCGAGATGATTTTCGATATCGGCGATCCTTGCGTGCAGAACCACCATGTATGCATCTGCTGCCATTAGAAAATGATCATCCATCCACGATGCTACACGACAATCATTTATCTGTTTTGCACAGGATAGAAAGTTAAGTTACATCGTAAAATAAATTCGTTCTATATGAAGGTAAATAAACTCACTGCGTATAGAGGACATCAGTAGAGTCTTCGTTCGGTCCAACCAGAGACAGACCTATCGAAGGTCTGCACCACTGCATCAATTCCATAAGCACACTGGCCAGTCCCGAAGATAGTGAGGGCCGAGCCGCAACATGATTGACTCCGTGCGGTAGTTCTGTTTCATTTTGTTGGGAAAGTCCTCCGTTGGGTAATGGGTGTGGCCTCCTAGGCCGGACGATCCCCATCAACTTGGCTTAATCCATGCGTTGGCGGACCTTTGTTTGGCCATCCTACTACGATGATGGCAGACAATATCACATGGGCATGTCGTGCATAGACGTGTTAATGGCAAGTGATAAGTGCGAAGTAGTTGTAAATGCAATGTCACTAATTCTCATAATGGTAAATGCAATGTCAATAATTCTATGGAGAACAATTTTCTCGCCAAACCACCGAATGCACTTAATAACATAAGTCCATGAAATTACATAATTACACTTAGCGCCGACGACCCCTTGTCGTGTATGCACTTGGGGTGTAATGGTCTGGTGGATGCGTCGTACGTTGTCCTGCAGTCCGAGAAGGTCCAAACCAATTTTGAAGGTCAGTTTGGTCCGCGGTTGGGATATAACCCAGGCTGTGAACTTATGGCGTACGTCGACCCACCAATTGGGTCCTCCGCATACCCTTCCAGCACAGTCTCATGTGCACTCTCTTCTACGGTGTTGCTAGGCCCGGTCTCCGATTGTCCTGTCTCAGACAGTACGTACACGTCTAATTGGTACCCCTATTCTACTGCCTTATTAACATAGCACGTCCAAGCACCCTTACTTCTCAGTGGCCACAGGTTGTATACGTACATCGAACTATTTGAAATCTGACATGGCCTAACACCGTCTAGAACAAGTTTGTATTCCTGACGGTTTATACGGAGCTCTCGAGCTATAACCCTCGCCAATATTGGTAGCTCTATTGGTAATGTTACTGTGGTCTCCAAATGGCTGCATGTGTGCATGCTTATAAAATTCCCTTGCATTGGCGCGGGTGCATCTCCGTAAAAAATATTCAGTGATGTCTCCATTTATGTCTGTAACATGCATGTGTTCATTCATATTAATATTAAATATATGTTTCTTTATATTTAAGTATTATTTCAAACATTACATAAAATATTAGCTTAAGTGTTTAATACATAATATGTGTAAATAAGTGCTGAATATAGAATATAGCAACTCGACTAATACTCGAAACACCCTAATTATTAACTAAAATGTCACTAAAATACGTACAATTATATTACTAATTTGCATGCTAATTATAGATTAATTTCCCTATTATGTTTAATTAAGCAAACAAGATAATTACTATATGAAAAAAATATAGTCACTCTTTTTAACTACGCACACTACCGTTAATTTATTGCTAATTATATATAAATTTGCGCAGTACGTGCAATTAAAATTTAAACATTTATATATTACATGCTATAAAAATTCACTAATTTCCATTATATTTGTAAACCATTTTCTCTCCTTACCTAACTAATTAATCACTAATCATAATTTAAGTTAACCTGACACAATATGTTTATGTTAACTATAAAAGTAATACATACCTGACAGTTACAAGATCGATCGGTTCAAACTTCCTAAAAGAATTAAAACATGCGTAAATTAGACAGAATATACGAAATTAAGTGGTCAAGTACTAAAGTTGCACTGTATGTGCTTCTTACCTTGGTAAATCTGGTGCATGCGCTGTTGCTCTATAGTGCTTGTGCGTGGTACGGTGCGGTGGAAAATTAAGAAAAAAAAAGAGAAGCAAGAGTTAGGATCTGGTGCTTAGTTTAATTAATTAATTAGGTGCTGGTGCTTAGTTTAATTAGCATTAACAACATACTATGCCAACATCAGTATAGTCAGATAGCCCTCACATATCAAGATTAGTATACAGTGTATAATATAAAAATACAATTTTAACTGCTAGTATGCCAAGATTAGCATACAATACTACTAGCAAGATTAGCATATAATATTATTATGCCAAAATTAACTGTTGCATATACGTACCGCAATAAGACTAATTATTAGCAAGTAGATCAAATTTAAAATCCAAAATATTCCCTCACGCTGAAAGCGAAAAATATCAGCGAAGTGAAACTCCTGGTGAATCCTGAACTGAAATATCAGCGAATAATATACCTGAACTGAAAGAACTGAAATCAAATAACTGAAAGCGAACTGAATGAGTGTGTGAAGGCTGCAGTGTGTGAAGCCTGCATGAAGAATGAGTGTGTGAAGACGAACGGCGGGCAGGACGCGATATATATACACTCAATTTTGTGATCACTGTGACTTCTAAACGGTATTAATTAGCGTAAATCATGTAATTACTGTTTGATTAATTCAAAAGCTAGCACTGTTTTATCGATAGGGGAATATTTTATTATTTTTTTGTACTGTTTTGTCGGCAGGGGAATATTTTATTATTTTTTGCGCACTGTTTTGTCAGTAGGGGAGTATTTTATTATTTTTCTCGCACTGTTTTGCCAGTCGTTGCGTAATTAGGCGCTGGTGGGGCCGCAGCCACAGCGGGTGGCGGCAGCAGCGCGCCAGCCACGCCGGGTGGCGGCAGCTCTGCGCCGGCCACACCGGGTGGCGGCAGCGCCGCGCGCCATGCCGGGTGGCAACAGCCATGCGGAGTGGCGGGACTCGGTGCCATTTCGGGTATTTTTTTACCAAGTGGATTATTTTATTAATTTTCTATTTAACTGTTGATTATTTCGTTAATTTTTCCTACTGGCTAGTTGATGACATGTTTTATCCTTAGAGGAAAATCTATGTACATATATATATGCCATCTTAGGCTCTTCTAATCCCTCCGACACCATCACATTTGTGCTCCGACGTTAGTGCCTTGTTTGTTTCAGATTAATGTTGAGTTGCGTTTTACTGTAGCAAATTTGTGACCCACTCGAAATAAGTTTTAAAAAATTCAAAAAAATATGAAAAAAATATTTTGCGAACTCTAAGAAGAACTATTTAAAATCTCACAAAATAACTACAAAGTATTACAACATTTGGTCCATACAAAAATAACAATTTTTCATTTAATTTAATTTAATTTAATCTGAAACAAACAAGGCCTAGATGTCATCACATTCGTAATTTAATACCTTCTGCATCACTGTTGAGCAGTCAAGCTGTTATAAATTAAGTTGCATAAATATGTTTATGTTCGTACCTTTTCAATACACAAAGAAATAATATAATTTCATAAAAGAATACAAAAAATTTGAAAAACTATGAAAAAATTTCTATGGGTTTAGAAAATTATTTGTACTCAAACGTGCCAGTAAAATAAAAAAAATTGAGATATGAAATTTTATATTAAAATTACTGATACCTAATGTCAAAGATTTTTCACTATAATTTTTTATTAAAAATTTAAAAAACTAATAGCAAATAAAACATGATTTACATAAATTTATAAACTTAATCACTATGTTCGAAGTTGAAATGTTGGAGATACAAATTTTTTTCAAAATTTTAAAGTGCAAGAATATTTCGAACATTATGGCCAACTTTCTAACTATCTTACTCATCTTAGTAGAGCTAACATAGATGATACATAAGTATCAAACTATGAATGTGTGAATGTGGTGGCGCAAAAGGAATTGTGGGCCTCTGTAGTGGTATACAAGGATTTATTCCATCTATCCTTAGCCATGACATGTTGGTTTGAGATCTAGGAATTTTATACCAAAATCAAGTTGATCCCATCATTGTCACTTCACTGTTAACAACATGCACTATGTATACGCCTTTCCCCATTTATTTGCACATTAACTAACTCAGTGGCTTTGTACATTAAAACCTGATTAATCTTATGTTTCTTGTTTTTACGTTTCCTTTTCTTTTTAATTTCTTTGTTCTGTCTTTCGCTATATAAATACCTTTTAAGTAATATATGCTGCTTGGGGATAGTCCCGACAGTCCTTTTCTAAAAAACAGCATGCACTATGTCAACTGAGCTAGATGGTAGCCGTGTAGCTTGACCAGAAATTTTCCTTTATCTAAAACACCATAGGCTTGATGGCAAAAAATGGCTAAATTATCAAAATATGATAAATCATCCAGTGACCTCAACGCAAAGGTATATTACAGCATGTTTTTTTACACAATATATTGCAACATGTTTAAAGTGGTTTAAACTTAATTGAAAAGAAAATAACTTGACTTTCTTATTCTAGTTTTCCTATTATCACGAAGCCAACTTTAAAAGCTTTTAAAACTAAGACAAACAAAACGAAATATCTTCAAATATTGAATAACCGTACCATAGCAGTCTAGGTAAAATTTCGGTATACTACGTCTCAAGCAACTTACTTTTAATTTGATCATTCCATAAAAATGTTGGAAATGTCAAATGTGTTGAGGGTACTTTATCGATGCTATCAACTCTGGTAAAATGCAGTTAAGGGCGTCTCCATTCTCCAATGGTGCTATGTCAGCTGGCTATAAAGAGTCCATTTCATCTTTTTGCCTACGTGGAGGAGAGAAGAGAAGAGAGATAAAAGCTAGCTGTTACTCCCTTCGTCCCAATATATAGGGCGCATAAGTTTTTTTGAGTTGTCCCATAATATAAGGCGTCTTTCCATTATTTTTTTAGGAAAGACGAGCAATTAACTCATATTCTATTCACATCATAAAGTGCATGCTTTTGCTAGCTTTAGCTATGAAAGCTATTAATTAAGTGCATGGGAAGGAGATGCATGCTTCAAGTAACGAGATAATTAAAGATGACTTACTCTTTTAAACAATGATCTTGATGAAAATTTTTATACGCCCTATATGTTGGGACGAAGGGATAACTAATAGCCAGTTTATAGCGGATTACAAGGTGCATTGCATATATTACCTCATATTAAATTTAATAACCAATGCTATAGCTAATCCATTGAAGATGTTGTCTACAAACCATCTATATATGATATGGAGCTTTCTTTGCCTATATCATTGGATACCATTGGAGATGCCCCAACAGGTGATGAGCCGTTCAAGCGACAATGCGAATGCGTCGTAAAAAGTAGGGAAACAAGAAGCATGGACCAATGGCTACTACTGACCGTAGGACATGGCTGCACTTACACACACACCCAAACGTAGCATATCTTATCTTCCTTAATGGGTAGTAGGAGCGGCAGCACATTAATACGGCAGTGGGCAGTTTATTTATTACGACGGTCAAATGCAAGCCTTTGGTCGGCACGCATCCCTAGGAGAATGTTTCCGTGGGCCCTCCAAAGACCGGTGCTTAATTTTACAATAATGGTTAAACTTGGAACGCCCTCCTATGGCTAGTAGTGTACCAACAACTCCTACCATAGAGCACGATAGGTGCGCATATGCCAGGGCCGTATACATACATGCATTCGGAAATGGTGAGGTATTGAATTGATCATTAGGTAGCAACTTTCTGGTGTGGGCAGCAGAACTTTTCGTTCAAGAAAACAAGCTGGGTTAAACACTTGAATGATGAGGGAGGCCAGGGCTGCGATTGCATGATGGTGAGATGAACAGGTTGAGGGTATACCATGGATTAATATTGTACATTAGACATATAGCCACGCCGTGCACTTATAGATGGCCTAACATATGATAATAGTGCCATGTGGAGAGAGAAGTAAAGCCGGGTATGCTTGTTGTTGGTCATACCTCACTCATTCTCTTCCTCCATGTCGCTCCGTCAACCTCACCCAGCCTCCTCCTCCCCACTATAGTGCTCTTCATGGCAGGAAGATTCTTGCTTCTGGGGGTGATGACGAGATACGACATCTCAGCGAGACTAGGTAGAGCTAGACTGCCTGCCTGCCTGCTATAAGAGTGGAGCATAGAAGAGAGAGCGAGCGAGAAAGAGAGGAGATAGAGAGGAGAATGCATACATACACGCGACCAGCATATGGAAGATGGTTTCTGTACCAATTAATAGCAAAAATAAGCAGTCTAATATTAATGTGCTTGTCAACAACAATAGAATACACATTACAAGCATGTTCTCAAGGCCGTAAGTTGATCATTACGGTATGAATGAACCAACCATGCATAAAAAATGACTGTCACTGGATACCCTCTACATCAGACAAACTAGGCCCCGGCCCATCGATCACCGATCTATCTCCAACGTACTCTACACCATACCAATCCAACTGTAGAACAATGTGATGACTGACGAAACACACACACAAGTAGCCATTCACCCCTCTGCCCCCCTAATCTTCTATTGAAGCTAGGTCGAAACATACTATAATTATCATGTCACCCATGCATGCTGCAGAACCAAATCCCCGGAAAAAGTTAGGCCAAACGACGAAATACACACAGAACTAGCTATACTAATTAGCCAACTTGCTGCCTCTTAAGACCACCTTGCTAACGTACGTACAATGTGCTTGAACTTGCAACAGTAGTACTGTGGCCAAGGAAAAGCTTCAGTACAGATTTTACTCTCTCTACATAAGCTACGGAGATCAGATGATTAATTAACAGCACCCGTCATATGCATATATGGACTATGGCGCAATTACCAGAAATGAGAGATTTGTATCACCAGTTCACCACCATTAATTAATGTTTGTATTCTGCTGTGTTAGCCCCCAAGTCGATCACACCACACACATGAACAAAACACGAAGAACACCAATGCAAGAACCGAAAACCAAACGACCAAGAGAGATCAAACCGACATATGTAACACTAATCGCCACCACCACCGCTTATTATCTCCTTGTCTCTATCTCTATCTCCACATGCAGTCAACCACGCGTGCATGAGCCATGCATGGCGGCGGAGCCACGAGCGCACCGCCTCACCAAGAACCGCCGCCGCCGCCATTGCTGCTGCCATTCCCGATCATACTGTTATTCCAGAACCCCGGTGTCTCGTGGCCACCGCCGCCGCCTTGGCCTTTGCTGGGCTCAAACTGATCGTCGCCGCCAGCAGCGCTCACCACAGGCTTCAAGTCCTCGAATGGAAACAGCAACCTGCCCGCTGCGCCCTCCTGCACCCCTTGCAGGCCAGCGCTGCACGCGGCATACCCGCCGGCGGCGACGCCACCCCCCGCCGCGCCGTGCGTGTCAAGCGAGAAACCGAGCAAGGTCTGAGCTTGAGCCTGCTGCTGGTGCTGCGGCGGCGGCGGGAGAGGCATGCGGAACTCACCGAGAGAGAACCCCGCGGCGGCATACTCCGGCGGCATCCCGAGCTGCACCGGCGGCAGCGGGACGTAGCAACCAGTGCTCCGCAGCAGCTCCATCGCCGAGAGCGCGCCCACACCGCCCCTGCCGCCGGCGCCGTTGGCCATCATAGCGGCGGCGGCGCCGCCTGGGTTGCACACGCTGCTGCTTTCCAGGCTCGGGAACGCCGGGAACTCCGGCGGCTGCAGGCCGCGGCCGTGGTGGTGGGGGAATGCCAGGTTCAGGTCGTGCGCGCCCTCGTGCATCAGCTTCGGGTTCTTGGGCGGGGCAAGCCCGACGGGCACGGTGCCGGAGGACACCGCCGCAGAGGTGGACGCGGCCGCGGCCGCGGCGGCCGACACGACCGACGACGACGAGCGCTTGTTCTTTCGGGAGCCGCCGCCGACCGGGACGTTGCGGAGGGATCCGCCCTCCGTCCAGTAGCGGCGGCACGTCTTGCAGAAGTAGCGCGGCTGCTGGAGGCTGTAGTTGTTGTAGTAGCAGAACTTGGTGTTGGTGGAGTTGCACCTCGGGCAGTTGAGCGCCTTCTCCTTCTGCGGCCGGGCACGCCGCTCGGAGTTAGCCCCCCCCGCCGCCGCGCCGCCACCAGCCCCCGCCGCCGGCGCCGTGGCAGCTGGCCTTTGGCCGCCCGCAGCAGCGGGCGCCGCCGCCGCCGGATTCGAGCTCTCGTTAGGATTCGGATTCGAACCCATCAGCATCTCCTCCATCGGCTTCACCAGCCCTAGCCCCTGGTGATGATGCACACATGTTGCACTCCATTAGATGTCAGTGTAATAAAAAACTACACCAAGGCTGCAAGAACAGAAAGAACACGTAGGGGAGGGAGTGTATGGACTATGGAGAAAATGGATGGGGGATGAGAGGCTCTGAGGATTCTTATGGTGCAACAAAGAACCAAGCAAATGGATACAAAGCGAGATTAAAGAGAAGGGAAAAGGGGAAATGAAAAGGTGAAATAAAGGAAAGAGAAAAGATGAGAGAGAAACACACCACCACACAAAACACAACTTTGCTTGTGCTCTTGTAGGGTTGTGTTTGTGGCGTAGCAGTGCTATACTACTACATCATCCAAGGCATGGCTACTCTTTTGATGCAGCAAGTGCGAAGGGGGAAGAGAGAGGGGGGAAGAGATGTAGGGGAAAGGAGGAGAGAAAAGCCATGAGAAAAAGAGAGAAAAAAGATGAGAGGAAAGGGGGATAAGAAAGAAAGGAACAAAGGAAAAGAAAAGCGGCGTGCCTGTGCTCCTTTCAAGGATTAAAAGCGCAGACAGGAGTGAATTAAAGGCCCCGAGGCCCTCACCTCGAAGGCTCGAAGCCAATGGAGAAGACAGACAAACAGAGAGAGCAAGCTATAGAAGGGGGAGAGAGAGGAGACGACGATACATGCATAGATCTGCACAAAGAATAAAAGGTTGGCCATGGCCGTACCCCAAGAACAGCAAAGCCGCACAGGATCATCACACGCCGCCAAGAAAAGCAAGCACCAAGATCAAGGCAGACAAGAGAAAGGACCGGCCAAGAACACACGGCGGCAAGATCTAGACGAAACAGAAGCCAACCCCGGCCGGCCTCAGCAAGAGATCTCGCGTGCATGGCGGCATGCCGATGTTGCACAGCCGATTTGAGCTGGTTTAATTGCACAGATTAGCCTAATTACTTACCTGGTGCCAGTGGGCTGCATCCATGCAAGGGTCGATCCAAACCGCGCCTCACCAACGATGGGTAGGGGAAGAAGACGAAGACGAAGAAGAGAGGAGCTCCCTCCCAGATGTGCGTCGAGCTCGAGCTGGGGCAGAGAGGGAGCGAAGGAATGTGTCGATGGCCTCGGTGGAATTGCTCTCCCTTCTCTCTCCTCCTTCATATGTCATGACTCATGAGATAGTGGGATTCTTTTCCCCAATATTTTTATGTGCCTGGCCGGATGGAGAGCAGGAGAAGGCAGGAGGAAGAGCAAGGGAATTGCTATTGCTAGGCTGCTAGCTGCGCCTGTGGCTTGTCATGTTGCTTGCTGCTGCTGCTGCTGAGATGGTCACCAAATTTTGTCCACGTAGGCTGGGCTTCGCTTCCGTCCGATGGGAGTGTGTTTTGTGCGTGCTGCGGCCTGCGGCCTGCGGCTGCCTCTGCCTGCCTGCGAGTGCGAGCTTCGGTCGGTGGGGGAGTGAGTGAGTAGTGGAGTCAACCGAGGGCGGGCGGGCACTGGCAGGGCCGCAGGGGGAGGCGCAGCCATGCGAATGATGGTCCGTGGGGCCACGCACGTGCGGACGACGCCGTGCCACGTGCGAGCAACCTACCAGGGTGTTGTGTTGCGCTTAGCGGTATGAGCCGGAGGAGTGATACCATGAGAACGAGGGACAGGTCACAGGTCAGCATGGACGACGCCCGCGATCCAGCGCTGGGGCTGTGGAGAGCCGCAGGGTTCGCAGAACCGACTGGAACCGTTTGGATGGACCCTGCTGAAGTCCGGTTACGCAAACCGTTGTGCTAAATTTAAATTTGATCTAAATATGATATTTTAAATTTCAGATGGGTGAAAAACCGAACGGTCACCACGTAAACTTAAATTTAACTTAAAAAGATTTGAACTTTTTTAACGTAAGAACATAAATTCTACCAATTCATTTAAAAAAATACAAAAAAAACAACACAGAAAAAATGCAGCACGAGAGGTTTCGGGGGGTCATGGGGTACCAAGACGATGCCTCCAAAGAGGGGGATTGACGCCAAACAATATCACCATCGCTGGCCCAAGCGAAAATGTCATACAAGGTTTTTACCCGTACCACCCACACCCTAGAGTCGCATTGCTAGGAGGCCTAGTCTATTAGAGTGTCAGAGTGATGTCCAACCCCGTTGAAACCTAGCTACCCTGCATGCTACTGGCCAGTGCTGAGTTGGAGCACCACCAACGATAGGTTGCCCATCTAGTTGTTACGTAGACTCCAAGCTTCCCGCGAGAGGAGGGGAGCCAAAAAAAATGAGAGATCGAAGAGGTAGCCACACCATTGACAATGCTTGAACACCTGGGGGGAGCAAGTGGTATGAAAGAAGATGGGAGTGGGGATGAGAATGAGGGATGCGGGGGCCGTCCGACGCCTGCGCTGGCCGTTGGATCTCCATCCAACGGGCAGCGTTAGATCTTGAGCTAAATTTTGTTGTTTTTATTTTGCCATGTAAAAAATTCAAAAAATTCAATAAAAATCATAAATATTCTCTAATCAATGTCAGGTTCCATATGTATTTTATTCGGATCATCATGACCAATATTCATTTTTATAAAGTTTTTTAAAGGATAAACTATATGTATAAATGTTGCGTATCAATATAAAAATATATGTGTGAATGGACATGCATTAGAGAATATTTATGATTTTTATTGATTTTTTTAAAAAAATTACACGGCGAAACAAAAATAACAAAGTTTATCTCAATCCAATGATCCAGAGTAGGCGTGGGATGGGAGGCGCCTCCGACGGACGTTCGCGTCCGAGAATGAGCTGGGTAGAAAGTGGGGAGAGGTGGTGGATGCCTTGGGCACATGAAAAATCGGATGCATGGTGCATGCAGCTACAACGGCAAAGAAAAAGTAAAGGAACTGGGTGCGTAGCATCGGATATTTTCGATCATATTTCAAAATGTTTGTCGGTTGTAAATGAGAATCAGCACAACCTTATTCAAATTTGTGTCTGTTTTCGTTTAGAACCGGCACAAATACATTTGTACCGGTTTTGTCGACAAACCAAAATAAATACCCAAAATTATGTGTTATTTTTTTTAAAAAAACAGCATAGATGAGCTTCACCTATATCTTCCTGTTTATAAAAGACATATATTGTTATTTGTGTCGGTTCATATAACGTAGCGACATATATATATATTCTTTTTGATGTAGTCGTTAGCGTCTGGCGTGGGGTGATGACAAAATGACACAACACAAAAGCCTAATTAGCAGGATGTTTCTACGTAAGAGAAAGATCTTCCAATACAACGAGGCGGACATCAATATTTACATGGACTTGAAATTGGCCTAGCTTGCTGAAAGACTCTTTTGCCCCCACCGCTAAATTAAAAACGTACTCCGTACAATCCAAATGTGTTGATTCGTTATACCCCTTAGAGGTAAAGAGATCATTTGGCTACCTGGTTCGAATACGATGATTCGTCTTACCAGCCTCTTAAGTGGTTTGAATACGATGAAACGGAAATCCTGCAATATGGATGGGTGAACTTAACCTTAAGAAAGGGATCTCTAACTAGGCCTGTAGAGATTAGTATACAAGATATCGCGTGCTAGCTAGTTATTGGATCAGAAAAAACTGGTTTCAATATATATGTTCATATCGTCTTACGGGCTCTTGGAAACTAAAATTTCTTCGCACGCACTTTATTCTGCGTTCTAAACTACATTTGTTAGTTCTTTTCGACAGCTTCTTTATCTCAACAAAGTCAAAACCCTGCTAGAGATGCTCCGCGTGTGAGTACCTTCGCCTCGAGCGAACACTCATATATTTTGACGCTCCAGATATATTTTGATCTCAAAATTCGCCTGGGTCTCAGTTTAGTTAGGTCTTTTATTCATACAGTAAACACTGATTCTCAATAGATCTTTTATTCATACAGTTCATACAGAGATGTTATGCCATCTCAGACCATTTCTAACTTAGATCAGATTAAACATTATTCAGTCACTATTAATTCATACATTTATTTTTCTATTCTTCAGTATTAATTTCTCTCTCTTTTATTTTATTTACTACATTGTTCAGTCATTTAACTTAAGTTCTATAGGATATGTCGTTAGATACAACTGCGCGAGTGGTTTAACTAGCCACGCGATCGAGTCACACGACTGTCAGCATGTACGGGACGTGCTTTGCATTGCATGTGACCACAGAAATGCCACGTACAAATGCCTACAATTGGCTGGGAGGCGTGCATGCATGTAATAGGCCGCATCAGTGGAGATGCCACGGTCATGAGGAGGATGTTGCAAACTTGCAACACCAGTGACAGGAATGGTACGAGCGTATGCAACCGAGGTGGGATCGTGAGGCTGCAAAAAGAGGTAGGAAAGTAGCTAGGTGACTAGGTCTTAGTAGGTGCACCTGCGAGGTCAACAAATAAGATTTCTCCATAATAAGCCTCTTCAAAAAAAATTTAAGGTAACGGACAGGTGCATTGCTATTTTATTTAAACGGAGAAAAACCGTATATATATACATGAACGAGAAAATTAACGGGGAAAGGGGGGAGGGGGAGAAGTCAACCAAATAGGATTACAAGAGAGGAGGCTGCCACCCAAGCAGCAAGACCATCCCTAATGAGAGCTACAACTTGGAAAGCGGAAAGAGCCTGGTTTTGAAAGATGCGTCTATTCCGCTCCTTTCAGATTTTTCAGATCACATGGATGATAATGCCATTAAAGGATCTCGTAGTAGTCTTCGGGATGCTATTTTGACTGTAGATCCACCAAAAACCAACAGGACTAGAGTGAGGGGTTGGTGGAGCCTCTTCAAATCTCAAGAGCCATTTCCAAGCTTTAGTATATGTACATGATTTCTGAAAAAATTTCCAATGCTGGAATTAAGATGGCTCTAGCTTTGCTCACAACATGAACGTCTGCAACTAAATATATCCGCACTATGCAGACCCATGATATAATACCGGACCTACCGGCTACGGCAACTAGAAACGAGTGAATAGAAGTTTTTAAGTTGGGTAAAAAGCATACATGCCACTGTAGAGTTTCCTTTGAACAGAAATGACATATGCCATTATTCGAGCTGGGAGGGAATTTCGGACGAAATATGTGAAAAAATAAGGTAGAAAATACGGTCTGACATGTGGGTCCCACATGTCAGCCTCTCATCTTCTTCCTCCTCCTCCAACTCTCTCCCTCTCTCCCCCGATCTGGCGACAACGGCGGCGGCGTGGGGCGGCGGCGGCGGCGGCGCGGGACGGCGGCGGAGGCGTGGGGCGTTGGCGGCGGCGGCGGCGTGGGAAGGCGGCGGTGGCGGCGGCGTGGGGCGGCGGCGATGGCGTGGGCATGGCGTCGGTGGCGGTGGCTTTGCAGATCGGGACAGAGAGGGGCAGATCGGGGAGAGAGGGAGAGAGTGGAGAGAGAGATGGAAGAGGAAGAGGATGAGAGGCTGAAATGTGGGACCCACATGTTAGACCGTATTTTTCCACGTATTTCGTTCGAAATTCTCTCCCAGCTCGAATAATGCATCTGTGCACATTTTTATGTTTATAATGGCGTCTAGGATATTAAGGACTCTACGATGGCATTTCTGTCTGAAAGGAACTCTAAAGTGGCATGTATGCTTTTTTCCCTTTAAAGTTTGTTTGAACCCTCCATGAACCAACCAACCCTTTAAAGACTAAGGATTCGGAGCATTCAATAATTGCATGCACTCCAAATGGTATAGATGAAATCTATGCATATACGTGTGGATTTTCGAACCATGGTACTAGGTGTTAAGAGTCCAAATAAGACGGAATCATAACTAAAATGGCTCTAAAAAAGCTAAAGCAACTTTTAGAAAAGCAAAAACTAATTCCAACATAAAATTGTTATCTGATCAAAGGGACAGTTGCTGCATTTCTTTGTGTGCAAAAATTATGATAATTTTTCTCAATGAAGATAAATGCGTCATGCAACACTCCATAAAATTTTAGTTCAAAACTCCTTATATAAAAAATATGAAAAATCTTTTAGAATGGTCTATCACGAACTTACATGGAAAATTTAGAACTCGGTGTTCCACCTCATGACACCCAAACGACTTACTTAATAGACTTGAAAAAATTTCATTGATGGATATGAAAGTTAGATATATTTTAATCTGAAATCATCGATAAAGGTCAAGCATCCTCCCACACAAGGTCTGTCACATGGGCCCCACCATCGGTGTCCAAACAACCGCTTAACTGTTGTCCAACGGAACCGTTTATGCACTAAAAAACCGTTGTACAACAATTTATCGGTTAACCTAAAAAGTGAGGTTAATCGATAAAATTGAAAGCTAACCGTTTAATCATACCAGCCATAAACAACCGTGGCTCTACCACATTAATCAAAAAAATATCCCACATAAATTAAATTAAAAAAATCTCCACCATCGATTGTAGAGGGACCCAATTACAATAGCTGAGACTGAATCTATTTTTGAAAATTTTCCTGTGTAATTGAGAGAGAGAAAAGATATCTAGATAATAACGACTAGACTTAATAGATTTACCATCTGTTACTATGGGAATAGATATCCACTATCAATTATATATAGACTGAAATAATAAAATGGGAACCATCTGTTACTATGGGAATAGATTTTCCATCTGTTACTATGGGAACCATAATGTAAATCCCATATTAACTATCTATTATATATAGACTGAAATAATAAAGTGGAAGCTAACTGAGTAACAAACTAATTATCATGTATGATTCTCGCATTGATTATATATAGCTACGACAATAATCTATATAATGAAGGAATGGATCGTACTATCCTCGTGTTGTTTTATATACAACTACCATTAGCAACAAACCAATTGACGGATCAAACCATAAATGTAACGAAAAAAAGTATAGTTGTTAGGCACTTAGAGCATGTACAGCAGGGGCTGTATCAAGCCCCTGCATTTCAAAACTTGACAGCCGCGCCGTACTGTATCAAGCCCCTGCGTCTCTGTTTTTTTTTAAATTTTTCACCAGCGTGTATTGTAGCTACAGTAGTTTCGGGGGCCTGCTGGGCATGCTCTTATAATACAGTTTCTTCATTTGTTTCTTGCTATGCCATGTGCGATAGAAAGATGACATTGCATGGAATTAATATAGAGAGAAGGAGATAGTTTCTTGTTTTTGAAACCATTTCTACGTGTATCAGAAAACTTTAGAATTAATGCGTAGAGATAAGGCAGCTTTGGAGAAAGGAAAAGGTATTAATGATGGAAACAATGTTGAAATGCAATGCAATTGAACCACCGTTTCTACTATAGTTTTAAGGTGACATGACACCTATAGAAATGATGTTTAGAAACCTAGCATTAGAACAGCCCTCATGAATTCGTTGTTGTTTCAAATTCATATCTATTTGTACATAGTTGTGATCAAAAGTCATCATCAAAAGCTAATAATTGTGTACATCAAAGGCTCAAAGTCAGATAGGGTATGCACATAACCATACGAATTGTTTCAATGCCACAAGCAACTACAGACCATACGCGTACCCCTAGCCGGTTTTAAGATTTAATCATAAATTAATAGAAATTTTCATGTTAATTGAAAAAAAAAGAAAAATCCACATTGTTGATTGTTGTGGATCCGAATTATAGCGGATTAGATTAAAAGATAAAATTCATAGCAACTACAACGAAACAATAAAAAGTTGAAATAAAAAAGTTGAAATAAAAGTCCACACCTGATTAAAGAAAAAAGTGTTCCTATCGGCTACCACAAAAAAACATATAAATTTAGAATAAAAAATAGAGCCACAGGACCAATACTAATATATAGAAATTCTCGTGTTAATAGGGAAAAAAATATCTACAACATCGATTGTTGTGGGTCCAAACTATAACGAATTAGATTAAAAGACAAATTTCTTGTCGACTAAAAAAATTCAAAATCAAAATCAAAATAACAAAAAAAGCTGAAATAAGATTTTATTATAAAAAAGGATTTGTACGAGATACACCGAAACAAATAATTAAAATTTATAAATAAAATAATACAGTATAAATGAGTGTCTATGTTAGATTAAAATTAAGGGATCACATTAACTATAATTTCAAAATTACATAAATTTAAAATATAAATAAAAATAGTGATATATAGCCGTGAAAACACATGGGACATTTGTTTGTTAACCGGGACTCGCCATGCTCCGCTGCATAACTTTAGGGCAAATAACCAATCATCCCGGGTGACGAGTTGGCGACCGAGGCCGTGCAGCCGTGCATGCAGGACTCTTGGCCGCGGCACGCTGTGCGAACTAACCGCGACGCCCCACGCGGCGGTCGCCGGTGGCACGTCCGTGGGGACGCGCGCGCGCGCGGCGAGATCGCACTAATTGACGCGATCGAGCCGGCCAATGGGCAACGACGGCGGGGCCCCCGCTCCGACAAGGGCCTAAAGCGGCCGCGCACGCCTGCGGGGGCGGTGGAGCCGCGCGCGCACCACCCGCCCGGCCCCGGCCCCCCCTCGCGCTCGCTCGCCTCGATCGCGCGCTACTCCGCCGCTAGTGCGCGCGGGTGGGGGGTGGGAGAACTCAACTGCCGCTGCCGCGCTGCGCGCCCAGGCGCCGCTGCCGCCGCCGAACCAACGGCGGTGCTCGCGAATGTGCATGCTGGTGGGGGCGTGGGGCTGAGCAGCGCATGGGTACGTGCGTACGTGCCATTATTGTTAGGCTGCCAGCACGGCAGCGATCGATCGATCGAGATACAACGAAATTCCTTTGCCATGTCCACAACTCCACATTCACGCCGCAATCCGCCACCAGCTGCCGGATCGACCTTTGCGAGCTCGATCACTTCCTTTGGTTCGGCCGCTCAGCTTCCCGGATCCCCAGAACGTTTCTCGCTTTGCGCTCGTACGTTCTAGCTAGCTAGTGGCCTATAGTTCAGTGTTCTTGCTTGTAGTACTGGTAGTAAAAGAGCAAATAATTCTGGAAGAGGTGCAAGATGAACGACGTTGATCTCTCGGCCCCTTGCGAGGAAAGGGCTGGGAAGCTAGCTAGCTGGAGACAAAAGAAAACGAACTAGCTTTCCTCGATAAATCTCTGTTTAGCCCCTTTTTATCTCTCTTTTCGCTGCCTTTTCTGCAAATTCCCTCGAGCACCTTAGGGTCTTTTGGAATCTTAAGCCGATTTGCCTGGTACGTGCCGCTCTATGTACATCCACGACGACCACATATGTTCCAACTTTCACGCTTAAACCTCACCGCCTTACGTGTCCTTTACACACAAAAAAGACCCTAAATTTTGAAGCATTTTAGCCCGGCCTTCCTTCCTTCCCCTTGATCCTAGCCGAGTCGACTCTTTTTCATGGACACAAGCCACCAATGACCATACCAACTCTCATGAGAGCTGCCATGTCAGCCACCATAGTTTAACTTGGCTCGACCTAAACCCTAGCATAGCATTTGTAGCCAAAGTGACACCTCTTATGGGCGCCAACTACAAAAACGGTGGCCACCAAAGGCTGCTAGGCTCGAGCCGAGCAACTTTTGCAAACACCATCTTTATCCTTAGAGGTTGCGTCTAGGGGTGGCAATGAGCCAAACTTGAGAGAGTCAGGTTTTGACTCAGGCTCAGCTTAGTCACTACCTGGCATGGATCGAGCTTGGTTCGTTGGGCTGACGAGCCCAAAAAAAAGCTTGGCTCGAGCTCGCTTCTAGCTCGTGAGGGTTTGTGAGCCTAGAATCTAGGGAAGAGGGAGGCGCTTACTAGGGTGCTAGAAGGGGAGGGGAGGTAGACGGGGACAAGGGCATTCAACAATGACAGAGACTCAGCTGAGCCCAAAAAGGGAGGCGATGGTGGCATCCAACCTATAGGTGGATGGAGGGAGGCGGTGGTAGCATCCAGCCTAGAGGCGATGGTGTTTAGCCTGGAATGGAGGGAGTAAGGCAACGACGAATCCAAAGATGGATGGATGAAGGTGGTAGTGGAGACCGACGTATTGGAGGATGGAGGGAGGCAATGGCATCGTCCGACTGTAGGAGAGAGGAAGGCGATGGAAGATCCAGAGATAGAGGGAGGGAGGAAGGTGGTTGCAGATCCAAAGATGGAGGGAGGGAGGAAGGCGGTGGGAGATCGAGGGAAGAAGATGGTGGCTTTTCGATGACCTGAGGAGGATGGAGAGGCCAAGGACGGCAACGACGTCGTCCGATTGGAACCTTGGAAGCTGGAGGTAGTGTCTACTCCACTAACTCGCCTGGAGGAGGAAGGCGTAGCGAGACACCTAGATCCTAATCGCTTTCACGTGAGAGGAAGGGGCGATGTGGTGAAAGGGAGGGAGCGTCGTGGGGCACGTCACGTGTGTGTATATATGAAACTCTTTATTTTCTGCGAAAGAGCATGGAAGGTAGAGTGGGGTTGAGTACCGATGAATAAAGAGAAATATAATTGAATAGTGAAAATAAAATGTGAATAGAGTTTGGAACACCATAAGGCCTCATTGATTTGTGGTTCGGTTTGATTTGGTTAAGCCGAAAATAAAAGGAAGAATGAAAAGACTAAAAAAATATCTAAAAAATATTTTTGAGATATTTGAGTAAAACTCTATATAACTCTGAAAAAATTATTACAAAATGTTTCATTGAATAGTCTGTACAAAAATGATAAAATTTAGCTCAATCATATAAAATTAAAACAAAGCGTGAATCAAAGAGGGTCTCAATTAGGACATCATTTGTGATGGCCTTAGAGCAAATCAAGTGGTCACAGTCACGTCTGAACCCATTCATATATGGGGATTGAACAACTGTTGGAAATCTTGATTCGTCTGCTCACTCTGTTGCGTTTACGACTTATATGATACTATACCCCTATGTGGCAATATCACAGCAGACGTTGCCGCAAAGTAAAATTAGCATCCCTGGCAAGTACGAGGGAGTCGCCAACGTCCGCCTTTTCTGATCAAAAGCCGAGAAGAAACCGCTTTCTGAGAATGATCACAAGTTCCCTTGAGACAGATGTCTTTAGTGCCGGACCGGCTAGTTCGTAAATAAATGACAGCCTAGTCGCAAAGGTGGTGACAAAGTATGAAGCGAATAAAAGTTGCCGCGGATTTACGCGTTTGCTTTAGGACCCGCTCCCGTTTCAGTTGAGCGGATAGGATTAACCCCGTTTCCTAGCATGACTTGGCGAGTTGCGAAGCATTTTTTCTATGCGCCGGTCGGTTCTCTTTCCAGCTTACGCATGAATAGGATATATTTGTTAGGTCGATTATGATAGTATATGGACATTCTAAAACGCGAGCAGCTTCGTCTGATCACTAGTTTTTGACGTTTTCTGCATGGACAAGTCGTCCCTAGGGATCTTACAGTTTTTTTATCCTTCTCAGGTCAGTCGGCACCAGCCACCTTTGTGTATTTGTGTTGGGTGGTGAAAATGCATCACGTTCGTACTTGCATTGCCTTGCATTGCATATTTGATATTTGCATGACCTGACTGATGTTTATTGGAGATCTTGCGTGGTGAAGTACTCGCACCACGACTATCCCCAATAAATTATGACCAAGAAGGGCACAAGCAGTCAAGCAGTCGGCGCGCGCATGCAAGCTGCACATTTACACGTATTTTCAGGGAGCAGGAGGAGGCCGGGGCACAAGCTGCTCACAGAAGGCATTAGGCATGCCAGGGCAACGCAGTGGCTTTCCCTGACTTCCACCATGCCGAGACTGATCAGACAGCCATCTTTACGAATTTAATGAAGCCACCCTCGATCGTCTCGTTCGTGCAGCTTCTTGCTAGGACGGCTTTCTACAATTCTAACTCCTTTCTAGGGTCCGTCCTTTGGCCATCATCGCCACCCGACCGGCGAATAGTGGGCGGCTAGTAGCCGAGCTATGGCAGCTATAGCTAGGTGCTGCTCTGTCTCAGCCGAGCACCAGTGCACCACTCAGCAGTGAAGGTGAAGCAACTCGCGTGGAGCATGCGTGCTAGCTCTGCCGCCGTGTGTTTCCTCAGGTCAGGAGTAGGTGATGCACTCGAGCAACACCCTGCAGGAGCTACAATCGAGAGCAACCCATTTTAAATACTTTTGGAATTTTTTGATTTTTTTCACTTTTTTATTTTTTTGAAGTGAACTAGTAGAAGGCACTTATGAAACTTATATCTACACTAGCGAAACTTGGCCGTGTTCTGATGAAACTTGGCCGTGTTCTGATGAAACCTGATGAAACTTCGATGTAACCTGATGAAACTTGGATGAAACCTGTTGAAACTTGATGAAACTTGAATTGACCTGATGAAACTTGAAGAAACTTGAAAAAACTTGGATGAAACCTAATGAAACTTGACAGTTCGGCAAAGTTTTACGAGTATGAAACCCAAGTTTTACTAGGCGAAACTCAAGTTTCAGAAGGCGAACCCCAAGTTTCACCAGATAAGTTTGAAGAGTTATATGGCAAAATATATCTTGTTTTGTTCGTAAAAATACGAGGAACACGTTGGCGCAAACTGTTTATGTATTGGAGCACCCAGTCGAAAAATATGAACGCCGAAAAAATAAAATGCCCGTGGGCCCCACTTGCATGTGCACAGTGCCTCCCATCTCCCCTCACGCGGGCCGGGCCGCAGCGCGTCCGGAGCGCCAGCCTTGCGTCGGACTCCCGACGATAAGCCTTTTCGAAATTTAAATGCTAGAAAGACTTATATTTTAGAACGGAGGGAGTACTCCTTTCTAGGGTCTGTCCTTTGGCCATCATCGCCACCCGACCAGCGAATAGTGGGCGGCTAGCAGCCGCGCTGTGGTAGCTATAGCTAGGTGCTGCTCTGTCTCGGCCGAGCACCAGTGCACCACTCAGCAGTGAAGGTGAAGCAACTCGCGTGGAGCATGCGCGCTAGATCTGCCGCTGTGTGTTTCCTCAGGTCAGGAGTAGGTGATGCACTCCAGCAACGCCCTGCAGGAGCTACGGCCTACGAGTCATTGCATGGCCTGACCACAAATTCCATATTTTTTTTGGAAAACAAATTCCAATTTATACGGTTGGAGTCAAAACAGTTCTATTTCGCTCCGAGATTCATAGGATACCCTCAGGCGTTACAACCTAGTTGCGAACTACTACCTCCGTCCTGAAATATAAGTATTTCTAGCATTCAAATTTTGACCTCAAATATAAGGATTTCTAGGGTAGTCAGCACTAACTCATTTAATGAATGATGAGAGTGGTTGTGAGTAGTGAATGGTAGTGTGAGGAAATCTAATAAGGGTATCATAGCATTTTATAGCTTTTCTAGGCTTACTATAAAATGTCTAGAAATACTTATATTTCAGGACGGAGGGAGTATCCCATATTTATTTATCCACTTTCAATTATTACTCTATTTCTCACTCTATTTTTCTCTCTTATATTTTAATCCCTACCCATTGATATAGGTCTTGTTTGTTTCAGCTTAAATTAAATTTTGTTATTTTTGTATAAGTCAAATGATGTAATATTTTTGTAATAGTTTTTTTTGCAGTTTTAAATAGTTCTTTTAGAGCTCGTAAAATAATTTTTCATAAATATTTTAACTCTTTAGAACGTCTTTCGAGTGATTACAAATTTGATATAGTAAAACTCAACTTAAGTTTAAGCTGAAACAAACAGAGCCATAGTGTTGAGTACTTCTTTTAGGCATCGATTGAATGTACCATTAAACATACCCTCGGTCCTCTCTACATTAAATATGCAAAAAAATCATCCAAAAACCTTAATTTCCGTACACCGTACTTGATCAAACTCCTTAGGTCTCTTGCCTCCGTTGATGACCCAATTATCTTCCCAAACTACGCTAGCACCGAGCTCGACCACCACACCATATGTTGCTCATCCATTGTGTTAGAATCCACCACAATCATACCCATCTCATTATCCATAGCAATCTGGCTTCCCTCGAGATCAACACACCGGTCTAAGGTTCGATATATTAGGATTTAGATCCGTTACATCCGCTACGTCTCTAGATCCAACTAGAGTCACAACCAAGATCTTTTACCCATTCAACTAAAAAAACTAGCCTCATAGGTGATGGCTATCCCACCTTTTGAGTTGTGCTCTCCCCACATCTGATAGCCGATGTGGGACTAAACCCAACAAATATCATCCATCACATATCGGGTAACCCAACTCGACACCGTGTGATTCTAAAGATGTTTCGGGTTTCAAACATAAAGCTCTGATGCCACTTGTTTTTAGGGTCGGTCAAGGGTCCTGACAAGAACAAGAATGATCTTTTCTCATATACAAGATTGCAAATCCACATGAGCTAAAAATAAAAGGAGTAAAAGTAGAAGAGGGCAGGGCTTACAAAACCGCTGGCTTCTCCGAACCGTCTACTATGTGGAGCCGGTTAACCGTGATTAACCGTGATTAATCGGCGGTTTGTCACGGTTTTGACCCTAAACACAATTTTGAATTTTGTCAAAAATTGGTCGGTTAGCCACGGTTTGTCGCGGTTAGCCTCAGTTTTGGGCTAGCTAACCACAGTTTTAGTGGTTTTGCATTTTTTAAACATAAAATCACATGAAATGATGATAAAAATTTGAATTTCATAATTCTGTTTAAGCCAAAGTGCTTAGAATAAGTAATGATACTTTTAGAAATTTTAAACGGTTAGTCTCCACGGTTTTGCTAACCGTCCACCTGCGGAGCGTGGTTAACCGCCGGTTTTGTAAACCTTGGAAGAGGGTATTTGGAGAGACCAAAATAATTTATACATGCAACTTAATTCAGCTAGTCCGGGCACATTTTTTTTAGAACAAAGCATGGGATGCGGGTCGCAAGGATATTTTAGAACAAGACAACATGTGATGCCAATTCTAAAGGAGGGTGTTCAACGAGGCTAGTGGTGGATTGACCTAAGAGGTTAGACTAAATGATTAGGAAATCAATGACAATCTATGTCAGGAAGTGAACGTATCATGCGAACATATCAGGTGATGAATCCGATGATCAATCCTAGGGGCAAACATATCGGACTATGCATACCATGATTGGTAGGATTGATCCAACAATGGAAGGAAGAAAAAAGTGCTAATATGGTAATGGATAGATGTGACTCAGAAAACAAGGGTGATGATTTTTTCTCAATATCAAATATGCATTCAATATGGAGTATGGATGTCAGATTCGATTAGTATTTTGATGTGACATAAAATAAAGTGATTCCTTTTGTATACGACTGGTTTTTTTGGGTCGATCTATTTGGGTTGTGGCACAAAATATCATGCCATTGAAGTAGGAGCCATCAAGATCGAAATGCATGACAGAGTTGCACGAATACTTCAAGGTGTGAGACATGTGGAGGGCTAAGGAGGAATTTTATACCACTCGTACCCTTATGCGTGGTTGGTATGGTATTCCTTGCTATTGTTGCAGAAAACAACTTGATCCCGATGGGTGGCAAGGCTGTGATGATTAGATAGTAATAGGCTTCATATTTTTATGAGGTGAGATGGAGTACTGCTGCAGGTAGAGTTATAGAGTCAGGATTTGGATACTTACCGTTATTTTTCCAAAATGCAGTAGGTCCGAGGCCAAGTCATATTTGTCGAATGGCTCAACGTCCGGTCTCTCCCAACTCAGCTGTTAGCATACCAGGCCCAGTCTCTCTTCTTCCTTCTTCAGCTATCTATAGCATGTATATATCCTCCGATCAATCAAGCCAGCTTCCCAAGACTGACAAGAGTTCTAATTATCCTTTTCATTAAAAAAGAAGAGTACTACTCTCTCTGTTTCACTATATTTGTCCACGACCTCGGAAAAATACGTTTCATAATATTTGTCCATTACGAATATCAAGAGTGTAGTTATTGTAATGTTTCCACTCTTTACCCACGTAATTAAGGCATGCCTTGTTCTTTTCAGCGTTACGTACCGTTGCGTATAATCGTTTCAAATCTTGTTATTTTTATATAGCCTATAAGTTGTGATAATTTGTAACAATTTTTTTGTGGCTTATAGTAGTCCTTCCAAAGACCATAAAACTATTTTTAAATTATTTTTTAATCTTTGGACCTCTTTTTGAGGACTCTCAAATTTGCTACAGTAATACGCCAATGCAACGATACGCTGAAAAGAACAAGGCCTAAATGCTTAGTAAGAAGAGGAGTAGTTGGAACATGCTATTAAATAGTGGTATGATGGTCTTTACACATATTTTTTTTTATTAAAACTAATACTTACTTGGTCAGTGCGTATGGTGTGTTGATGAACATAGCGAAACGGAGGGAATAATATCACCATGTCCTCCAAGCCTACAACTAGTCTTCGTTCCTGGGCACGAAGCAACCTTTAATTTATCTAGCGTTCATCATAGAGCATGGTGTGAGGTGGTTTTAACTATAACCAGATGCTAGCCAAAGTAGCTTAAAATTTATTCATTCAGTCAGTTTGCTCATTTATTCCCCACACAACTAATTTTAGCTTAGTCAACTTATTTATTTAGCTTGGTTACTCTGAACATACGATCTTTGGGTAGGATGGCTACTTCTGAATTGAATTTTGTGGTTTGTAGCCTAGTGCCCAGGTCAACCTGCATAGAGGCATCCTCCTTATGGGACGTGTTGTTTCGTATCTCTGCGTTAGGTTGAAATGGTGGGACGGATCGGACCACGTACGGGGAACGGGACTAGACGAGCCGCCCACCACCTCTCTCTTTCCATAGAGGTGAGATTGTCCAAAAGCATAGATCTCACTTGAAGGCTGTCCTTTCCAAACCATTTTTGTCTTTGTTGGCCGGTGCTGCTTGCTCGGCTTATTTTGATTGCCAAATAATTTTACGTGCATCGCGCGCGGTTGGCTGTTTCAAAACGAATTGGGCTCGTGGCACCGGCCGTTTCAAGCAGCTAAATTAATTTGTTGGGTCCATTTTCTTTTCTTTCTAATTCGCTTTTCCAAAATTTGGTTTCTCGGCTCTATGAACACACAAAGTTTATAATACACGAGATATCATTGCCAACATGATTTGTAGCCTTGTAAACAACATTCAATTTAAGCTCCGCCCGTGTGAGAGGCGAGACAATTCCACTGGTTTATATTTTTGTTTGGTCGTTTTCTTTGCATATTATTTTGTCTTTAATACCGGTTTATTAAGGCTGCTTCAAGAAACTACTAAATTGTAACATGCCATTCGACTCAGTCGCTTATAATACACGAAGATAGAAATGCCATCATAGTTTTGTCGCCACACACAGATCACCATTAATTTAAGCTCTGCTCATCTGAGGTGCATGAAAACTCGATAGGTTTATAGTTGTTTCTTGAATTATTTCTCATGAATTTTTTCTTTAAATGGAGGCAATATTTCACGTACAATAAGGTATAGGTACACCCTTAGACTGGTAAAAAAACTTAGATTTTATTTTAAAAAGAGTTCGTTGTTTTAAAAACATTTCAAACAAACCTTGAGCCACATTTAAGCATATGAATTTTACTCAATCACGACGAGAAATAAGAAGCTTTTTTAAAAAAAATTATTTACATACAAAATGGAACATTAGTATTTAGCTTAATATTTAAACTAGAATAGCCAACCTATAGGTGGCGAGAATGGGAGCATATGGAAAAGAAGTTTGTGACTGCTCTGCCAAAGGAGAAGCAGCACGAAAACATATGCAAGTTCAAAAGTAATAGAAAAGATATATTTGCACTCTAAGTTTGGTTTCCCCTATACTCGGGTGATACCAAAGAGGCACAAAACCACCGTGCCGCCTCGAAAGGGTATATCTTTTTTTAAAAAGAATATTGCATATCACAAACTCCATGCTACACCTCCAACTACAAAATAGTCAAATCAGTTATGACACTCCCAGCTGCAAAATCATCAAATTGGTTGTTTAACACCATGTTCTAACAATATCAAGTTCTTTTACACCATCTTGGTAATTTTACTAATATGTATCCGATATTTTCCATGTGACCATGCCACCTAAACACATAGAAGAAATAGTGTTTTTCATAATTTAAAAATACAGAAAATTTCTTAAAATATTTTGATGCATAAGAATAATGATTTTTAATTTTAATTTAACAACCCAAAATCTAAATAATTTATTCCTACATCATTAAACCTTAGAAGTTCAAAAAATTGTTCACCCAAAGAACCCATGAATCTGATCAAGCAAAGTATTATTACAACTTTACAATACATTTTAGAGTTCTAAGTCACTAACTATATGTGACGCATGTCGGGATGAACAAAATCGGATGTCATGTCGGCAAATCTACCAATTATGTTAAATGACACGTTACCCCGGGATTGATAAATGATGGTGTACAGATATCAATTTTTATTTTAGGTATACAATTGACTATTCAATACTATAAAAAAAATATAATATTCCTAATCGTCATAGAAAGGAAAAAAATATCTATAACAACAATTTATTTTATAGATTGCATGTAATGGTGTAGATTTTTTTTTCTTTAGGTAAATTGAATAGATTGTGGTGAATTCAACTATAAAAGAATAAATCTAGCAATATGCACGTGCAAATCTTTAATACATTTTTAGTTGAACAATCTAACAGAAAATGAACGCTATCATTTAGTGGGTTCAGGTAAATTTGTCGGAAATTTTAAATATATATGTGGTTAATTAGACCTAAAACATATATTTGAAAAATCTAACTAGTTTATCTATTATATTATTATGGCGCGGCAAGGCCGGCCCCGGGTTGCACGGACCAACGCCGCGCGTTGGATGGCCTGCTACGGCGCCAATCCGACGTCCCGGAGTGCGCCCGCATCGCCCACGTCCCAGCCCGCGTGTACGTGCGTTGGATCGCCGGCTACCGTGCCAATCGATCGGTCGCCCCGCGCTCCTGCATCCACGTGCACAGCGAGCCAGCGACTAGCTAGCTAGTCGATCGATCGATTAAAAAACCGAATAAACTTGTGATTTTTGTGCAAAATTCAAACAGTGTTCAAAAATCATGAAATAAATTTCATAATTCTTCTAAAATCGATAGCAACCCATTTTAAATACTTTTGAATTTTTGAATTTTTCACTTTTTCAATTTTTTTGATGTGAACTAGGAGAAGGTACTTAGTAAACTTACATCTATACTAGCGAAACTTGGTCATGTGCTGATGAAACTTGGCCGTGCACTGATGAAACGTGATGAACTTGGATGAAACTTCGATGTAACCTGATGAAACTTGGGTGAAACCTGTTGAAACTTGATGAAACTTGAACTGACCTGATGAAACTTGGTGAAACTTGAAAAAACTTGGATGAAACCTGATGAACCTTGACAGTTCGGCAAAGTTTTACGAGTATGAAACCCAATTTTTACTAGGCAAAACCCAAGTTTCGGTAGGCGAACCCCAAGTTTCACCAGATAAGTTTGAAAGATTATATGGCAACATATATCTTGTTTTGTTCTAAAAATACGAGGAACACGTTGGTGCAAACGGTTTGTCGATTAGAGCATCCAATCAAAAATTATGGTTGTCGAAAGAATAAAAATGGTCGTGGGCCCCACCCCTGCATGCTACAGTGCGCGACTTGCTCAAGTGCTCGCCCGCTGCGTGCGCGCTGCATGCGCGAGGCTCGCGCGCGCGCGGCTAGGTCCGGCGCGCCGGGAGTCCGGACTACAGTGTTTTCCATATTATTATACTCCCTCCGTTCTTTTTTGTCTGACGCTTTTGACTTTTGTAAATGTCTTTAACCATTCGTCTTATTCAAAAAACTATGTAAATACTCCCTCCGTTCTAAAATGTAAGACGTGCATGTATTTCAAAAGTCAATGTGTAGAACGTTTGACTAATAATTATGCCTAGGAACATATATGTTCAATGTTATGCATATGATATAGTTAGATTCGTATTTGAAAGTACTTTGATATGATGTCAATTTTATAGTTATTGATGATATAATATGAAAGAAATTAATGATCAAAATTTACGTTTGTTGATTTCATAAAAAAAATTATATGTCTTACATTTCATAACGGAGGGAGTATCATTTATTTTGTTGTGATTTGTTTTATCAATATAGAAACTTTAAGCATGGTTTATTTTTTTTGCATGTTTGCACTAAATTTTTAAATAAGACGAATGGTTAAAAGCGTGTCCAAAAGTCAAATGCGTCAAACAAAAATGAACGGAGGGAGTTTTATATTATTTAAGTAGAGGAAAACGTAGCCACCACGTTAGTCCACATCACATAAATTATTTTAGCTGTTTGATCAACGGTGGGACCAAATTATAGCGGCCTAGATCAATCAAATAAATTCACACATAAATCAAGAAAAAAAAGATCTATGCCGCTGATTTCGTGGGGCCGGATTATAACGGCTTAGATTAAAATAAAAAATATTAAAAACTTGGGTTAAATACTAATATAATATGATATTTTAGCCATTCGATCAACGGTGGGAACAAATTATAACGGGCTAGATTAATTAAAGAAATTCTCACATAAATCAATAAAAATAAAAGATCTATGCGGCTTAGATTAAAAGAAAATATTAGAAATTCGTATTAAATACTAAAGATAATATAATATATTAAAGATAAACTCTAAATCTGATCCGATATTTTAGGGATAGATTATATGAGTTGGAGATAAACTCTATATGCTGAAACAAATTTAGAGGCGCAAACGCGCGGGCCATGTTGCTTGTATAAATTAATTAAATTTAACCACACAAATAAATGGTTAGCACACTAATTTTTTATAATCCTTTGATTTGATTTTTTTTGTTTCATTTTCAGCAAATTTATCTTACCGGGTTTAGATTTGAAGCTTTGCAAAGCAACTAGTATCCTCAATTTTTTCTCAGGATTTTCGCATAGTTTTACAAAAATGGTTTTGCTCAGCGGCAGTCGCCTGGGCCACGTCTGGGCCACGCCGTGCGCTCGCCAACTGTTGGGCCCGAGCGACGTGGGTGCGCGGGCAGACGACTGCCGCCCAGTCACTTCCTTATTAAAATATTGAAGATTTTCCGACCATTTGTTTGTTTTGCGTGCAGAAAGATAGTACTCCCTCCGTTCCAAAATATAAGGCGTATTTTAACCGAAGAAAAGTCAAACTTAGTAAATTTTGACCATAAATAAATCAAATAATATGCATCGTTAGTATACCAAAATTGTACTAAATTGTTCGTATTTGATAGTGCTTTTTGATACAATATTATATTGTAACAATCCATAATATATAATAGAGGAATCTAACCGTCAAACTCTACCTTTAAAGACTTTTTTGTAGTTAAAATATGCCTTATATTTTAGAACGGAGGGAGTACGTGTTTCCTCAAGAAAGATGGTACGTGCTCATACTTCGTAGAAACCATGCCAAGCAGCGCTGTCCCTTGGGCGTGCGATTCGAGCAGAAAGACTCGTCGGTGACCTGCCCTTATGACGTCGCCACCGCATGCTGCACGCTTGGTCAGGGTTACAAGTTTTTCATCGCCGCGGTAGAAGGATCCGGGAAGAAATCCGGGAGGGCCCCAGATGTTGTCCAATCCCGTGGCAACTCGACGTGGACTGCACGCCTCCTCCTCCGCTGCCAGGACAGGTAGTGGATGCTCGCATCACCTCGAATCCAACGCCTTTCCCCTCCTCCTCCTCCTCCTCCTCCTCCTCAGCTAGACAGGCAGGCCAACTGCCACTTTCACACTCATATTTAAGTGTCACGACTCTGCATGTTACATCGACGCTACATTGCTACAAGTGTGTGTTTCTTTTCTTCCCCTTCTATGCTGCGTTGGGCTGACTTGCCGTTGCCTCTCTTCTCTCGTCGAATTGTCTCTTGCTGTTTGGGCGCTTGCAAGGCGGCGATGGCCGACGGGGGGAGAGAATTGAAAATTGTGTGTGGGAGGAGCAAGTGGGGGGATGAGATAAGCGGCGAGAGGACAAGAGTTGGTTCGTTTTGTGTCCTTGCTAGCTAGCCAACCAGGGAGGCAGCGCCGCAGCGGTTGGTCAAATGTAGTGGTCGAGCAGAGCATGAAGTCAAGCGAGGTCCATACTTGGTCAATATTTTTCAACTAAAATCTGTCAATTTTTAAATATGTTTCCGGAGAATTCCAAAAGCACACGCATGTTTGCAGAGAAAAGATAAAGTACAAATATTTATGGTACATCACATCTGTTTACCTATTATATCGAGCCACTCACATTATTTTCTATAAATACTATTGTAAGAGCATTTGTAGCGGTCATTTTAAAATATTGTAGCTCTAGATAGAGTAGCTGATGGAGGGAAGAGATCTTTTAGAGTGTAGGGTAAAATGTGAAGGAAATTTAGAGGGTATGATAGAGGGAGTAGTTAATAGTAAACTGGAGAGTGAGAATAGAGACCTGGGGCCTTGTTCTTTTCGGCGTATCGTTGCGTTCGGCGTATTACTGTAGCAAATTTGAAAGCCCTCGAAGAGAGGTCTAAAGATTATAAAAAATAATTAAAAAGTAGTTTTACGATCTTTGAAAGTACTACTAAAAGTCACAAAAAAATCGTTACAAATTATCACAACATATAGGCTATATAAAATAACAAAATATGCTACAGTAATACGCAACGGTACGATACGTCGAAAAGAACGAGGCCCCAGATGCGGATGCTCTAAGAGCACTTACCCATTGTTTTTATAAATCGTTTCTAAACATATATACAAAAATTGCTATAGATATATACAGGTATTTCAATATATGAATTGTGTATAGTAACTAATTTGCTCATCTTTTTTCTATTTGTAAGCTTTTATAGAAACAACATAATGTCCCTAATGAAGATTTATTATTGTTTTGTTAGCTCGTTTATAGAATAGATATCATCTCTTGCATAAAAAAGATCCCGCAAACTATCCTTCACCTCAACAATGCGTCATAGACGGCAGCTACAGTAATAAATTCTGTGTTTACTGGGAATGCCCTAACATAATGTTGTTTACGGGCTATTGATTTACAATCTTATGGCAGAAATAAAGGGAATGTCACCAATCTACAGTGTTCTCTGAGTTTACCATGTAAAGTCAGATGATCCGATTCCGGTCCAGGACTAAAAATGTATGAGCTAGGTTTGTTCAAAAAAAAAATGTATGAGCTAGCTAATCACTTCGATCGGCACGATCTCTGGGAAGACAACTGGGCCTGACACCATCACTAGTATGTGCGTGCCACTGTTGCATTGTACAACTACCTATGCAGGCGGACTCATCAGCAATGAACAGCAGCTATGACGAAACCAGCACGCCAGTATCGCACTTTCGCGGCGCAAACACATGTATACAAATCCACTTCTGTACCTTGAAGTACGTGTTCCATCGAAGCACCATGCTAGCTGCTGCAGTACGCATCCCAAAAGATATGGCTCGCCAAACAATGACAACAACTGCATTCGTATTGCCATCTGCTTTGAAATACGTGCCAGCAAGTCAACATGGATGAGGTAAGCTAAACGGAGTACAAAATACGTACAGGTGTGTTTGGAAGCATTCGTGCTTTTCTTTTTCGAAGAAGAGGTTCGCGAACCTTTCTAAAAGAAAAACCTAGCTCGCCAAGAATTAATGTGCAGGCGAAAGTACGCTGCCAATCAGCAAATTTCCCATACATGAAAGACGTCAAGGTTGCCTCCTTTGCTCTAGGGGGCTTGGGAAGTTATTTGTTACTCCACTTTGTTCATCAGCAAAAGTTTAGCTACTACTGGTGATCATTCATCAGTTACCTTTATACATGATCATCTACCTTAATTTTAGCCTCAGCAGCTCACAAACTTTTGGGTGAAAGTAATTGTGCATGCGTCGGTAGAACCGGCCGTGCTGATGAGCAAAGCCTTGCTAGCTTCAAGGATACGTTCGTTGGCGCTGGTTATATCTTTGTTTGTCCGGGACAAAATATATAACTAGTGCTAGGTAGAATACCTTAACGGTCTACAGTCTAGATTGGCCGCAGCAGGGGGAATGGATGGGAAAGGGTGGCGCGGCGTGGGGAGATTGGCTCGGAACAATGTAAGGTTGTCTCCAACAGGCTCCCCTAAAACATCCTCTACCCAAAATAGAGGACGGATTCTTCCCTTATGTGCTCCAACACATTTCTTATTTCGTTCCTTAAAATAGAGGATTTATCTCCATTCCTTTATATGTAAGGGTTCTCTCTCCTCCCCCTATACAATTCTCCAAATAGAGAACGCTGTTGGAGATGGAAGAAAGATAGGAAAAGATTTTTTATAAAGGGAGCCTGTATATGAGGCTATAGGGGATCAAATTTAGGGATTCCTGTTGGAGAGAGCCTAAGGACCACTATCTTTCGATGGTCCAACACATGCCGTCGAGAGAGACTATGGTAATGGCCCACTAGATCTCTCTTGTTGACGGACTATAATGAGGTCGTTGAGAGATGTTATGATAATGGCTCATGGGCACCTCGGTTGCCCTCTCTTGACGGACCGAGCGTCGAGAGAGATGCTAGATCCCACGTGCAAACTTTAATCTATCTCTCAACGACCACTGTTAATCCATCGAAAGAGTTTCTGGTAATGGTCCGGTGGCCGACGCCATTGGAATACCCTCTATCGATCGATAGGACGACAGCCCATGGGCCGACCATCGACAGTGTGTGTCTAGCATCAGCCCAGGAGCTCGTTCACAATGCCTCCTACTCTCGACGATCGCGGGCCATCGAGACATAGATTTCTCAAAGGCCATTTTTCAAGTAACCGTCAACAGAGCTCTCTCTAGGGCCTGCGTTGAAAACCCTCGAGGAACATTCTCTCTCTCGACGGCCTATTATAGAGCTATCAAGAAAGACTACTATCACGAGCCCTCTCTTTCGCCCATATTCAATGATCAACACACCTTTTATTTTTTTAATATTATAGACGATGTTGATAGTGCACAATAGCTAGTCTTCCTCCATATGTCATGTGACACTTCCATTATTTTTTTAGTACTCCATAAAGTCCAGAGTTATTAATTCACATGAAGTGATCATGTCCGCTATATTCCCCTAGAAGCTCTAGCGAAACATATAAAGCAAGAGTAGGGTATGGCTACAAATTTCAACTCTGCAACATGACTTTGAGATACTCCTTTTCCAATGCTAACCTTGATATTATTTTAACATTTTTGCATTACATATATTTTTTTCATGGTTATTAGTACCTAAAAATATAATTTCCCCACCACAACATAATGCATATAACAAAAAAAGTTAAATATCATGAAAAGAATTTTTCCTGAGTACTGTACCAAATTCATTACATATATCGATTCAATACAGATTTTTAAAATAATTATAGTTTTCTGAAATTAATTTAAAAACAATTCAAAATATTTGAGTGTTGCAAAATTGTATAAAAGACTCTCTCGACGGCCACAATAGGGGCCGTTGAGAGTGCACTCTTACAACACCCTTCACGGGCTGGCCCACCAATTGATGCCAATATGGTGGTCAACTTCTCTTGACGGCTTATTCCAGGCCGTCAAAAGAAAGATTCACGCTATAAAGACGTTTCGTACCCCCAATATCGACTTGAATTGATTGGCAAGGTAGCTTAGCAATGCTTGTGCTCATCCGCGAGGTCACGGGTTTGAGTCCGCGCCCATGCCTCGCTATTTCGCATTTTTTTTCTTCTCTCGACGACCGATGAATGGGCCATCGAGATAGATGGTCGACCGCGCATGTGCTATGGTCCGGCCGATCAAGACATTGACCACCTCTCTCACAGGCTACTTATTGGGCCATCGAGAGGGATGACGTCATCTGCACACCGTCTATGGCAGGGGGCTGATGACATCTCTCTCGATGACCGGTTAAAGGGCTGTTGAGGGAGATTTGACCTATCGATTGCTCTTTGTTGACCGTCAAGAGTGGTTCTATACTCTTGAAGGCCTTGTTTTGGTCGTCGAGAGGCGTCCTGGCTGACAGAACTTCTGTCGTTTCCCATGGGAGGAGTGTTACAGACCCACACCTCGCTGAGTAAAACACTTTAAAGTGCACCTAAACTCACCCCAACCTCAGTCTGAATGGCACAAGTGAGAGGAAGACACATCATCCCTTCCATATATAGACCAGGAGCTCTAGGGTGTTCATCCTCAAATCACTTCTAGATGGCTAAGATTGATCACACACTCCACCCACATATAAACACAACTTGATACGTGTGACCACATCGGGTCCACACACTCCGGATGCACCCGATTGTGAGTTAGCCACTAAGTTTTCGATCTCCTTGACCGCCTGCCGAGCATTGGATCCTCACGCTAGCATAAATAAATTTGTCATCCACGATATCCTTGTGATACCCAAGTCCAAGTTCGATCGTTCTGCGTAGCCTTCAAACCGTTCTAGACCCCGAGCCGCCAACTCGTGTCTCGACACATCGCCAACCACTACCCATTTAATCAAACCAGGTTCCAACGCATGATGATATATAAAAGATGATAGAAAAGATTAATTATCTTTTTCTTTTCAATCCCTCCCGTGTATACCGGTAGATCAAAGCAATAACACCAAAAGATTAAAAAGTCCCAACTTAATCAAATTAAGGACAAATTGAAAAGTCTACACATCAATCATTTGTGGATCTCGTTTACAACATTGTATGACTTCTGTATAGCAATATGTTAAAGAAAATCAATTCGACATAAACTATATTAGAGCTTACATTAATGATCTTCTAAAATATATATAACTTTTATACGATAGCAATATAATTCCTATCTCAACGTCAGAGAATATATATATATATATAGACACACACACACACATACATACACACACTACAATGCTCCTACATCCAAAACGTGACATGTATCTCCTTCCCTCTCCCTCCACACACACCCTTCCTCCTCCTTGCATGCATGTGTCACTTTTTTCTTTTTTTTGACGTAATTTTTTACTGGAAGCTCAGATCGACAAATCATTTGCACCATCGTGTTCCTAACATTTTTTCGAACAAAACTATAATGGTCTCACTTTTTAAAATTTTCTTTACTACAGCAATGAACAAAGCTTTACTTCTTTGTGTTTAATACTTTACCACTTCTTTCTGTCCAGTACGTGTACGATTAATACTCCGCCTGTACAATACTCTTTTTTACTTTACCTGTACAGATGTTGTGTTTCATAAGTAGTAGTAAATTGTTTCTTACGATATAGTAAAGAAAAATCCGTATAGTACGTGTACAGTACTCCGCTCGTACTGTACTTTTACTACTTTATTTGTATAGGCGCTGTAGCAAAGTGTTCTATTGTATAATACTTTACTACATCAAATATCAACACTAGTAAAAATATTTTTATGAGCTATATTCTCTGTCGAAGTAAAGTATAGCATGCATGAAGATAGTAAAGTACCACTCGTTGGTGTAGTAAAATATTGTTAACAATTTTAGTATGGTAAGTGGGGTCTTGTTTTGTTTGAAAAATATCGGTAACACATTGGTGCAAACCATTCGGTCATCGAAGCTACCAACGAAAAAATATAACCCATAAAGAAAAAAATCATTCGTAATCACACCGCATGCGGCCTCACTGCATCGAATATTAATTACGTATTTTCTTTACTACTTTGTAGTAGTCACTTTTCTACATCATATGCGACGTTTTACTGATGGAAAGTGCTTCGGAACGAGCGTCCGTTCCAACGGACACTGCGCTCCAAAGGCCCGCGCGCCTTGCAGCCCATACGCGCACGGCTTGCAGCGCTAGCAACCCATACGCCCGTGCGGCGGCTTGCAGCGTTAGCTAGCTTTGTTTCACAGGGATGCGCATTGCCTGCTAGCTAGCTGATCCACTATACATTTGATTAAGCTATTTTTCGGTTTCTCAATTTTTATATCCTTTTCATTGGTAGTCCAAATTACGCAGTACAAATTTTATAATTCATTTAAATTCCTAATGAACCCATTTTAAATACTTTCCCCTTTTTTCTATTTTTTTATTTTTGACTTTTATTTGGTAAAATTGTTCTAGTAGGCACGATAGATTTTTCCAGCAGTCTAGACTCATTGTTCTAGTGGAGCAAATACATTGTTTCAATGGGTATAATTGTTCCACGAGGCAAATATAATTGTTTCCAAAAGACAAATATAATTTGTTTCCACAGACAAATATAATTGTTCCACGAAGCAAATACAATTGTTCCCGCAGGCAAATACAATTGCCCCCGCAGTCAAATACAATTGTTCCACGAGGCAAATATAATTGTTCCACGAGGCAAATACAATTGTTCTCAAAGGCAAATATAATTGTTCCACGAGGCAAATACAATTGTTCCCACAGACAAATATAATTGTTACCACATGCAAATATAATTGTTCCACGAGACAAATATAATTGTTTCCAAAAGCAAATACAATTGTTTCCATAGACAAATATAATTGTTACCACATGCAAATATAATTGTTCCACGAGACAAATATAATTGTTTCCAAAGGTAAATACAATTATTCCTACAGGCAAATACGATTGTTCTCATAGGCAAAATATAATTGTTCAAAGAGGCAAATATATTGTTCCAGCTGACAAAATACATTGTTCTAATAGGTATACAAGTTGTTCCATCAAAACTAGATATTTTTGTTCCAATTGAGAGGTAACCCTATTGTTCCAGCATGCCAAATACATTGTTTCAATAGGTATACAAATTGTTCCATCAGACCAGACATATTTGTTCCAATGGAGGTAGCCTATTGTTCAAGCAGACTAAATATCAAGTTGTTCCATTAGATCAGACATATTGTTTCAATAGTTCAAATTTATTGTTCCATAGTATAGACAAATTGTTTCAAGAAAATTTTATATAGCAATACGGATCTTGTTTTGTTCATAAAAATGCCAAAAACACGATGGTGAAAACGGTTTGTCGATTGGAGCTTCCAGTCAAACGTTATGACCATTTAAAGAAAAACGAAAAGGAAATCTTTGCACATGTTAGCGATGACGTCATCAATGGAATAACATGCAGCGTCTATTTCTTCCCTATAGAGCTGCGCTTTGGCTGCTTCTTTTTGGACGCGTCCACACTGGAACAAAAGCGTGCGATATGGAACGGGACGCACAGGTTTTTGTTCCGTGGGAAGCTGCGTCGGGCAGGCTGGGTCGCTCGTGGACTGCGCCGGGCGTCCGTTCGGCGGGCCGGCCGAACGGACGTCCGGTCCGTAATCGCGCCCTTTTACTGATTTATGATAGTATAATATAAAATTGAAGCTAATACGTAAACAAGGTGGTCAGTGGTAAATTTGGGAGTACCTCCTAGGTGTAACATAGCCTTACCCTACATATACACACACATACATACTACGCAAATGCGTGTAGAACACACCGTTGATAGATGTCAAAATCTAGCTATCGGAACCAAAAAAAAATTCTTAAATGTCCTAACTGTTATTCATATTTATATAAATGGCACACGGGAGATATTGCCCTGTCTCTATACTTTAATTTGACTAAGGTGTAGCCACCAAAATATTGTGTACTGTGTGGTGATGTACTTTTGTCATATGCTGTGCGTGTTACATGTTCATGTAGGAGTAATACTTTTATCCTACTCGGGACGAAGTTTCTACTTTCACTTACACCGCTGATCAGCCGGTCATCTTTACCATGCATGTTCATTGAACCATATTGGTCTTCCCTCACGTTGTTTTTAGAAAAAAAAAATAGCAATGCTCCAATCTAACATCGACAAATAGGCGACGAAGAATATGTCACTCAGCACATATGTAAGTTCCTTGATTCTCCGCCACTTCATATTTTAACCTTGATGCGTATGTTGTCCCGCACAAATGCGTGGTTAATTCTGTAATTGATATTGAGTATTGACAAATTTTTATTCTAAATTTATGTTTCTTTATGGTAATGTTGACATAGATTTTTTTATAGTTTTATAATTGACATAGACTCCTATTTTTTATAAGTTTTTATTTCAAATTTATTTTTTTTATCGTAGTTCATATGAACTCTTTTTAAATCGAAGCCGTTATAATCTAGTCCACTACAATCAACAGTTTAGATCTTTTTTTCTCCGATTAATGTGGTAAATTCTAGTATTTTAGAACTAATGTGGTGGTTCCATATAATTTTATTTTAGTATAACCAGCTGAGCACACATGCTTAGCTATGAATTTTTTCAAAAACATCGACCTCCATTATTAAAAGCGTGAATGTTAAATGGTGTTCGATGCTTACTTTTAATATTGGTCATTCATCCATCAATAATCATGCTTCACAGAGGCGATGACTGGCTAGGTGTTGGGATGGTCATGGAGTTTGAAGCAGAGAATGGAATATTTAATACGACTGGATTGAATTGTGGAGTTGGGATCATATTAGAATGTGGATTCAATCATATCGGATTGTGAACTGAATCATCGTCATGAGGATTTAAGCCACGAGCGAGCATGACCGGTGATAGATGAACAACAACCAAAATTAAACTTATGATAGACTAGCTAAGTGCACATGCTTTGCTAGTTTTTTTAAAAAATCAATCTCTATTAATAAAAAGCGTGAATGTTAAATAGTGTCCGATGAAACCTATTTTTAATATTGGCAAATGGTTCGTCCATCATTAGTCAGGTTTGACCGTCTACACGCAACAAAACTTTTAAACAGACACACTTGTCACATACGACGTCTATTTTCAACGTTCTACAACTCTACAAAAAGCTTAGAAGATAAGCTTTTCAATGGATCGAGTCTCATCCCAAATTCTTTCCTAGAGCATCGAAAATCAACGAAACAATGTGTTGTGCCACCTAGCTAGGTCAAACCGGGTCTTATACGCGTGTTGGACCTAGGCCCACGTGGAGAATGCCTTCGGGGAACCCTAGAATGACCAGGGAACCACCTTGTCTGCCCCTCCTCTTGTATATCGCATATTCGTTGTTGTTTAGATTCAGGTTATGTTGTGTTTGGTTGTCTCCATGTGTGACCATCCTCTTTGTTACGTGTGTGAGGTGTGTCAACTAGATCATCCAATATGAGAAACAGAACCTCACCTTTGTATCTTGATCTATATTTGCAATTTTAGATCGCGTTTACCCAATTCTTGTCCGTTCTTTGATGGCTTGCAGAAATCGACATTCGTGGTCTGGTCAATCACATTCTTGGCATGATAGATAACGAGCAGATTTGATGCTTTAGCGATTGTCGAGTTGTCAGATTTGCAAGGTTGGTAGCTAGATCGTTATAGTCACATCTTTGAATGGATCAAAATTATCCACGTGTATCTTACCAAAAAATTGGGCCACCATGTTCCCCCTTAATTAGTGCGCGTGCTTTGCTATGAATTTTTTTTTAAAAACAATCTCTATTATTAAAAGTTTGAGCGCTAAATGGTACATGATGAAGCCTACTTTTTATATTGACCATTGGTTCATCATCAATAATTAATCATGCTCCACAAAGGTGATGGCCGATTAAGTCTTGGGATTGTCATGGAGTTCAAAGCAGGGAATGAAATATTTATTGCGATTGAATTGAATTGTGGAGTTGGGATTATATTGGAATTGTGATTGGATTTGTTTGGATTGTGAGCTGGATCATTGTCTTGGGGATTTTAGGCATAAGCGAGCACAGGAGCACAACCATTGATGGATGAATCGATGACCAAAATTAGAAAATAGGTTTATCGATCGTCATGCAACGCTCACCATAAAACACCTGTAATATGTAGATAGATAGATTACCGTTGGTGTGCTAGGGCAACCCAAGAAAATCACGTCTAAAAGCTTGGGTGAGTAAGGGGTCGGGGTGCCATCACGTACGAGTCTCCGACTGTCACCGTCTTCTCCTTACCCTCTCCACTCCAACGTTATTTTAATACTAACTTAGTCCTCAGGGGCGTCAAGGAATGATACGGCATGCAGACACTACGACTAGGTCAAATCAAATCCCACGCATATCTCACCAAACACGCGTACACTCATCAGCTAAGTCCATCATTACAAGTACTTGTACTCTAAAATAGTATTAGCATACTTGCATCAACTGTCCTTAATTTTTAATTTTTCCTAAACGAAGAAATTAACAACACTGGCTTAAGGTTTGTGAATTAATCTCACAGAAATATAATTAGAACCTTATAAGTGCAGTGAATTTACGAAATTTAAACCTGTGTAGGGCCTGGTAAAGTATTCTCTGTACTTGGACAAAAGAACATGAATAAATTAACTGTGGCGTTATTCTATATAAGGACATTTCCCGGTCGAACGAAAGAGCTGTTAACTATAAACAAATCACTCCACTAACTTCTCGTACCTGCAAAGGCGCAGCCAAAGGAGACAAAACAAAAGAACAGTCCCCGTCGCCGGTCGCCCGGTGGCCGGTGCACACATCAAACCCTAAAGTCTCAGTGGAGAGGGTGGGCCACATCCAGGAGAGGCAGCTATAGCTAACCCCGCTTGATTAGCCTCCTTAATTTCACGCCCGAATGATCACACTTCTACTAATTAAACGCGTCTTCAAGTCCAAACACGCCAACCAAAAGGCGAGCAAACACACAGGAAAAACGTACGCTAATTAAAAGCATATCAAAACCGTGATCGAATGCTTGCTAGCTTTGCCAGATCGACGAATGGCCCATGCATGTGTATATATATTTCCATGTGAATACGGGATATATCGAACGGAGTAGTACGCACAGGTTACTGCCATATGATCGATCTTTCTTCAGCGGCGTGCAAATTAGAGGAAATTAAAGGAAGAAATATAAATATGCTATGTGACTGATGACTCGAAGAGGTCAAGGCCGACGTGGACGTGGTTTCAGTAGGTCGCGGACTCGATCTGCTGCCGCTAATGCGCCCCGGGGCCCATGCGAGCACGCGTTTCGGTTTAGTTTGTTGATTGCTCCACCATGTGAGCTAGCTAGCCTGCCTGCAACTGCAAATCTTGTCTTAACCCTCAAGTCAAGCACTCGACGACCCCAAAACGACACACAGTTCATGTTGCATGCAGCAAGCAAGCGCTGAGTAGCATGACCTCCTCTCATCGAGTTCGTGGCATATATAGCTAGCTAGGCCATTGAATAGTGCAATTGCTGTGTGGTTCCGGGCAGAAAACACTGGCAGGAGACATGTGTAGATGTTGACAATCGTACTGAGATTTTAGGTCTTGATCAGGTAGTTAGGAGGAGGACCATGCATGGTGCTTCGACGATTTAATTCAAGCTAGGTTGACTTGAGCACGCAGATTATTGAGACGTGGACAAGACGACTTTATAATCGCTGGGGCTACTCCAGTCACGCGTGAATCGTGATGGAAGTCAAGCTTGTGATATATAGTAGTGTGATGCGTTGCTAAACATATATCTAATGCATAAAGGGTTTAGGGTACATGCTGCCTGCCCATTGCCTGGTCACATGGAGGGGCTCAATTATGCACAGATGACAGATCACTGGTTAATCTGATAGGATTAGGTAAGCTTGCAGGCCAATTTTCATGGCAACCGGCTCCTAATTACTCCTCTGTGTGCCTAACTGTAGACGCTCTTTTCGTCTCCACAAAATGCTCCCAACAGATGGAGCTTTTTACAATTTCAGTACTGGCATGTACACAGCGCACAGCGCATCCAATATATGTGCTGGGATCAGGCTCTGTACTTTGTACCAGCATGCAGTAGACAAGATGAATTACTCCACAGCACTAATGCTGGTATTTGAAGTTAGACTTCAAATCTCTACCGGAAACCTGGTGAATTATGCTACAGCTGGTTGACCAAACATGCAAGGCGCGCATGATCAGCGCCTCAACTGCCCTCTTCTGGAAAGTAGTGGAAACTTCGCGTCAGTCATCAGAGCATGGACCCTTGCCACTACGTCAATCACTGAACCACAAGATACTTTTGCGATGAAAGTCTGAAGATATTCTGTTCATGATGCGCAAAGGACTGATGAGTGATGGTGAAGCTCTAATCTGTCTCATTTTCACAGATAAGAGAAGGTAAAAATTTTCACAGAGAAGAGAAGTTAAAAGGCAAACTACCGATGTACTACTAGATTTTTATTTGTTTTGGTTAAAAAGAAAAGAAAGGTAAGCTGTGATATTGACAAGAGATATGGCCATATGGGCTTGCTACATAAACACCTAAGTTCAGAAAACATGACAACTGGGTTCGGAAAACATGGTACCTGGACCGGATTTTTAGTACAATAGCACTAGTTGGCGTTGTCTCTCTGTCTGGAGAGCCATTTCGCCGAATGGCCCAACATCGAATTTAGGCCTAACCACAGCCCACAAGCCAACACATGCGACCAACCCAAAGCCATAACAAGCCAATTAATACAATATACTCATGACAGTGTATTTTTAACTGACGTACATATGCTGGTTCAATCCATATACACTACATGTATGTAGTAGTGTATATGCATGCAATCCTATTGCTATTAGCATACACCAAGGGCTCCGTTGCACATACGGGCAGGCCGACTTAGGAGTTTGCTAGGACGGCACGATGGAGGACGGGGACAAGGCAGCGAGCTTGAGGTCGGAGCAGCGCCGGCGAGGAGGCGTGGTCGAGGCCAGAGCAGCACCGGCGAAGACGCGTGGTGGAGGCCGGTGCAGCAAGGGCGCCGTCGTCAGGGAGGCGAGGTGGGAGAGCGGGTCGAGGGGGCCCCGCAGGTCGAGCGACGGTAGCACCAGCGAGGTCACTCGGCGGCCGTCCAGCGAGCACCCGACGTCAGGCCACCGGCCGCCGCATGCGTAGGCGGTGCTCCAGTTGGCCGCCAGGATGCGGTGCGCATCGGCGCCGTGCCGGATCATGGTGAGTGAGTGGTTTTGGTCTCGAAGGGGAGAGGAGAAAGAATGAAATGGGGATTTAATGCCGGAGGCTGGAGGTGCTTAAAAATCCCCTCACTGGTCAAATGAGACTGAAAAACGGAATTAATGCAAAGTAATCACAGGGTGCAATGATTACCTTTCAAATCTAGCATGCATGCACGCAGTTAATTAATGCTGAGATAGGGCAGGTACAATGGAGAGTCTAAGGATGTCTCTTGGCACATTCATTCAAGTAAAGAGATAAGTCATATACAAAGGACATACACAAGAGCCTCTATGTTATTTAATATTGCTCCTCTCTAATTCTGCCTAGGAGCTTGTGAAGAGTCAGTCTCTTCACCAAGAGTCGACTCTAGTAAATTTTACATTTTACCCCATGCCACATCAGCAAAACTATTAAATAGTGCTGCTAAGAGACGGAGTAGTAAATGCCTTTGTACATGCCCTTAGCACCTTCTCAATACTTAACTAAGACATGTACAACGGCAATTAATGAGTCGTCTATATACTGCCACCTTAGCATTTTCATCCTACGTGTACTGAGTTAAATGAGAAAAGAGAAAGGGGTCGTCGCTTCGCGAGAGGACGGCACGGGCTCGTGCTCCCAGGTGAAATCGCCGAAGCATGCGCCGTTGTACGAGCGCTAGGCCGATTCCAGCGCTAGACAGACTCCAGATTGCTGAGGTTGCATGCAGCACGGACATGCAAACTCATTTGCCGATTTACAATTTGCTATATCTTCTTATTAGCATTTCCGATTACCGAACCGATTTCAAAAATAGATTCCTGACATTTTTTCGAACAAAACTAGACCACACTTGTCACATAAATTTCAAAAGTTTAATTTTTTTATTTTTAAAATTTTGATTATATATTGTTTATTTTAACTTTTAATTTCAATTTTTTGTTTTTGTTTTAAATTTATAGCCCCTTTGATAACAATATATTTTAAACTCTATTTAACTATTAAACTATATAGACAGCTGTAAAGACTACCCATTGTATGCACTGTCTATATAGCCGTCTGTAGGTGACATGGCAATGTTTTGGAGACAGCAGCTGTCTGCACCATTGTACATGCCCTAACGGGCATGTAACATGCTAACCCTATAAATAATCTAGTGAATCCAAAGAGACAGGTGGACGATGGATTGGACGGGAGCCTAGGCTCCATGGAGCCTCGATTATTATTATTATTATTATTATTATTATTATTATGATTATTATTATTATTATTATTATTATTATTAGTCCAATTTACCTCCCTTAACTATTGCAGGAGTTTATTTTTCCTCCTCAACTCATTTGTGGCCGTTCGATGCAAAATTGGACGGCCAGATCTCACCTATTTAACACAGAGGGAGGAAAAGTGAACTTTTTCTATAGTTAAGGGAGGCAATGTGGACTTTTTTTTTGAGAGGAAAGCACCCTTCCATTACTAACAACGAGCAGATTACAAGCAACTTCGTACAGACCCTCCGAGGTCACAAGCTGCAACAGGAACCCAGGTTACAGACTCTGAGAAACATCCAGGGGGCAGGAGCAAAGGACCGCAGGCTCAACAGAAAACTCCCAGCGAGTGACACAACTAGAGCGAACGTCCGAGACCACTCATAACACCACCCTAGCAATGATCATCTCCTGCCCTGGGCTATTAGGCACATCCATGCACATCATGGTGTAGCAATCAGCAGGGAGATAGATCATTACAACCCAACCAACCAACAAACAACACCGGCACGACGTCCGGCACCAAACACAGCCCGGCGAACCAATCCCGGAACCCCCACGACGTCGGCGCCGACGCCTGGAACCACGCCGCTTCCAACCACGACACCACGTCGCCGAGAATGCGGGCAGACCCCAAACCGGCTCCTGCCCCGCCAAAGCGCCACGCTAGGCGGAAGCAAGCCCGATCTGGAAAGAAAACGTCGACGCCGGCGACGAAGACACCCGCTCCGCCCCGAATCAAAGCACGAGCTATGTAACAAACAGGAAAAAAAGGAGAAAACGATACAACCTCCTACAACCTCCCTCCGCCCGAGACACAGCCACTGGACGCCGGCGGAGCCGACTATGCCGAGCGAAGGACGCCGACCCGGCCAGCAACACACGGAGGGGGACGCCGCCCACTCCGCCGCTGGCCCGCGCCGTCTCACGGCCGCCCCCGGCTGGAGCCGCCAAGCCGTCGCCGCCAACGCCGCCGACGCCGGCGAGCTCCCCCGGAACCTGGAGGGGGACGACGTCCCCAAGCCACCCCGTCCTCCCACCTCACCACCGGCGCGCAGTCCCGAGCGCTTCGCCGAAGAGCCACCAACGCCCAGATCTGGAGCGCACTGGAAGAGGATTTCCTCCCTCAACTCATTTGTGGCCATTCGATGCAAGATTGAACGGTCAGATCTCACCCATTTAACACAGAGGGAGGAAAAGTGAACTTTTTCAGTAGTGTTGAGAGGCAATGTGGACTTCTTCCTTTTTATTATTACACACGTTATCCATAGTCGGATTGGGGTACAACCCTCCACCGACCGCACCAGCCAAGTCCGCACCAGCGCCCACACCAGCGCACTCCTCATTAGGGCCACACCCTCCACCGACCGCACCAGCCAAGTCCGCACCAGCGCCCACACCAGCGCACTCCTCATTAGGGCCACACCCTCCACCGACCGCACCAGCCAAGTCCGCCTCGCCCCGCCTCTCCGCCGCCGCCGACCGCACCGAGCCCGCGCCCCGCCTCCATTTTTCCCCTCCGCCGCCGCCACTTCCCCCTCGGCCACTGCTCGATCCCCACCGTTGCCACTCTCGCCCTCCGCCGCGGCCGCTCCATCATCGCCGACGGGGCCGCCCCTGCCTCCTCCATCAAGTAAGACTGGCCCCGAGCCCCGCCTCTTCCTCTCCGGACACCCTAAGTGGCAGTGGCTGTTGTTTCTGAAGCGTGCATCTGTGGGGCCCGAAGCACGTGCGGGGTTGCTCCGATTCGAGCCCTGGGGAGGCTAGCTTTCGACACTGGGAATGGGGATGGGCTTGGCCAGGGAGGGTGCGGTGCTAGCCATTGCTTCGCTTGCTCAGTGGCAATCAGTTGGAGTGCTGCTCTCCTCTCCCAGGCGTGTGATTCATGATGAAATAATTGCTCGCGCTGTTCGGCAGTTTAACTGGTTGTCAAGGCTATGATTTTAGCTTGCTTCAATCAATACACATTGCTTGTAGTGCTAATACCTGCAAGTTCAGTCCCATGTTTCGTAGTGTGTTATATTACCACATTAGTTCGCAGTTTAATTTGAAATTATTCCTTGAGTATTTTAATTCGAGGAAATTATATTAAATTTACATGCTGCCTTTTTTGCATTCATGTAAATTGTACCCATTGAACTCACTGATAATCAAGTCAGGTATATAATAAGGTTTGCTTATTGTATATTTACTAGCAAAAAGCCCGTGCGTTGCAACGGGAGAAATAAAAATCCACGCACGCCCTGGCCCCTGAGCATGGTCTAAAGACCCTAACCTCATAAGCATTGTTCCAATTTAATCAGAGAATCGAGTGGTAGAGGAATTCAGAGCCATGGGCATAATAGCAAATCAACTTATGATGTATGAGACAACAAAAGGGCATCGGTAGAGCTTCACATATCCTAGATAAACTAATTGTTCTTTTACTCTCAAAATTAATTCCTAAAAGGTGAAACATCACAAGAAAATATTAATATCAAGCCTCAATGCATGTTTACTTTTTCTAAAATTACTTGATCAAAAGTATGAATAATCATATCATATTGATGTACCTAATATACCTAATGATCCATGGAATTACCTAATGATCCATCGAAACAGATAACAAAAGATGTGACGTGTGTGTAAACTCTAAAAGGGAAGATAAATCACATGATCAAAATTTCTTGTTTGTTCAATAAAAATATAACTTTATAGGAACGGACCGGATTTGATACATAATCTAGCTGTAATGGAAGAGTTTGCATGGAAAAATGGTTCATGAATGAAGGAAAAAAATATTGTAACAACATAAAATTGTTTGATATTTTCATTAATTAAAAGGTAGGGAGTCTGGTACCTTTCCAACCAGATTAAATATGCTTGTGCGTTTCAATGAGAGAAATAAAATTCATCACAATAAAAACTCCTAATTCACTGACTTGGTACATATGTTTCGCAACAAAAAAATTTTGAAACTTGGTACACGTGCTCCTGAATAAAAATCCCTAGGTCATTAAGTTGGTACATGTCCTCAAGGACAATGTTAAACTATTCTTGATCTATTGAACTTCTCGGTCTCCACAAAAAGCTTCCTTGTAAATGAAAAGAACTTGTACACCTAACAGGTATAGAACGGAGATGGCTGTACATAAACTTCAAAACTATTTATGTTGAGTTGGCAATGGAGCTGCACACCAAAAATATTTATTGAAACTTGAAACAAAGGATTATACATAGGCGGCACATCAGATTTTTTTTGCATAAAGCATAAATAAGACCAGGTGAAGCCACCCGGACACAACAGAATTGACCTCATGTTAGTGCCAAAATTTGCCAATCATAAGCCAAGGTATCTTTCTATATGCCACAACCAGACATGGTCATGGAGTTTGAAGCAGAGAATGGAATATTTAATACGACTGGATTGAATTGTGGAGTTGGGATCATATTAGAATGTGGATTCAATCGTATTGGATTGTGAACTTGATCATCGTCATGAGGATTTAAGCCACAAGCGAGCATGACTGGTGATAGCACGACTAGCGATAGATGAACAACAACCAAAATTAAACTTATGATAGACTAGCTGAGTGCACATGCTTTGCTAGGTTTCTTTAAAAATCAATCTCTATTATGTTAAATAGTGTCCGATGAAACCTACTTTTAATATTGGCAAATGGTTCGTCCATCAATAGTCAGGTTTGACCGTCTACACGCAGCAAAACTTTAAACAGACACACTTGCCACATACGACCTCTATTTTCAATGTTCTACAACTCTACAAAAGCTTAGAAGATAAGCTTTTCAACGGATTGAGTCTCATCTCAAATTCTTTCCTAGAGCATCGAAAATCAACGAAACAATGTGTTGTGCCACCTAGCTAGGTCAAACCGGGTCTTATACGCGTGTTGGACCTAGGCCCACGTGGAGAATGCCTTCGGGGAACCCTAGAATGACCAGGGAACCACCTTGTCTGCCCCTCCTCTTGTATATCGCATATTCGTTGTTGTTTAGATTCAGGTTATGTTGTGTTTGGTTGTCTCCATGTGTGACCATCCTCTTTGTTACGTGCGTGAGGTGTGTCGACTAGATCATTCAATATGCGAAACAAAACCTCACCTTTGTATCTTGATCTATATTTGCAATTTTAGATTGCGTTTACCCAATTCTTGTCCGTTCTTTGATTGCTTGCAGAAATCGACATTCGTGGTTTGGTCAATCACATTTTTGGCATGATAGATAACGAGCAAATTTGATGGTTTAGCGATCGTTGAGTTGTCATATTTGGAAGGTTGGTGGCCAGATCGTTAAAGCCACATCTCCGAAGATAAAAAATTATCCACGTGTATCTTACCAAAAAATCGGGGCACCATGTTCCCCCTTAATTAGTGCGCGTGCTTTGCTATGAATTTTTTTTTAAAAACAATCTCTATTATTAAAAGTTTGAGCGCTAAATGGTACATGATGAAGCCTACTTTTTATATTGACCATTGGTTCATCATCAATAATTAATCATGCTCCACAAAGGTGATGGCCGATTAAGTCTTGGGATTGTCATGGAGTTCAAAGCAGGGAATGAAATATTTATTTGAATTGAATTGTGGAGTTGGGATTATATTGGATTGCGATTGGATTTGTTTGGACTGTGAGCTAGCTGGATCATTGTCTTGGGGATTTTAGGCACAAGCGAGCACAGGAGCACAGCCATTGATGGATGAATCGATGACCAAAATTAGAAAATAGGTTTATCGATCGTCATGCAACGCTCGCCATAAAACACCTGTAATATGTAGATAGATAGATTACCGTTGGTGTGCTAGGGCAACAAGAAAATCACGTCTAAAGCTTGGGTAAGGGGTCGGGGTGCCATCACGTACGAGTCTCCGACTGTCACCGTCTTCTCCTTACCCTCTCCACTCCAACGTTATTTTAATACTAACTTAGTCCTCAGGGGCGTCAAGGAATGATACGGCATGCAGACACTACGACTAGGTCAAATCAAATCCCACGCATATCTCACCAAACACGCGTACACTCATCAGCTAAGTCCATCATTACAAGTACTTGTACTCTAAAATAGTATTAGCATACTTGCATCAACTGTCCTTAATTTTTAATTTTTCCTAAACGAAGAAATTAACAACACTGGCTTAAGGTTTGTGAATTAATCTCACAGAAATATAATTAGAACCTTATAAGTGCAGTGAATTTACGAAATTTAAACCTGTGTAGGGCCTGGTAAAGTATTCTCTGTACTTGGACAAAAGAACATGAATAAATTAACTGTGGCGTTATTCTATATAAGGACATTTCCCGGTCGAACGAAAGAGCTGTTAACTATAAACAAATCACTCCACTAACTTCTCGTACCTGCAAAGGCGCAGCCAAAGGAGACAAAACAAAAGAACAGTCCCCGTCGCCGGTCGCCCGGTGCACACATCAAAGTATCAAACCCTAAAGTCTCAGTGGAGAGGGTGGGCCACATCCAGGAGAGGCAGCTATAGCTAACCCCGCTTGATTAGCCTCCTTAATTTCACGCCCGAATGATCACACTTCTACTAATTAAACGCGTCTTCAAGTCCAAACACGCCAACCAAAAGGCGAGCAAACACACAGGAAAAACGTACGCTAATTAAAAGCATATCAAAACCGTGATCGAATGCTTGCTAGCTTTGCCAGATCGACGAATTGCCCATGCATGTGTATATATATTTCCATGTGAATACGGGATATATCGAACGGAGTAGTACGCACAGGTTACTGCCATATGATCGATCTTTCTTCAGCGGCGTGCAAATTAGAGGAAATTAAAGGAAGAAATATAAATATGCTATGTGACTGATGACTCGAAGAGGTCAAGGCCGACGTGGACGTGGTTTCAGTAGGTCGCGGACTCGATCTGCTGCCGCTAATGCGCCCCGGGGCCCATGCGAGCACGCGTTTCGGTTTAGTTTGTTGATTGCTCCACCATGTGAGCTAGCTAGCCTGCCTGCAACTGCAAATCTTGTCTTAACCCTCAAGTCAAGCACTCGACGACCCCAAAACGACACACAGTTCATGTTGCATGCAGCAAGCAAGCGCTGAGTAGCATGACCTCCTCTCATCGAGTTCGTGGCATATATAGCTAGCTAGGCCATTGAATAGTGCAATTGCTGTGTGGTTCCGGGCAGAAAACACTGGCAGGAGACATGTGTAGATGTTGACAATCGTACTGAGATTTTAGGTCTTGATCAGGTAGTTAGGAGGAGGACCATGCATGGTGCTTCGACGATTTAATTCAAGCTAGGTTGACTTGAGCACGCAGATTATTGAGACGTGGACAAGACGACTTTATAATCGCTGGGGCTACTCCAGTCACGCGTGAATCGTGATGGAAGTCAAGCTTGTGATATATAGTAGTGTGATGCGTTGCTAAACATATATCTAATGCATAAAGGGTTTAGGGTACATGCTGCCTGCCCATTGCCTGGTCACATGGAGGGGCTCAATTATGCACAGATGACAGATCACTGGTTAATCTGATAGGATTAGCCGATTAGGTAAGCTTGCAGGCCAATTTTCATGGCAACCGGCTCCTAATTACTCCTCTGTGTGCCTAACTGTAGACGCTCTTTTCGTCTCCACAAAATGCTCCCAACAGATGGAGCTTTTTACAATTTCAGTACTGGCATGTACACAGCGCACAGCGCATCCAATATATGTGCTGGGATCAGGCTCTGTACTTTGTACCAGCATGCAGTAGACAAGATGAATTACTCCACAGCACTAATGCTGGTATTTGAAGTTAGACTTCAAATCTCTACCGGAAACCTGGTGAATTATGCTACAGCTGGTTGACTAAACATGCAAGGCGCGCATGATCAGCGCCTCAACTGCCCTCTTCTGGAAAGTAGTGGAAACTTCGCGTCAGTCATCAGAGCATGGACCCTTGCCACTACGTCAATCACTGAACCACAAGATACTTTTGCGATGAAAGTCTGAAGATATTCTGTTCATGATGCTCAAATTAAAGGACTGATGAGTGATGGTGAAGCTCTAATCTGTCTCATTTTCACAGATAAGAGAAGGTAAAAATTTTCACAGAGAAGAGAAGGTAAAAGGCCAGCAGATTTGATGATTGCCAAACTACCGATGTACTACTAGATTTTTATTTGTTTTGGTTAAAAAGAAAAGAAAGGTAAGCTGTGATATTGACAAGAGATATGGCCATATGGGCTTGCTACACAAACACCTAAGTTCAGAAAACATGATAACTGGGTTCGGAAAACATGGTACCTGGACCGGATTTTTAGTACAATAGCCCTAGTTGGCGTTTTCTTTCTGTCTGGAGAACCATTTCGCTGAATGGCCCAACATCGAATTTAGGCCTAACCACAGCCCACAAGCCAATACATGTGACCAACCCAAAGCCATAACAAGCCAATACAATATACATGACAGTGTATTTTTAACTGATGTACATATGCTAGTTCAATCCATATACACTACATGTATGTAGTAGTGTACAATTGTATATACATGCAATCCTATTGCTATTAACATACACCAAGGGCTCCGTTGCACATACGGGCAGGCCGACTTAGGCTATTCCCAATGGGTAGTATCATACTCATTAATGAGATGCCACATAGGAATTTTTGCTGATGTGGCACAACATTTAATAGGAGAAAGAAGAAAGCTGTATCTTGAGCAAGATACTGCTTTGGCACGATATCTTAGGCCATATCATAAAATCCAATGCCATGGGTCCACTCTCATAGACACAACATCACACAAATTAATTGTTTTAAAAATATGAGTATGCTATTATGCATTGTAGAGGGTGTTTCTTTCTAGCAGTATCGTACTTTTCATCCTATGTGGTATTTTTGGATATTGAAATATAATACTTTGCATTGGAAATAGCCTTAGGAGTTCGCTAGGGCGGCACGATGGAGGACGGGGACAAAGCAGCGAGCTTGAGGTCGGAGCAGCGCCGGCGAGGAGGCGTGGTCGAGGCCAGAGCAGCACCGGCGAAGGCGCGTGGTGGAGGCCGGTGCAGCAAGGGCGCCGTCGTCAGGGAGGCGAGGAACGCGTTGTAGGTGCCGTCAAGGCTGTTGCCGCGGAGGTCCAGCGACCGAATCAAGCTCGGCGAGGTGGGAGAGCGGGTCGAGGGGACCTCGCAGGTCGAGCGACGGTAGCGCCAGCGAGGTCACTCGGTGGCCGTCCAGCGAGCACCCGACGTGGGGCCACCGGCCGCCGCACGCGTAGACGGTGCTCCAGTTGGCCGCCAGGATGCCGTGCACGTCGGCGCCGTGCCGGATCATGGTGAGCAAGTGCTTTTTGGTGTGTCTCTGTGTGTGTTGAAGCATATCCCCTGACTTTCAATTCTCTGACTTTGTGTCACTGACATGTGGGCCATGTCGTCATGGGGCCCACATGTCAATGACACAAAATGCAGGGGAGAAAGTCAGGGGATATGCTTCCGTGGTTTTTGGTCTCGGATAGGAGAGGAGAAAGAATGAAATGGAGATTTAATGCCGGAGCCTGGAGGTGCTTAAAAATCCTCTCACTGGTCAAAGAGACTGAAAAACGGAATTAATGCAAAGTAATCACAGGGTGCAATGATTACCTTTCAAATCCAGCATGCATGCGCGCGGTTAATTAATGCAGAGATATTGAATCCAAAGAGACAGGTGGACGGTGGATTGAACATGAGCCAAGGCTCCATAGAACCTTATGTATTAGTCCTATATTATATCTCTACTATTATAAAACCTCGGTGGTGAGATGATTTTACTAACTTGCATTCTCATCCGTTTCATCCGATGACGTTACTCATACTCACATCGGATGGTCAATATTTTACGCTCCTCCCCCATGCGCTCCCAACCCTAATCCCCTCGCTCCCCCACCGCCTCGTGTCGCCCCGCGTCTCACACTCACCTCCACCTCTCCCCTGCAACCGCCTCAACCCTTGTAGCTCCTCCACCGCCGCCGACGCTTCCTCTCCCTCATGTCGCCCCCGCGTTTCACCTCCACCTCTCCCATGTGCCTCCCTCTCCCACCATCGCCTCGACCACGTAGCTCCTCCACTGGCGCTGCCGCTTCCTATACCTCGCATCGCCCCTCGCGGCTCCAGCTCGCCGCGCACGCCGCGGCCCATACCCGAGAGCGAATAGGAGCTGCAGGGCACTCGTGCGCCTCCCTCCGCCGCCGCTGGCTGAAGGGGGGAGTTTGGCGGGGGTGACACATGGACGGATCCGCCACGACGGAGCTGAAGGCGGCGGAAAGGGTGGTGATGCGGTGGGACTCCACGGCGTCGGCGCCCTCCAGTGGCAGGGGCAGGGAGGAGCAGATGTTGTTCGACGGAGGAGTCATATCTTTATTTATCCATTGACCTCAGTTGTCAATTGTGAGGCTGTGTAAACACTACCTTGGTAAAGTATAACACACTGTAATTTTCTAGACAAGATTGATGTTGAATTTGTTGATCCGTATACTTGAAGTTTTGACCTAAATTAGCAGTGCGCAAGAATTGGCAATAACTAAAGCTTTTATTACACTTGGATGCAAAATTAACTGTCATTTGTAGATTCTCAAGCTGATTTATTCTGGAATTGCACACATTGTGATACTGTAATAATGATTTGTGTATTCAAACTTGAAAATGTTAAGACATTGGTTTGTATGAATCAAAAGGAGTCCAATTAACATCACCATATGTAGGTACCTGTTATCTTTTAATGACTTTAGATGCAAATGAATATCTTAATATGCAAGTGATCTAACTGCTGAAATGCATTCATAAAGCAAGCGAGAGGGAGTGACAGACTTTTATGGAATGCTCCTTACAACTACCTTAATTCTTTCCGCCAGTCTTTTTTTATACAATGCATATGTACGAAAGGAATATTGGCCCAATCTATAATCCTGAGCATGGTTCTAAAAACAGCATGGACATGTTCCTATTTTAAAAAAGGAAGCCCCAACCTTGCAATTCTTGCTTGTTTGCATTTCTACTGGTGGTGATTATCTCTGCAGTGGCTGTATCATTTGATTGTGCACAGATCCATTTTTTCATTCTATTACTGGGCTAATATTGTTTGTAAATATACGTAAAATTATGGATTTTGTTTGCCTTTTCAACTGGCACATCATTCTTGATGGCAGTGCAAACCATATTCTTACTGAACTTGTTTATTGCCATTGCCACACTCTGAATTTGGCTTTTCTGTTGCTTCTATCCATAAAGTTTACAGATATACTTCACGAGGATATAACATAAAGTATAATTTTATCATAGTAGTTGTAGTAAGGATCCATGTTAGCCACGTTCTTCAAATTTGGTTTGTCCCTATCCACGAAGCTTAGATATATACTTCGTGAGGACATGAAGTCATGAACTAAGTTTAATTTATTGAAACAGTAATAAGAGTCTAAAATAGCATAATCCATAGAGATGATCTGGGCATGGTTATGCAGTTTTCTTTTGGCGTTTGTTTCAGATCAGAACTATATGACGTGGAGAGCAATTGAATCACATCCCTCGAAAGATTTAGGAATTGTCGGGCAGGAAATTTGACCTGATAGCAAGTATGCAATGGACGAGAGATGATTGGTTTTTCATATTGATAAGTTTGCTCTGTACCTATTATTTTAAAATTCCATTCAAAGTTTATGTTTGCTATAAGATAAACTGTTTGAACGCAAAAATAATTCTGGCTGTGAGCAATACATTTGGAATCAGTTTTCCATTTGCTGCAGTGTTACAATCCTCCTTGTTATGTCAGGGCATATTTGTGTTGATGTGTGGCCGTTTCTTCTTTCTTCAACTAAAAGAGGAAGGAAAACATGAATTTCTAAATTTTTTATTGAAAGAAAAGGCCTTCCATGGCAAGCATCAATCATTTTCTTGTGTAGACGAGATCATTGTAACTCTCACGATAAACCCCTGGTCTATCATCTGCTTAATTTTGAGTGGGTAAAAAAATCTCGTCTTATCCAGTTTTTCATCTTGCTTGTTCATATATATCAGGACATGTACGCATCATCGATAATATTGAAACATATCAACTCATCCAGTTCTTTCAAGCTGATCCCTGGCACAGTGGCATCTGTGTCGTCCAGCTGTATGATTTTCTTGTTACGGCAAAAAAGGCGAAACTTAAGTCTGAATGTTTGCAAAATATTCCTGGACCATGGCCCTGTACTGTACCGTACTGTTTGAGTGCCTCTGGATGTTCTCATATTGACCGTTGCTGAAGAGTAGGCATATCCTTTCTACATTCGTGCTAACTAAATGCTAATGTATTTTAGATATGAAATTGCAGTATAATGCATTTTGATGAAACCATTGTTTGGATGAGTTGAGCTGCAAATATTATAGGGTCTCTACAGATGATGCATATTCATTCTGTGATCAAGGATACCTGACAAGAGCATACTAGCAAAGTCCATATATTTGGCATACTAGCGAGTCCACATATTTGTAGAATTCCTTGTAGCTTGCTTTAGTAATTGATGTTAATAGTTGCATAAATCTCCATCCTTTTTTAATTTTCATGCCACTAAAGCACGTGTTGAGTCTTCACCGGTCTGTGCCCTAAATTTAGCTTTAAAAAATTATTCTTGAGTAAGGAAGTAAAGCAGAAACCTGACGAAACAAGTTTACTATTTCCAACTTTATCTATCCAATTGAGACTGCAATTTTTTTACTCTCTCCTCACTGCCAAAGACACATTTCACGTCTAATTCATCTCTCATGAAAAAAATCTCCTGGTGAACATTTTTGTACTGAGATATTTATTTAACAAATTTGTTGCTTCACCGTTGAGAGCAAATCTCCTACCTATTTCTACTATTATACCATGTGATTCTTGCTCCAATGCGATGAGAACGCCAACAAAAATGAGAAATGTGCATTCACACCTTCTGTAATGGGACACGTGAAAATATTTTTTTGCCTCCCGTTGCAACGCACGGGCACCTTACTAGTATATATAAAGACTATAGAGTACACGTAAAGTACTCCCACGTTGTCCATCGTCGGATCAGGGTACAGCCATCCGTCCAATCAGCCAAACCTCACCCGACCACACCAGCGCATTCCTCATTAGGGCCACACCCTCCACCGACCGCACCAGCCAAGTCCGCCTCGCCTCGCCTCGCCGCCGCTCTCGCCCTCCGCCGCAGCCACTCCATCATCGCTGACGGGGCCGACCCCCCGCCCCCGCCTCCTCCTTCATCAAGTAAGACTAGCCCCGAGCACCGCCTCTTCCTCTCACACCCTCAGTGGCAGTGGCTACTGTTTCTGAAGCGTGCATCTGTGGGGCCCAAAGCTCGCGCGACTCAATGGGAGGCGTTGCCACGCGAGGTTGCTCTGATTCGAGTCCTGGGGAGGCTAGCTTTCGACACTGGGAATGGGGATGGGCTTGGCCAGGGAGGGTGCGGTGAAAGGGATATGCCCTAGATCAATTATAGTGATTATTGTACCACGTCTTTATTCATCTACATATGATACGTTGTTTATCGGTTCCCTGAATAAATGTCATGACTTTGTTTATTGGGTACGACTTGATTGTGAAATACATTGTTAAATGACATTATTCTAAACGGATCCCTGATCCATATCATTACGAAGAGCGGTTATGATTTGATCAGTATACGTATTGGTTGATGGTAATGTTTCACATACCATAGATATAGAGATATTAAACCAATAGTATGGACGCATGTTAGAGAACATGAGCAGTCGGACAGACCTATTCCGAGACACTGTGAGTTGTTATCTCTTATAGCGCCATCAAAGTATAGTCTCGAGTGGTATACTTGTATGGTTCTTAGAACTGAGATTGTCATCGATGCCCAGCATGTTGACTCGTATACGTTGGTATCATCAAATGCTACACCGTAACGGGGTAGTTATAAAGGTGCCTACTGGGTATGCCATGGTACATAGCTAAGGGTGTGATAATCAAGATGGAATTTACCCCTCCTCGATAACAGGAGAGATACCTCTGGGCCCCTCGTGTGGATGGATAGAAAAAGCGCACGGCCGTGCTAATATGACTAAGGGGTTAGTCGTGGTATGTATCCATCCACTGTCGAGTGAATTGGTCGAGCTATCAACAAGGGTGGCGCGCATCTCGCCTTGAGCTTGACTGGTATCGGGTGACAAAGCGATCGGTATGTGAGTGCATCAAGGTTCAGCCGAATATTGATTTTGTGTATTCGGGGGTCAATACATAATGTTAGGTGCCACTGTTGATCGGTAGATTGAAAACAGGTTTTCGGATCCACGGCCGACTTGCACATGAGTTGGAACTGTTTAACGGGTTTTTTACGTGGATATGATCTACGTAGGGGATAGAAACCATAGCGGGCCGAAGTCCATTAGCATGACTATATAAGGAGAAGCATAGGGGCGGCGTTTGGAGATGAGTTAAGCCTTCACCACGCCTAGCCATCGCGCGCCCCTCAGCCCCTCCTGCTCTCCAGAAAACCTAGCCGCACGGCGTGGTGCTAGCACATCCGTGAGGCCTTCCTGCTCAGTATGTGTGGATACCGCTAGAGGCGTTGTCGTACGCGGACGCGCTGTTCAGTTGGATTGTCAGCAAGCACAGGCGAGCACTCGGCGAGCAGAGGCGAGCACTCGGTGGTGATCTGGGCGAGTACGTCTACTTCCTCTACGCGCGAGAAACTGCTTCTGCTGCATCTGCGCGTCAAGGGCAACGATCTGTGATCCTTTACTTGCATGTGCTCCTGGGTGATTCGTGGTAGAAAAATTATTTTTGCGCTCGCGTAGCCTACCTATTTCCCAGCAGCGGCACGATGGGAACCGGCGACGGCGACCGAGAGGGACCGCGGTGTGGTTAAGACGGTGGTGGCACACCACGGTCTAGGCGCGCACAAGCAGCGCAGAAGGGCAGGGAGGCTACCTCCGGGGTCGACGGCGTCGGAGGAGTCCCGGGGCGGCTTGTCGGCGCACTACGCTCCGCGACGACGAGGACCAGGCGCTCCAACGATAGCTCTGGCTAGACGGTCCTGGATGCAGAGCAGTAGAAAACATGAGCATCGAGCGGGGAATAATGCCACGGTACAAGAGACAGCTCACCGAGCGGCTTCGATTCACAGGTGGGGCGCAACGGCGGATGGATTTGGGGAACAGCGGCGGTATAAATAGAGCGGCGCGCGACGCAGCAACGCCTGGCATTGAATGCCTCATCGGCGAGCACAGCGACGCGAGGACAGTCGCTGTGGTGGCACAGAGGCGAGGACATGACGGCGGCCATGGCGACAAGACGGTGGCGCCAGAGAAAGAGAGGGAGAGACAGAGAGAGAGCGGCGCGCTGGCGTGCGGTGGACGCGAACGCGGCGCCGACGGGCAAGGGTATGCACGCCCGCTAAGCTAGGGGTGCCATGTGGGTCAAGGAGGCACAGCGGCACGGGGAGGGCGTACGGTGCCCAGAGGAAGGGAAATACGGGCTGTGACTGGAAAAAGGAGAGGCGCGGGGAGCACGGCACGCACGTTGCCTCGCCGGGTTCTCCGGCGCCAGGAGGGAGTGAGTGAAGCGACGGGAGGGACAGAGAGGGGAGACAGAGCGAAGAGAGAGATACGCCCCACGGAGCTGAGAGGGAAAACAGAGGGAAATTTTCTTATATGACACTCAATTGATACCCTAGTTTCCAAAAGACACTAAATTGTTATCTAATTCATCCCAAACATCCAATTCGTTTTTTCTTCACTTTAGTGACATTTTGGTGATTTCTCAGCCTTTTTGAGCCAAATACGCAGACAAATACAAAGAAATACGTATCTGACATGTGGGACCCACTTGTCAGCCTCACCCTTTCTTCTTCCTCCTCTTTGCTGTCTGGCGCGGCTGGGCCGGCTCGGCCTGGCTCAGCCCAGCGCCGAAGGGGCAGAGGGGCTGACGGGGCGGGCCCACCCATCGGCGAGACAGAGCAGGAGAGCGGCGGCGATTATTGCGGCGGCGGTGGCACTCCGGCGAGGGATGGTTAGGGGAAATGGAGAGGGAGCCGTGGGGGTTCTCGGGGTGGCGTCGGCGGTGCAAGGGGAGCTCCGGTGATGGCCGGCGGCGGCTCAGGACAGAGGAGGTCAGTGGCGCACGGCGTGGGAGGTCACCGGCGACCGAAGGGGCGGTGTAGATGCTCCGACGGGCTATAGTGAGGTTAGGGGAGGGTGATGGTGGCGCGAATTGGGGTCGGGGAAGGCTGAGGAGACGCGGCGCCGTTGAGGTGGATCGGTGGGGAGGGAGACACGGTGGCGGCGATGAGCTTCGGTGGGGAGAGATGAGCTTACCAGCGGCGGTGTCTTACCGACGTCGACCACGGCAAGGTGGCGACGGCGACAGCCCGGTGGCGTCGGGACAGAGGAGGAGCGGGAGGGCAGCGGCGGAGAAGGCTTCGGCCTGGGAGGGAAGAAGACAAGCCGAAGAAAGAAAAAAGAAAAGAAAGAAAAGAAAAAGGAAATAAAAGAAAGAGATGGGGCCCACTGCTTGAAAATTTAAAAAATTAAATTCCAAGTGGGTCCCACATGTCGATACGTATTTTTTTGTATTTGTCTGTGTATTTGGCTCGAAAAGGCTGAGAAATCACCAAAATTTCACTAAAGTGAAGAAAAAATGAATTGGATGTTTGGGAGGAATTAGATGACAATTTAGTGTCTTTTGGAAACTAGGGTATCAATTGAGTGTCATGTAAAAAAATTTCCCGAAAACGGAAAAGACAAGAGGTCAACGACAGGGGATCGGGAGGTTGAGGATAGAGCTGACAGGTGGGGTCCATGGAGTGGGACCCGGATGTCAGCGAGGCAGCAGAGAGTAAATAGAGGAGGCGCGGCGCGGGCCAAACTGGGCGCGGCCGGCGTAAGGAGCTGGGCCAAGGCGCGGCCCAACAGAGGAGGAGGCCCCGCGGGAGGAAATGGCCGGGGCGCCGGAGGCCCATTCGAGGAAGAGAAAAAGAAGAAAGGAGATGGGCCGAGGGGAACCCAGCTAGGAAAGAAATCCTTTAACCTAAAATACCTTAGATTCTTGCTCTACTCTTTTCTTTTCTATTTGAAAACTATTTAAAATAACTTTAAAACCAAAGCAAAACCTTGGAGAAATAATTTACATTTTAATATTCACATACCAAACTCGTTTCCAATCATGCATGCAAAGATGAGGTCAAGATGCTCTCCGGATTTATTCTCTTAATATTTTTAAATCATGCATATTGAGAAAATTAATACGTGCCAAATTGAGTTTTAAAATCTAGGATGTTACAGTGTCCCTCTCCATTCCCCACACGCAGCCGCGCCCTCCCACTGCACGTGCGCCCTCCCCTCCTCCCTTGCATGCATGCATATTTATTTTCTTTTTTGTCGTATTTTTTCACTGGAAGCTCCAATAAAAAAACTGTTTGCGTCATCGTGTTTCTAACATTTTTTTGAACAAAACTATACTGATCTCACTTTTTAATTTTTTTTCTTTACTACAATCATGAATAAAGTTTTACTACTCAGTATTTAATACTTTACCACTAGTTAGTGTACAATACTCCGTTTGTAACGTACGTGTACATTACTCCGCCGATACAATACTATTACAACTTTACGTGTACAAACATTGCAGTAAAGTGTTTACCTGTACAAATGTTGTAGTAAAATGTTTCATGAGTTGTGGTTTTCATAAGTAGTAGTAAACTATTTTACTAAAGCTTTACTAATATGTGTACAATACTTTACTACAAGCCAGTTTATCGTACTCCGCCTATACAATACTTTACGCTTTACCTGTACAAACGTTGTAGTAAAGTGCTACTATAGATGGCCAAATGGGCGGCCTGGCACGGCCTGTTTAACTAGTCGTGTCGGCCCATGGGCCGAGGCCAAGGCCTAGGCACGGCACGCTTAATTGTACCGGGCCGGCCCGCTTAGCACGACTAGCCCATCAAGCCCGCAAGGAATTTCTGGAAATGGAGCAAAATTGCGTCCGTGGGGGTTTGATCCCGCGACCTCCCAGGTCTGGGGACCTTATCACTCCCCCACTAACCACTAGGACTTGACTCACTTTATGTTTTTATAACCTAGTGCATATATTTGTGCATACTTGTAATAAATGGAAGCTAAAAAAATAATCGTGCCATGCTCGGGCTGGCCCATGAGCCAAGCCTTCGGCCCAGGCACGGCGTGCCTCGTCGTGCCGGGCCGGCACGACCCGTTTAAAATCGTGTCGTGCCGTGCTCGTGCCGGGCTAAAACGTCGTGCTTTCGTGCCGGCCCATCTGGCCATCTATAAGTGTTACATAATTAGTAAAGTGTGGCTCATAATTGTAGTAAAGCAATTTTTTAAAAATGATACCGGTTTAGATTTGTTTGAAAAAATGTCAGGAATACGGTGGTGAAAAGGTTTGTCAGTCCGAGATTTCAAAAAAAAACTACGGCAAAAAAAGAAGAAAATTGTGTTTGTATGCACGCATCTGACGTCATCATGGGAATCTTTGCATGTGGCTTGGCCTACGTGCACATTATGTACAACAGAAGGTATAAAAAAATTAGAAAATAAAGTGATTTCATTTTGCAAGGTTATCTAGAATTTTTATTGAAAAATGAGTGTTAAAAATATTTTTACAAATTATAAGCTTTTCTTAAAGGTTTAAAAGAGAAATAAATATGTATGTAAATTACAAAAGTATTTAAAAAATCAAAAATAGTAAATGGGCCAGCCCAATGCACCTTTGCCTAGCAGCCATTGGTGCGCCTGGTCCCTCTCTCGATGGCCATAAAGCGGCGGTCGAGATAATATCTTCTCCAACGCAAATACTTGGGCTTGCCCATGTACAGTATCGACGGCTTTGCACTGGCCATCGAGATAGATGGTTTCCCACGCACGCGAAAAGCCAAAAATGTCGACAGAGCGGGTTGAAGCGAACCAATCTCGACAGCCGCGCAAATGCTATCGAGAAAAGCTTCCTATAGTGATGGTTTCTCCATGGCCGTCGAGAGATTTGATGTACTTTATCGACAGCTTCAGAATGGCCGTCGAGATATTGTATGGCTGTTGAGATTTCGATCGAATCTTGTAGTGATAGTGAATCATCACTCTCAATACAAAGCTAGATGCTACATAAGAACAAAAAAGATGTTTTGACAAGCAATCTCAAATGTTCCATATGTAAGAATGCGATGTTTCAAAAGGCAAAAATCATGGCACACCTTTTCTTCGCTTTCTTTTTTCTCAAATTTGACAAGTGCAGTAGAATAAAGTACATCTCAAATTCAAATGGGCAAGTTTCGGAGTTCATGGATTTCTCCTTCGTCAAATGTAGCCCTTGGACTTAATAAATTTATTTGCCTTATTAGACTTCTATGCAAATTGAACGTATGCAGATTTCGACAGGAAAAGAAATTTCTGATCGGACTGGAGTCGAATTGTCCCTCTTTCTATCGCTACGCCTGTTTTGTGCCCTCTATTTTATTTCGTTAAAGAATCCAGTCTAGATTTATGGGTTCTTCTTTCCTTCCCTGAGGCAGGGGTGAGTTCAGTGGATTTTTGCAAACACCGAAGCTTATCGAATTTTTTGTTAGCAAACACCAAAGCTTATTGGGTTGCTGTTTCGAAACATCAAACCTTAATAAATTTTTCCTTCGCAAACACCCAAATTTAATGGATCTCTTCTTCGTAATTAGATATTTATGGGCTTCTTCTTCGCCGAATATTGGACTTTCTCTTCACCAACGATCAAAGCTTATTGGGCTTATTCGAAGTGTTAAACCTAGTCTCAACAGCTGGCCGTCGAGAATGGTTTCTCTCGACAGTTAGGCCATCTGTCTCGAGATTCTGTGTGATCCGCATGGTGTATGGAAGTATGGAACATGAGTTTTTCATGGTCGTTATCATGTTCCATTGGTTCTTTTGACATGTTTCAACTTTCTTTTCGCCTTGTTCCAACGGTTCTTTTGTCATGTTTCAAAAACAGGTTGGCTATGTTTTAACTTGTTCCATCAAAACTTTTATCATGTTTCATTAACTTTTTCGACATGTTCCAACAACTAACGGTTATTTTGCTTTTTCAATAACTTTATGTTGCACATCATATTTTAACAGACATAACCAAATATTTCAGTAGTATATTATGTATGTTTCAGCATTACACGACCAAATGTTCCATTTTGTTCGTCCGTTCATGCGGGCACGCTCCGTGCACTGCATATATGTATTACTCCCTCCATTCTAAAATGTAAGGCGTGCATGTATTTTAAAAAGTCAATGGTTAGAACGTTTGACTAATAATTATGCTAGGAACATGTATGTTCAATGTTATGCATGTGATATGGTTAGATTCGTATTTAAAAGTATTTGGATATGATGCTAATTTTATACTTATTGATGACATAATATGAACGAAATTAATGGTCAAAGTTTTTATTTGTTGACTTTATCAAAAAATTATATGCCTTACATTTTAGAACAGATGGAGTATTACCAAGGGTCATTGGACTGCTGACGACGATGATTACGTGTTGGTCTTAGGAAAGAAAAAAGAAAGTACGACCGAGAATACGAAACAGAAGGAGCACACGCCTCCCCCCAACCCCCCTCCACTCCTAGTAGTATTTTAACTAGGGTACTCCTATGTTTATATGATGACAAGTGTCCCTCCCATCATCCATGCAACTAACTTTGATAGTCTTATATACTTCCGTTTTTTCGCTGTGATGTGGGGACCCCAGGAGATCCTCGAAAATACAACTGTCTAGGATTTCAGTTGCATTTTGAAATAGCACAAATAGCCAAACTTTATTTCATAACTAGAGTTATTTTACAAAATGGCTTACAATTTTAAGTACACCTCCAAAATTTACACTTCAAGACCACAGGCATGGCTCAAGTGTAGGATAACTAAAAATCTACAGCGAAATCTTCCAGGTATTCAAATAAAAAATCTTCCGCTGAAAAGAAAGGACCTACCCAAAAGAAGGGTAGCCTGAAAAAGAACGGGTAAGCACTTACGTCTTAACAAGTTTCCATATGCATATCTATTAACTATATGCAAGGGTTTTAACAGAAAATGACAGGGAGATTTAAATATAGACTTAATGCATATTTTTAAAATAGTTTTATAAAAATCCTATATTTTTCCAATTCTTTTCTAAAACATTTTTAAAAGAGATTTTTTTATAAAAAAAAGAATTTCAAATCTGACTCTAGACTAGACCAACACAACCTTACATCCACACCTCTAACCTGATTTATGTCAATATTTATAATAGGCATCACCCCTGCGATACAACCTCATATCCCAGAAGTTTGGTCCATTGATGATTTGTTTTTAACGACTCTGCAGAATCTGTCCAGCTTTACCCATAAAAATCAGTAACATGGTTTGGACGGAAATTTGTATCTTTTCTATCATGACATAATTCAGTTATGAGCAATGAACAAACCAACCATTGGCCCCAAACAAGTGTCCTCTAGACCGCTTCTAGAGCGACCCACCAAGCGTCTCACATTCCCACCGTTTGTTCACGCTAAACTTCCTTCAACACCAACAACACTCCAACCTTAACCAAAATCTCAACAACCACTTTCCAACTCAACCAACAAATAGATTAAAAAGCAGCAATCGTGATCCTATATGCTTATATGAGGCCTTGCCATTATTTTGGCTAAATTATAATCCTAGGGTTTTCCTATGACTTAGTAGGGAAGCTAAAATCTAAATGGGATTATGACTATATGCAAACATAAATACTTTTAAATTAATTGGACAAAAGATAATTAACTAGAAAATAAATGCATAATACAATATTAGGGAATAGGAAACCTACCTGGTTCGGCTAGATCTTCGATGTCTGCACTATTGCACTGATAATCCTGCCCAGCTGATCTGGGGCAATGAATTCGTTTTCTACACTTTGGAGAGAGGGAAAAAGAAAGGGAATTTTCATAAAAAGAAAAAGAAAGATGCATGGAGCATGAAGGCATGAAATCATTTTTTTAAAAAAAATATTTTTAGGAAAAAGGTTAGGGTTGGCTAGGATGGTGATGGTTTGTATGATTTGGGAAATCTTCGGAAAATTTTATAACAAGGAAATGGTGAGGGGGATTTTGGCATTACTACGGATGGTAGGTTAATTTTGGCATTATTTTGGTAGATCTCCGGATAGCAAGAATTTATGCATGTGTACATGGGATAAGTGTGGATCAACGAATTTCCAGAGATCGAGGTCGATGACAACAGAGTTATCGGAGTTCTGAGATGAAAATTGTTGAATATATAAGGTGAAAATCATGAAAATATTTTTAAAGAAAATATTAGGATGAAATATTTTTATTTCGAATTTTGGGATTTTTGGAAAAGAGAAACAAATTTTAAAAGCATTTTCCTATAGAAAGAGAGGGGAATTTTTTTTTTGAAATTTAAAACTAAGAAAGGGGCATTTTATATTTTTATAAAATACTATATTGAATTCTAGGTTTTTGAGAATTTTGGCAGAATTTTTGGAGGGGATTTGATATTTAAATAAAATGGGAAGCTTTATCTGGAATTAGAAAATAAAAAGGAAAATTAAAAAGGGTTGACTGGGCTGAGCTGGGTCGGAGCAGGCCGGCCCAAGAGAGAGATGGTGTTGTGTGGGCTGAAAGAAGAAAGAGGCTGACAAGAGGACCCACATGTCAGTGAGAGAGAAAGGGGAAAAGAGGGGCGGCGATGGGAGGCTCACCGGCGGCAAGACTTGGCCAGAGACGGGGTGTTGGTGCTCGGCTAATGCGATTGGCGGCGAGGGGAAGCTTTTCGAGGCGGCGGCGGTGCTAGGGATGGCCGGAGGTGGCGGCGTGGCGAGAGCAGCACGGCGGCGGCGGAGGGAGTCATTGGCTCCGGTGCTCCGATGATCGTCGGTGGAAGGTGGTGGTGAGGGAGGGGTGGCCTATATATAGGCAGAGGGGCATGGGATGGAGAAACCGCGGTTTGGCGAAACCAACGGCGAGCAATTTCGGCGGAGAGGCGGCAAGAAATGGGCGGTGACGTGGAGGATAAGATAGGCGACGACGTGGCGATCCCGTAAGGTTGATGACGTGGCCTGATAAGCTCGGAAACGGCGGCGGCATGATATTCCGGCGGGCGGCGCGGCGGAGACGGCGGCGCTGGGGTTTCGGGGTGGTGGCGCCGGCGGAAACAGGAAGAAAACAGGGGCGCCGTTGGATTGGGGAAGGAAAACAGTGGGCGCCGTTGGATTGAAAACCTGAAGCGGTACGGTGTAAGGTGACGTGGCACAATCTGGAAAAAAATTTATTTTTTAACCTTTTTTAAAAAATTATTTTAATTTTAATCCCCGGACTGAAGAATTTGCAAATCTAACCCTTTTGGCCGCGCCACCCCGCCTGGCGCGACAAATTCATGCTGCCGCGCCAGGCGGGGAGGTTGCCACGCTGGCGGCCCCGGCGGGCTACCGATAGAATGACAGGTGGGGCGGTCTTGCCGCGCCATCCCGCTTGGCGCGGCAGCATGTACTTGCCGCGCCATCCCGCTTGGCGCGGCAGCATGAATTTGCCGCGCCGGGCGGGGTAGCGCGGCCAAAAGGGTTAGATTTGAAAAAACTTTTGACCCAGGGTTAAAAATAAAATATCTATTTCAAAAGGGTTAAAAATAAAAAATTATTCCACAATCTGGGACATTGATTTGAAAGGAATTGATATGAGCCATTGGATGCCACTTAAAGCACCGGGGTGGAAGAAAACAGGACACGCCGAAGGCGTAATCCGAAAAGGGAAAGCATAATCCGTGGATTTTCCGGAAAAGGAAAGGATTTATCTGATTTTCCATAAAATGGATTTTGGCTTTGGAAATTCATAGGAAAATATAGGGAGCTCGGAAAAATATGAGATTGGTCTTTAAAAATCCAGAAAAAATGAGGAGAACCTAATGGTGAAATAAAAGTTGATATTTTATGGGATGAAAATTCTTCAATAAATAAAATAAGAAATTTCTTTTAATGCAATAAAATGGAATTGCTTTGGAAAATTTATAGAAAATAGGGAATGGTTTCTAGGGTTTAAAAATGATTTTTTCGAAAAATTTTGTGCTATATTTGGGGAATTTTTGGTATGTTACATGTAACTTTTTTTTAGAAATCTCAGATTGACGACCCGTTTTCACTATTAAATTCCTAACATTTCTTCGAACAAATATAGACTAATCTTGCTCTTAAAAACTTAACTTTACTATAAATCTAACAGTAATTTACTATTTCTTGTGAAACACTTTATTATAACGTGTTACGTAAATAGGAACACCGTACACAGAGAAATAGTAAAGTATATACATAATAAAGTAAAGCTTGTTCATGATTTAAAATAAAATTGTAAAAATTGAGACCAGTCTAGTTTTATTCAAAAATATATAACGAATACAAAAGTGGAAACGGTTTATCAATCAGATCTTTCAATTAAAAATTATAGCGAAAAAACTGAATTAAATTGCTCGCGTCATCGCACTCCACATGGGCTGTCGATACCAAATTTGGTCCGTCTTTACTATTTTCTCTTGTGTTGTTTTACTACAATTGGAACGCACATTTACTATAATATATCTGTCTAAGTCCCTGTGCGTGGGAGAGGTAGAGAAGGTGGGGGAGGACACGTGGAGGGCGGGCTATAAACATAGGAGTAATTTAGTTAAAATATTCCAGTGTTTCGTATTCTTGGTCGTACTTGTGAAATAAGTGTTCAATAAGATTTTTTCATGCGGTCCGTATCAGGGATTGAAAAACCGGGGGCTTCTCCGAGCCACGTGTTGCATGGAGTCGGTTAACCGCGGTTCTGTACGATTTTTGCTCCAAAATCAAAACTACGACTTGCCAGTTTTGTTAGCTGCTACGGTTAACTGCGTTTTCTGATTAAAAAAAAAAGTCAAAATGGTAAAAATAAGTGAAAATTGATAAAAAAATCGTTTTAAATATACATTAGAAATTTGATTTTTTAAATTTTGTTTAAATCAAAATGTTTAGAATGATTAATAATATTTTTATAAATTTTATGTATATTTTACATTTAAAATTTATTTAAACGTATTTTGATCAAACCCACCAAACCCTAAACCGGTTGGCTAACTGGGTCCCCGGAGGCGTTAACGGGCGGTTTTGTGAACCGGACTTCGCAGTGGGATTGTTTCCTTTTACTTTTAGCTATGGTTATCCGGAACCTTCAAGCATCCTTCGGCCGTACCAGTAAAAAATGGAACTGACACCGGTTCCATATATAAACTAGCCACTGGAACCGTAAGACATATGAAAAAGATCTGCGGTTCCATAAATATCATGCATATGGAGAGCAACAGGGGCACAGGATATATATGTACAGACGAAGCTTATAAAAGGATAATGAATGAGCTAACGCATCACCAACACGCCATGCCCCACCCTGAAAGCTGCATTTCACACGGGGCGACGACCGCAGTTGCACAAACCTAAAAATCATCACATCGATCCCCTTCGTATAAAAAGAACAAATGGATCAGCCATCGAGCGTAGCAGTTGCAGGAGTATTTTATCCTTCTATCCTGGGTTTTGACTGTCTAGCGACCCTGTTAATTTCCGACTCCTGGGACAGCCTACAAACCAAATAAAAGCAAAGCAAAACAGATAGAGATGTCAGTGCTTTGGTGAAACTAAAAGAATGTACCATATCGATGGACGTTGGCAACACACGAGGAATGGATTCTATGACTATGATCAGCCTTGCCCCCATTTGTCCTCTTTGTCAAGTTACACACATCGTAATCCCAGTCCGAACCCGTAGCAAGGCAGAAATAAACACGTAACAAATTACGTGACACGATTACGATCCTACTGATCAAAGGTGAGCGATTGGGCAAGACAACATGCCGCGTTCGGTGTGCTTTTGTAACGTACGTGTCACATTATCTTGTTGGGTGCCGGCTAATGAGTAATGGCAATATCAATATCACGAGCACATGCATACCGCGCGCTGCGCGGAAGAAAGAGGGAAGATCGCGTGCACCAACAGCACCAACCTGGTGGATGCGGGGCCGCGCCGCGCGGTTGGACTCGACGGCGCTGTCGGGGAGGGGCCGGTCGAGCGGGAGCGGGAGCGGGAGCTGGCCGCGGCCACCGCCGGGGGTCCCGGCCGGTGGCGAGTGCGGCCAGCCGCCGCGACCGAGCCTGCGCGACGCCCGCCGCTCATCGCTGACGCCGACGGCGCCAGCGAGCACCTGCTGGACGAAGGAGAGCTCCATGCGGTCGAGGAACGCCGCGTGCCGCTCCTCCGTCCACCCCTCCCCGCGCGCCAGCGCCGCCAGATCGTCCATCGATCGATCTGCAACGACTGCAAGCGCCCCGCCGCTCTCCCTCTCTCTTCTTGATGTGGCCGGCCACCGTCTGAAATATCTAGAGACGGGGACTTATATAGTTATATGTAAATGTAATGCGACGCACCTAGCTACGACCCGAGCAAAGTGACCTGGTCACACTCGAGTGACCACGAGGAATACGACGTAGGTTGCTTCATGCAGCTTTCCGCCGAGGCCCTGATATTTTTGGTATGCAAGGGCAGCGAGGGCCGAGAGCAAGTGCAGGTAGCAACCATTTCCTACAGCAAAAGTGCGGCGCTTTTAATCCTCTTGACGGGCATGGTATGCGCCGCCTGCAAGCCTCCGAAGTCGAGAGAAATATCTCAAGGTGGCGCACCGCGCAGCCCATGCTCTTTTGGTTGACGACGAGCGCGCGCGCAATGAATCCGACCCGGCGGCCGGCGTCTCCAAGGACGGCGCACCAGACGGGTCCTCACATGGGGTGTGCAGCCCAGCTAGGTGGCCGGCACGCCGTAGGCAAACCTGGAACCGAAGGAACAAATATCTAGCGTTGCTACGAGCACAAGATCAGCACGGTTATGCCATGCATATACAATATTTTTCATTCGTATCTGACGGTCATTTTGACATGTGTGCAAGTAAGGCACTACGTAAAAAACTAAATCTTTCGAAGGCTTCTTCAAAAAATAAATCTTTCGAAGGTTTCACAAACCATTAAAAAAATCTCTTTCAACGGTTGACCACTAAGAAACGGCCATAATTACATGGTCAAGGGAAATAATCTTTTTTTACGGTCTGAATGTCAAGATAACTTCTTTTGACGGTTTCACAAACCATCAAAACAGATTTTTTTAGACGGCCAGTCATTAAGAAACGTAAGAAACGACTGTAATTACAGGGTCAATAGAAATGATCTTTCTAACGACCGTAATTACAGGGTCAAGAGAAATGATCTTTCTCGACGGCCTGACATCAAAATAACATCTTTCAACGACTTTCCAGCAGCAATATGTAAAAATGGAGGTGCCAGCGTTCGGCAGGATATCAATTCTCTCTCAACGGCCTCACTCGTTCAACGAGAGAGAATTTAATAGGACTGACCCACAATCTATTTCCTGCATCCTACCCTCTAGGGTCTCTCCTGACGGCCTCGCCCTGGCCATCGAGAGAGAGCAAGAGGTGCTATCTCCTCGGTGCGGTCTGGCAGGTGGCCCCAATTTTATGAATAGTTAGTTAAACGAAGACTAATGATCAATACTATTTGGGATTTTTCCCCCCAATTTGGAATTTTGGCCGTTCTCTCTGACAGGATCAGGCTATAATTGATGATATTGTGAACACCTGGCACATTAAGCCTTATTTCACTAAATTATGTTCCCCTGAAACACGCATACTACAGTTACAACTTCAATACATAATTACCACTATTCTTAAAAAAAATACATATATTACCACCATGAACACATACTAGTACAAAAATTTACATGAATCATTTTTTTTCTCATATTGTCAAAGACACACAGCTGCACACTCGACAGGTTTGTCATGAAAAGCACCATCGTTGCGACAGGCGAAGTGCCCCGGGGGAAGAAGATTGCTCGATACCTTTTACTTTGGTGGAAATTTTATACTTCCTCACTGCTGCTGCTGCTTTTCCGAATGTTCAACTTGCAAAGGGGACAAGTTGCATTAATGTGCAGCCACTTATCAATGCAGAGACAGTGGAAATGGTGACCACATGGGAGTTCACGCAACTCCGCACCATCATCATACGCCGAAAGGCAAATACAGCACTCCTGCATCGATCAAATCGGTAAAATGGATCATTTTAGCAGCAAAGATGAGCCGATAGAGCAACAAAAGCAATGAATGGTTGGGCACCTGAGCAAAAACATGGCCAAGGGGCTTACAAATTGGAAAATATAAAAAGGAGTATAAAGGATTATTTTTTACAAAGTAATTTGAGGATAAATACGAGGTCTGTATACATGTCTCGTTTATTTGCAAAACAAATAAACACTATATAGAGTTAAAATGTAAAACTATATTTGGTCAGAATGTGCGAGTTGAGTTGTTTGAAAAATACACTCATGAGTTCATGGTTCTCTTGAGCTGATCTTATTTGTTGATTTGTTTATTTGCTGACAAGTTGGATTTTGAGAGCTTTCCAAATTGGTTTGGAGAGTTCGGTCTACTTTGGTTAACTTGTTTTTCAGAGCTTTGACAGTTTAAAGATTTAACAAAATGGCTCAGAAAACCAAAGTGTTGACTTCTGTTACGAAGATAAGCCATAAGCAAATAAGAATAAGCTGATGAAAACTTGCTAACTCAAATGAATTCTGTTCCATGCTTGAAATAAGTGAGCTCGTGGCACTACAAAACTATAAGGCATGATTTGAAATGCTCAACCTCCAAATACTGGTAGTTAACTGTGCATAAGCTATAAATTGAGCGCTCCCTCCAATTAATAAGCAGGAAACGTTTTTGCCTTTCTCAATTTGAATTTGTGTTTGAATTGAGCAAGCGATTACCTGGTTTTTTCTCTTTCCAATTTAATTGGCACTAGTTTATGGAACCATGTTCCAGGGAAATTATTGGTGGTATTCAGTCAAGCTTGCTGAAACCATGAAAAAACTAGCATGCACCAAAAAGAAATAGGTGCCAAATTTTATACAAAATGCGAAAAATATCAAATGTGCAAGAATCAATATGAATGAACACTTAAATTCATATTAGAGTAGGTTATAAAAATTGTTTCCACAAGCAGGCGATGTGTTTGACAAATAAATTTCTACAAATCAAGGACAATAAAGAAGAGAATTTACCGCATCTTCAGCAGCAAGGGCTTTCTCGATGGGTTGGTTGGTGCCACATTCTATCATTATTCCACCAGAAGATCCGGTCAGACTGGCAGATTGCTTTTCAGGCTCATCTATCCTCTGAAATTTGTACCTTGGAATTTGGCGAATGTCATCTTCAGATGCACCCTCCTGAGATCAATCAGATGGCGAAAAAGACTTCATTCGTCTAGTCAATGAAAATCTAATGCTGTATCCTATGCTCAAGCAGGTTTTGCAATATAATGCATACAATAAAAAGATTACAAAATAGAAGCTAAGAAACTGAATTATCGGATTGCCATTTAGAAATATCAACATAAGACCAAAAGTATATATTGGGGAAGTACCCATATAGAGACGGTGGCATATATCTTCATTCCTACTTGCTATTGGATAAAAATATAAAATTATTTTGAAGAGGGAACAGTTTTGACAATAGCAGATAAAATGATTTGAGTATTTTGGTTTGATGACTTTCATGAAGAGTTTGCCAACATAACATAAGAAACAAACTTTATTTCAGTATTGCAGTATGAGTTGTCTAATTTGTAACAATTCGATGACAATTGGAATTGTAAACCAGCTAAGTAAGAGGTAAGTAGTTACTAATCGTCTACTCGATACTGAGTCATTTATTTAGCTTAACAATATAATCTGATCACAGAACAAACAAACTGAACAGCTGGGGGACACCAGTTACTTCTATAGAGTCAATAGCAAGACCTATCCAGTTTGTATATAGAACATTTTCCGCTGGTGACTGACATTAAATCACACAAGATCAACAGCATAGGATTACATAAGAACAGTAGAAGTGAAACTAGCGGATATTGTTGCCAGATATGTTATTAAAGCATGGTAATTCTATTACACACATTTGAGAAGCCATACCTGATCAGACACTGCATATAAAATTGCTATGATACAAGGGAGGCAGCAGCAAACAGCTATGCCAATGATGCAAGCCAAAGCAACACAAAAGACGACAAAGAAAACATCAAATGCCAGAAAGACGATGCAAAGCCTGCAGAGAATTTATAAGAAACATGTTCATAATGAAACAAATAACATGATGGCCCATAAAGAAAGGATCAAGATGTATTTCGAAGAAACCAGGTATACCAGTAAAGTTGAGGTGCATCATGGGTAAGAAGTTGTCCACCAGCAGATACCCAGTAAAATCCAATAATCCACCATATGAAGGAGAACATTGTATTAGCAGACTCCAAATGTTTTGCAATACTGCAACAAAATATACAATCAGGAAAGAAGATATGGTCATTGGCAGGATACGTGTTGAAAAGTATACACAATATTCTCAGTGATTTAAGTGCAATAGGTCATAAGTGAAAATATGTACGAGCCCAACAGCCAACATTATAAGGCATCTCATGTACTGAAAAGACCATCTCATGTTTTGTAAATATAAATATTATAAATAAAGTTCAGTTATAAGGCAAGGTATATGAAATTTGGATACAATCATACAAGGTGCAAACAAAAACATACTTCAGAAATGAAAAATAAAACTATAAGTCTATCCACCACACAATTCTCACCTAGATCGACTACAGTAGTTTTCTTGCAGGTGGTCTAACTGCCAATGCAGACTTACAACATAGTATAGATGGTTTTCCTTCAAAAAAAAAAGAAGCATAGTACAGATAGATGTTTTACACACCACTTTTTTTTTTGGTTTTAAGGATTGGCATGGTGTGGACAACTCATATTAAAACAAGTATGCATACGAAGCACATGTTTACAATTTGAATGGCACCACAACTACATGAACCAGACAGCCAGTATGACTCAATTAACTTGCATTAGTACAAGCTAATTGGTGTATGATGATCCCAGATAGACAGAACTGCTAAACTTGCTGGCAACATCAAACATTTGGAGTGATGTAAGCTTATTGTTGTCACAGACTTGTTCAACTTCAACGATTACCATGAGTTCATGAGTCATGACCTAAATTGAAACCCAAATTAGTTTTGTCTCAACATTTCATGAGTACAAAACAAAACTCTATAGTCTTATGCTAATTCTAATGTTCGTTCTACAGGATTTAAAAGCCATCAAGCCTTTAGTTGTTGAGAGACGCTTCACATAACCAATTTGTCACAAAATAACACAGAAAAAATGTGCATGATACTTCCGTTGGGTTTACATGCCAGTAAGCTCCACTACATCATTATACGTCCATTTCACGAAAACAACAATTACTTAACAGAATAGCAAGCCAAACATTCATATATGACCCTCTATGTTTCATTTAGAATAAAATTGCACCCACAAAAGCAACATTTCGAGCAAAATTTTGAACATTCTGACTGGGACTAGTTTTAAACCCTTGGGGCAAATGTCCAGGGATCATAGAACAGTACACCAAAGCTACAGCAACAAACTTAGCCGGGCTACTAAGACAACTAAAGCTAAGCAAAATCAAAGGACAAATATGGTGTTCACAAAAACCACCATCACCAATCCTTTATATTACCTGACGCAGTAGCCACTGCGGCCACGGTGACCGCGTACACCGGATTCCTCGTCGCTGGACGAGGACGATCCATCGCTGCCCCTCTCCTCATCGGCGGGCATGGGGACCCTGCCGTGCTGACCGTGGCGCATACGGTACTCGATGGAGACGCAGACCATGTGCGCGGCGCACTGGATGGCGTACCCGGTGATCCAGAGACGGAGAGGGAGGGACGGACTCTCATCGCGGCTGAGCACGAGCACGACGGCAGCGACAAGGATGAAGGCGAGGTTCCAGAAAAGGTCCAGCGCCACGACGGGGCGAGAGTAGGCCCAGTCGGCCTGACGCTCCTCCAGGTGCTCCGCCGCCGCCTCCCGCACAAGAAGCGACGGCTCCCGCATCGCCCGGCGCCCGCCCCGCCGCAGCAGATGCGCCGCCCCACGGAGAGTCTGCCCACGCAGCGCGCCCCCACGACGCCGCCCAACGCCGCCAAGGAGCGGCGCTGAGTCCAGGAGGGCATCGCCGCGCGGGCTTGGGGATCGTGGTGTCGCCATCGCAAGAACTCTAGCGATCGTGTGTGGCAGGCTGCGTCTTTGGTACCTTCTCCAGTTCTACCATGTGGAGAAGCGAAATCTCTTTCCTTGGGACTACCGTGCTTCCAGACTTTTAGTTTCCTTTCGCGCATAGATTTCAATCAGTTCTGCTCCAAACAATATAGTTGTTTAAAGTACCGTAAAAACCTTTAAAAATCTATTTATAATGCATTAGAACTTATAATATATTGAAGTTCTTTTTAAGCCGAATCAGCTGTACAACTTTTATGTTCTCAACCTAAATAATTTAAAAATTATCTATACATAAAGTTTTAAAACTTTGACTCACAAATTTAAAACGACTTTTATTTCATAATGAAGAGAGTAATTACAATTGGAGCAAGGAATTAGGACATTCATTCATATAGTATATATAATGTTTTTTATAAAATTTTGGCTTAAATTTGTGCTATTATCTACAAAGTAAAATTGATCACACACTTTTTATGAGCCAAATATATTTGACGTTTCGTAGTATTTTTCTAATTAAAACCAATTTATTAGTTTCCGAAAAATAAAATGAGTTGAATCGATTCCTGTCTTGATTCGGTAGGTATGTCTCTCTAGTAAGGTCTCCCACCAATATTATCGTTGAGTTAGCACCTAGGATTCATCATCCTCCTTCTCTCCTAGAAGAAGGCTATGGTCGTAGAGGCTCAATGGTCAGTAGTGGTAGTAGGCAATGAGGTGATAACAGCGTCACCTCAATGGTGGGATTGGATAAGAACAGAGTTCACTAACATTAGTGAGGCGACTGATTCTAGTCGATGGATTTCAATGGTCGAAGAGGAGGAAGGAGAGGTTGGGGCACACTGCTCGAGAGAAACATAAAAACAACGGTCATATCTTGAACGGCATTAGTTGGCTCACTTGTGTCCATGGAGCAAAGGAAGAGATTTATGAAAACCAAGCAACTGTGTCCCTCCCTCACATATGCGTTGCAACACTACCTTCCCATCATTGTGCTTGCCGCTATCGTTTTTGGCACCATCCTCTTTATGCTACCTGTTGTAAATAAAATTTTAAAAATTTTAAAAACAACAATAAAAAATCTATTTTTATAATATTTAGTTAAAGATTGGATTTCATTTTAGAGAAAATTACACCATTGCCCCTTAAACTTTTAGCAATTCTCACGTGGCCCCCTAAACTTGAGTTTTACTTTATCGTGCCCCCTAAACTTGTCTCTGTTTGCACAATTGTCCCAAAACCAAATGGCTAGTTATTGATGAAAATTTTCATAAAATTTAGAAAAAAATCAATAAAAAATGAAATACGGGAAAAAGAAAAAACATAAAAAAAATCAAAAACAGGGGAAAAACAAAAAAAATAGAAACAACTTCAAAAAACATAAAAAACGAAAGAATTCAGAAAAAATTCATAAAACAGAAGAATAGAGAAAAAAATCATATAAAAACTAGGAGAAAATAGAAAATGTGACAATTTGAATTCCCTGATTTTTTTATGTTTTTTCTCTTTTTTTCGTTTTTATTTTTTTAGTTTTTCACTTTTATTTTTTAGTTTTTATGTTTTTACATTTTTATGATTTTTCCCCTTTTATGTTTTTCTATTTTCTTCCTGTTTTTTATGATTTTTTTGTCCTATTTTTAGATTTTCCCCTAATTTTTACTGTTTTGCTTTCCCCTAACTTTTATAAAAATTTTCATCAATAACTAGCCATGTGGGTTGACAAGTCGTTCTTTAGCTGCCATGTGGCAGTCACATCAACGGTTAACGGCCACATAAGCGCCACGTCAGCACTTAACGGTTGCCTTAACGGTTTTGGGGCAATCGCAAACAGATACAAGTTTAGGGGAGTGAGAAAGTAAAACTCAAGTTTAGAGGCTACGTGAGAATCGCTACAAGTTCAAAGGGCAACAGAGTAATTTTCTCTTCATTTTATAATGAAAAAAGTTAGAAGGAAATAAATAATCACGATAAATTTGGTGGACGATATGGTCCAATTTGTCTTTAAGACCTGTCATCTTTTTCCTTCAAGCCGTGAAGACTATATAAATGACCTCTTATCAATTGAGAGGGTTTTATGAATCTTGCAAAAGGCTGCTTTTTTTTTATCTTGCAAGGCCAGGCTAAACAATGCTCACGCTTCCACCCAGCACGTCCAACAACATTTAATCTGGCAAATGACATCTCCAGAACACATTCGAGAACTTTGCACACTGGAGGACAGTTTGTACTAGGGTAAGGGCTAGACGTCTACATAGCCCATTCAAAGATAACTTCTAATCTCGTAGACGGTGCCTTCATAGCACGTTCAAGAACCGGTGCCTCTGTATCGTCGACATAGGTCGGATAAGTTAATTTGTAAGCGCTACAAGCGGTTACCCGAAACCTAACAAAGCAATGAATAGCCAACAGGGGCATTCCAATGCGAAGAACACGATTTGTAAGCAACCCAAGCGATTACACGAAGCCTAACAAAGCAATGGCAGACTAGCGAGGGGCATTCCCATATGAAGAACATGATTCCAAAAGCAAATTGCTCTTTATGTATTTATGTGGCACCAAGGATGTATTTCACCTCGGGGTTTGGATTTGGGGTGGGGTAGGGTGGGTTTGGGTTTGAGAAGGTTTGGGTTCAAATGGTTTCAACCCACGGGTTTGTATCAAATGGATTCACATGGGTTCTATAATATACCATAAATTTTACATGTGTGACTCATCTATTCAATTTGACCTATCAACCTGCATAAAGTTATTTTCAGATAGGTAGAGTCATAAAAAAATTCAGACAATTTTGATGATCGTTTATAGTTTGAACGCGAGGTTTAAAAAAACTGAGATGTTCTATAATAGACCTAGAAATGGGCAGCTCGAGTTGGGTCGACCTGAGCAGTACACCAGGCTGGCTTAGGCTTCGATCTAGAGCCTACCCATCAGGTCGGGACCGGGCTTGAAGAAAACACAAAATAGCATTAGGTTATACTGGGCTTTGGGTTGGGCTGGGCTTCGGGCCAAGCTTGAGCTCGAAACTGAGAAAAGGTGTCAGACTAGGCCGGGCTCAGACCTAGTCCCACAAAACCGGGCTTTTACAAGCCTGGCCCAAAACCCGACCCGACCCGGCCTTTGAACAGGTTTGCATTATAGCAAAAACACCAAATTCTACATATGGACACATCTATTCCGTTTGACTTACAAATCTACACAAAGTTGCGTCTAGATGTATACAGTCATGACAAAAAAAATTCAAACAATTTCGACGATTTTTTATCGTGTGAACGTGACGTTTTAAAAGAAAACTAAGGTGTTTTTCTTCAAAAAAATCTAACCTTCATATGAAATTAGGTTGAGAAATGGGGTTTAGCCAATATGAGAGGCGTGGGTTGGATTGGTTTGAGTTCACATCAAAAGGGTAGGGCGTGGTGGCAAGAAAAAAAAAGTTTTATTAAAATGGGGTGGGATGGATATGGGGCAGCCCTAATTTCACCACAACGCATCGTGACGACGCTCCGATAGCTTTTCACATCACAGGGCAACTTCTAACATTAACCGTATGTTGAATTGCTTAGGGGTTTTTCTCTTAGTTAAATTTAAAAATCAATGTCATACTTTACCCAATATATGGACATAAATTGCAATTTTTTAAAAAATTGCACTTCTCTAGTGTTTTGTAATTATGTTAGTCAAAAACAACTAGAACATTTTAAAAACAATTTAAATGACAAAATTAATACTACTTAGGATTTTGTCTGATTTTTAATTTTTACCGTTCTGCCTGATAAGATTATGCTATATATAATTGGCGATATTTCTCCAAGAAACCGTCACATTAAGCCATATTTTCATTGAATATGTTCCCCTGAAACACGCAGACCACGGTTACAGAACTTTAATTCATAATTACCACTACGAGCATATATTAGTCACAGAAATTTACATGGATCACACCTTTCATATCTTCAGACATACAAATGCACTCGCAGGTTTGCCATGAAAAGTACAATCGTCGTGACAGAAGTCCCAAGGGGTGAGAAGAGAGCTCAATATTGATAATATTTTTGACTCTGCGGTGGAGATTTATACTTCCTCGCTACCACTGCTGCTGCTGTTTTTCCGAATGTTGAACTTGCATAGCGGACAAGTTGCATTAATGTGCAGCCACTTATCAATGCAGACACAGTGGAAATGGTGGCCGCAAGGAAGTTCACGGAGCTCCGCACCATCATCATATGCTGAAAGGCAAATGCAGCACTCCTGCATCGAGTAAGTGGGTAATGGATCATTTAGCAGCAACAATGATGCGATTGAGCAACAAAAGCAATGAATGGATATGCACGTGAGCTGAAACAGGGCCAAGGGGCTTGGAAATTGGAATATATAAAAGGAAGGAGCATAAAGACGAATTTGGCACAAGTAATTTTTTAGGATAAAAATGAGGTTCATATACCTGTCTCCTTTATCAGCAAAACAAATAAACTCTATAAAAAATTAAAAATTATAAACACATTTGATCAGAATGTGCAAGTTGAGTTTTTAGAACACATACTCATGAGTCCATGCTTCTCTTGAGCAGATCTTATTTGTTTAATTTGTTTATTTGCTGACAAGTTGAATTTTGAGAGTTTTCCAAAGCGGTTTGGAGAGCTTGGTCTGCTTTGTATGACTTGTTTTCCAGAGCTTTGACAGATGGTTTCAAGATTTTAAAAAATGGGCTAAAAAAACCAAAGCGTTGGCTTCCACTACCGAGATAAGCGATAAGCAAATAAGAATAAGCTGAGGAAAACTTGCTAACTCAAATCAATTCAGTTCCATGTTCAAAATAAGTGAGCTCGCGGCAAAACGCTATAAGGCATGATTTATAATGCTCTCGCTCCAAATACTAGCAGTTAACTATGTGGATACCATGAATTAATAGGCAGAAAACATGTTTGCCTTTCTCAAAATAAATGTCTAGAAATCAAGGATAAAAAATGAGAGAATTTACCGCATCTTCAGCAGCAAGTGCTTTCTCAATAGGTTGGTTGGTCCCACATTCTGTCATTATTCCACCACAAGATCCAATCATGCTGACAGATTGCTTCTCAGGCTCATCTATCCTCTGAAATTTGTACCTTGGAATTTGGCGAATGTCATCTTCAGATGCACCCTCCTGATATCAATCAGATGGTGAAAAAGATTATCATTCGTCTAATCAATGAAATTTTATGCTACATATTATGTTCAAGCAGATTTTGCAGATATAGACAATAGTGCATACATAAAATTATTAAGAAAGAGAAGCTAAGAAACTGAACTACAAGATTGCCATTTAGAAATATCAATATAATACCAAAAGTAACCAATATGAAGTTGCCATTTAGCAATATCAATATAAGGCCAAAATTAATCGATATGAAGTACACAAAGGGAAAGTACCCATATCATATGTCATCCAATATCAGCAGAGGTGGGTGGCATATATCTTCACTCCTACTTGCTATAAGATATAAATATAAAATCATTTGAAGAGGGAACAGTTTGGACAACAGCAGAAAAACTTATTTGAGTATTTCACTTTGATGATTTTCATGAAAAAGTTGCCAACATAACATGAGAAACCACTTTATTTCTGTATTGCAGTATGAGCTATCTAATCTGTAACAATTTGATAGCAGCTGAAAATTGTAAACCAGCTAAGAGGTAACTGGTTACTAATCATTTAATCAATAAAGTCATTTATTCAGCTTAACCATGTAATTTGATCACAGAACAAACAATTGAACAGCTGGGGCACCTGTTACTTCTATATTGTCAATAACAAGGCCTAACCAGTTCAAATTTATAACATTTTCTGCTGGTGACTGGTATTAAATCTCACAAGATCAACGGCACAAGATCACACAAGAAGGGTAGAAATGAAACTAGCAGATATTGTGACCAGAGATGTTATTAGTGCATGACAATTCTATTATACACATTTGAGAAGCCATACCTGATCAGACACTGCATATAAAATTGCTATGATACAAGGGAGGCAGCAACAAACAGCTATACCAACGATGCAAGCCAAAGCGACACAAAAGACGACAAAGAAAACATCAAATGCCAGAAAGACGATGCAAAGCCTGCAGAGAATTTATAAGAAACATGTTCATAAAGACCAACAAATAAAATGATGGCCCTGAAAAGAAAAAGACAAGAATATCTTGAAGAAACCAGGCATACCAGTAAAGTTGAGGTGCATCATGGGTAAGAAGTTGTCCACCAGCAGATACCCAGTAAAATCCAATTATCCACCATATGAAGGAGAACATTGTATTAGCAGACTCCAAATGCTTGGCAATACTGCAACAAAATATACAATCAGGAAAGGAAAGATGGTAATTGGTACGTTATGTGTTGAAAAGTCTACACAATATTCTCAGTGATTTTAAATGCAATAGGTCATAAGAAAAAATATGCATGAATTCAGCAGCTAACATTATAGATGTATTTTACTGAAAAAGTCATCTCATGTTTTGTAAATATAAAAACTGATAAACAAAGTTAAGCTACAAGGCAAAGTATATGAAATTTGGATATAGTCATACAAGGTGCAAACATAAACATATTTCAGAAACGGAAAATAAGAATTAATAAAGCATATCCATCACACAAATTCTTACCTAGACGACTACACTAGTTGTCTTGCAGGTGGTCCACCTGCCAATGCAGACTTACAGCATAGTACAGATGCATGTTTTACTATGTTTCCAAGCCACTTTTTTTTGTCTAAGAGTTAAAATAGTGCGGACAACTCATATTAACACAAGAAGCACATGTAACTTTGAAATGTCACCACAACTACATCAACCAGACAACCAGTATGACTTTTAGCCAATTGGTGTATGATGATTCCAGATAGACATAAAGCAAAACTTGCTGGCAAAATCAAACATTTGGTGTGATGTAAGTTTATTGCTTTCACAGATTTGTTCAACTTCAACGATTACTATGACTCCATGAATCATGACCTAAACTGAAAGCCAAATTAGTTTTGTCTCAACATTTCACTGAGTTCAAAACAAAACCCTATAGTCCAATGTTCATTCTAATGTTCGTTCTAGACTTTGAAGGCAGGCTTCGGGCATGACCATTGGCTTCAAGACATGGCCCCTCACCACCTAGCCTCACACCTCTTCCAAATTGCCAGGGGTAAAAACCCGTCGGTCGCCACCCAACTCCACAATAATCTTTGGATCACCTCGATTCACAACTTGAGCACCCCTACGCAGCTCCAGCAATACCTTCTTCTCCGGTGCCTCCTCTGACAAGTCACCCTAAACCCAGCTGCTGGGGATGGGATCAACTGGAAGGTGACAAAAGATGGTATCTACTCATCAAGCTCAGCGTACAACCTTCAGTTTCTGGGCAGCGCTCTGCAGGGGCTAATTGACACCATCCGGAATGCTCATACAGAAAACAAGTGTCAATTCTTAACTTGGTCCCTGGCACACGGCAAAATCCACTTGGCTGATGTTATGGCGAAAAAATTGGCCCAATCAAACATGGTGCCCCCTTTGCCACTTGACACCTGAGACAATCGACCACCTGTGTCTCGCTGCCCCTACTGCAAGGCTTTATGGAAGGAAGTGCTTCGATCCTACTACAGCAACCTGCCCTAGGAACTTGGTGCAAGCAGCTTTCAAGAATGGTGGAGATCGACCACCTTGCTGCTTCCTTCCAAGGAGATCAGACGTGATTTCAATGGTCCGGTGGTCTACTCCATCTTGAACGTCTGGAAGGAGAGAATTAGGTGCATTTCCATCTCTCCGATCTCCCTGCCATGATCATTGTTAACTACATCAAGGAGGATATTCGTAGTTGGGGCATTGGACCCCTTGCCACGGTTGCTTAGCCTTTCCTAGTTTTCCTTCTCCTTTCCTCCCCTTCTCCTCTTCACCTGTATAGTTATTTCTTTCGTCTATTAGTGAAATGGTAGAACGCCTGCCTTTGTGCTCAACAACAAAAAATGTATGATACTTCCATTGAGTTTACATGCCACTGGCCTCGACTAAATAATTATAGATCCATTCCATGAAATTGACAATTACTTCGCAGAATAGCAAGCCAAACAGTCAATTCTACCTTCAATACGATTCATATATGATCCTCCATGTTCCATTCAGAACAAAATTGCACCCACACAAGCAACATTTTGAACAAAAATTAAGAACATTCTGACCAGGACTAGACTTAAACCCTTCGGGCAAATTTATAGGGATCATAGGACAGGACACCTAAACTATAGCAGCAACCTTAGCCGGACTACTAAGACAGCTGAAAGCTAAGCAAAATCAAAGGATAAATGTGGTGTTCGGACAAACCTCTATCACCAATCCTCTATATTACCTGACACAGTCGCTACTGTGGCCACGGGGACCGCGTACATCCGAGTCCTCGTCGCTGGACGAGGACGATCCACCACTGCCCCTCTCCTCGTCGGCGGGCATGGGGGGCCTGCCGTGCTGGCCATGGCGCATACGGTACTCGATGGCGACGCAGACCATGTGCACGACGCACTGGATGGCGTACCCGGCGATCCAGAGACGGAGAGGCAGGGACGGGCTCTCATCGCGGCTGAGCACGAGCACAACGGCAGCGACAAGAATGAAGGCGAGATTCCAGAGGATGTCGAGCGCCACAATGGGGCGGGAGTAGGCCCAGTCGGCCTGCCGCTCCTCCAACTGCTCCGCCGCCGCCTCCCGCACAAGAAGCGACGGCTCCCGCATCGCCCGGCGACCGCCCCGCCGCAGCAACTGCGCCGCTCCCCGGAGAGTCGGCCGGCCCAGCGCGCCCCGACGACGGCGCCCACCGCCGACGAGGAGCGGCGCTGAGTCCAGGAGGGCGTCGCCGCGGGGGCTTGGGGATCGTGGCGTCGCCATCGCGAGAACTCTAGCGAGATCGGGAGGAAGGTGCCTGTGTGGCTGTGTCTTTCGTACCTTCTCCAATTCTTGCCTTCCCTGTGGCAATGCCGCAATGGGGACTGCCGTGCTCCAGTTTCCTTTTGCGAAGCATTTCAATTTTCAACTGATGAATGCAATTACAGTATGGTATTAGTCCAATTAGAGATTTACATGTCATCCAATTTGATGGGCTTACCTAAACAACATTAATTTAGTTTGCCTCTACACCCATGATACCGTACATACAAATTTCTTACTTAACATTTTAGTCATTTGCACATTTCCCCACACGACTTGACCATTTTGTCTTTGCCACCCGGCCACCCCGTTTCCTTATCTTCTCTCTCTTCTCCGCTGGCCCTCCACCTCGGCACCTCTAGCGCCGCGGCCGTCGTTGTCCGTCGTCGTCAGCTACGCCGCCTCGCTAAGTCGCCGTCCTCCAGTGTCACAGCCGTTGATGGAGACAGCAACAACGACATCCGATGGGGACGGTGATGGCTATTGGGGTCGGCAACATTGGCAAGTGGGGACGGCGTTGCCGCACGGAGAGCAGGGAGTTAGCCGTCGGTGGACTGCTGGTGGTGGTGGACTGGTGGTGAGGTTGGACCGTTGGCCCATCCAACGGGGAGTTTGGGCCTCAATGAAAGTAGGGTCTCAGATTTGGGCTACTGAGTTCAGGTATCGGATATCCAAGTATCAACATCTTCAGATATCCGAGTTCAAACCCATATTCATCGGACATTGCTCTCCCGTATCCGAATATGTATCCGACAAAAAATATCTGAGTTTCGATCCATATCCAAAAGTATCTAACCCAATTCTACCCATATCCGAATCCGACCAGATCAGCCCGAGAAATATCCGACCCTTTTTCACCCCTATCCGCAGGTGTGATGTAATAGTTCACTTGATGCGGGCATCCCTTCCTGTGCGGCTGCGCCCTCTTATGTACAGGATTAGCCTGAGCTAGACAAGGCCCAATTGCCAATTTGGATGTTACAGTTACCTTGTGGTTCTGCAGCTTTAGTTATCTTTTAAGTGAAAGTAAGAAAATGTTTTGCATATGTTGTTTCCTTTCCTCTGATGTAGATCTGATATGGAGAAACCGGCATTGCCTTGTTTCCCATATGGACCGTTACACCTAGATTTTTAGATCCAAGTGAAAAGTTGAAAAATTCTTGGCAGATATAAGTTGGTAATTTGCATGCAAAGTTAGAGATTTCTAATAAAAGTTAAAGTTTTTGTGCTAGAAGTTTGGAAATCCAACTTGTAAACTAGAAATCTCATGTAATAAAAATCATTTTTTATTTGAGGAGTGAGGAGATCGGATCGACATCCCTATGCTGGTCTGGCGGATGATAGGTGAGTGCAAGCACTACAAGGGAACTGCTCTATAGCAACATACTCATATGGTGCTATATGTACGCATATGTGTTGCAGGTATAAACAGCATCACATAACGTAAGTGTTGTTATAGGTGGTGTTGCTAGTCGTATGCTGCATCACAAAATTATATGGTGCGATATGTTTGTATATGTGTTGCTAGCTAGCAACATGAATTTAGCATCACATATACGCATTAAATTGGTAGTACCTGACAGCATCACTTAAACGGTCTATTGCAACATCATTAAAGGCATGTGTATATAATTATATTATTTTTGTAGATAATATAGTTGTCACACATAATTTACTAAAATTTATCTTGAACAACTCCAAATATGGGCAATAATCAAAAAATGAATTTTATTCGTTTAAACATAATATAATGTAATGTACATCACGTCACATAGAAATGGAAAACAACTCCTTAATCCATACATATAGAAACCAAAGAGTAATTAATAATTGACTTAAAAATATGAAATACAAAAACAATGTCTACTTAATTCCTATTCTCTTCTATCAAAGCTTCCCATCCCTCGTCATGGATTGGCTTAACACAATATGCTCTTTCACCTTGTTCTTCTCGAGACCGTACAAAATCACCCATCTTTTAATCGGTCTCAACATAGAAGCAACACTTGGTAGGCATTTTGTGACTGCAACAATACCTTAGTCAAAGAAAAAGATCGAGAATATTAGCATAGTTATCAAAAACATTGCTTTGTGCCACAAAATTATGAAATTAAACCTACAAGAAGAGCAATTTACACAAGCAACAACAAATGACCTTAATAATAAACTTTCAAAATTATGCTAATAATAGCGAAAAGTGACTTCAATGGAATCTTAGAAAGCCATCTATATTTTAAACTAAAGTTTAGAGAAAGAAAATAAAAGGTCACATATATTTATCAGAAAAAATTACAGTGCATGATAACAGTGAACTGTTGATGATGAACAATCAATTAACTAGATGCTAGGGCACTAGGCAACCAACCAAACACTAAACTACCAGGACAGAAGCAATGTAACCGATTTCCAAATCACAATATGTAGATCTTTTACATTCTGATACAATGATTCATTGTAAAACATCATGCATGCCGAAAAGGCATAATCAATTGATACAGTTCTTGTTAAAATGAGGAAGTTGCATGACATAGCCAAATGTTCCCTCTTTGATAATAAGTTCAACATGAGAATTTCTGAAAATAAGGCCATCATCACAAAAAAGGGCTACTCATTGTATGCTCTATTATATTTAACCATACTTATAGAAACTTTCAATTTAGTGCGAGCAAGGTCATGACATATATTGTGGAAAAAATATGTTCATGGCACAAAAAATATATGAGAACTAAAACATGCTTTAGGAAAATTCAACAAATGAAATTGACAGTACAGGTTTGTAGCACAGAAGGTTTGTAGCACAGAACGTGTTCTTTGTAAGAAATACAATGAACATGCACGCCAAAATAAAGCAACAGCCGTAATGGATAGATGAAACATTAGTTAATGTATGAGCAAACCTCTTCATAAATATAGGAAGTCTCTTGCTGGAGCCGTTGGATTAGATGACGGAGCGATCGGACGGATGGAAATCTTTGACAGACGAACGGAAGAAGAAACTCTATTCTTTTTAATATCACTAGCAAACATCACTTCACATAGAAATGAAAAACAACTCTTTTGTTCATACATATAGAAGCTAACAAGTATCAATTGACTTAAAAAACCGTTATAATCTGGTCCCACCGTTGGTCCCACCGTTGATCCGACGGGTGAGATAATTTGGGTGATGTGGACATAGGCCCTAATAGTAGATAGACTATCCTATATTAGGTAGATTTAATCTGAGCCGTTATAATCTGGTCCCACCGTTGGTCCCACCGTTGATCCGACGGGTGAGATAATTTGGGTGATGTGGACATAGGCCCTAATAGTAGATAGACTATCCTATATTAGGTAGATTTAATCTGAGCCGTTATAATCTGGTCCCACCGTTGGTCCCACCGTTGATCCGACGGGTGAGATAATTTGGGTGATGTGGACATAGGCCCTAATAGTAGATAGACTATCCTATATTAGGTAGATTTAATCTGAGCCGTTATAATCTGGTCCCACCGTTGGTCCCACCGTTGATCCGACGGGTGAGATAATTTGGGTGATGTGGACATAGGCCCTAATAGTAGATAGACTATCCTATATTAGGTAGATTTAATCTGAGCCGTTATAATCTGGTCCCACCGTTGGTCCCACCGTTGATCCGACGGGTGAGATAATTTGGGTGATGTGGACATAGGCCCTAATAGTAGATAGACTATCCTATATTAGGTAGATTTAATCTGAGCCGTTATAATCTGGTCCCACCGTTGGTCCCACCGTTGATCCGACGGGTGAGATAATTTGGGTGATGTGGACATAGGCCCTAATAGTAGATAGACTATCCTATATTAGGTAGATTTAATCTGAGCCGTTATAATCTGGTCCCACCGTTGGTCCCACCGTTGATCCGACGGGTGAGATAATTTGGGTGATGTGGACATAGGCCCTAATAGTAGATAGACTATCCTATATTAGGTAGATTTAATCTGAGCCGTTATAATCTGGTCCCACCGTTGGTCCCACCGTTGATCCGACGGGTGAGATAATTTGGGTGATGTGGACATAGGCCCTAATAGTAGATAGACTATCCTATATTAGGTAGATTTAATCTGAGCCGTTATAATCTGGTCCCACCGTTGGTCCCACCGTTGATCCGACGGGTGAGATAATTTGGGTGATGTGGACATAGGCCCTAATAGTAGATAGACTATCCTATATTAGGTAGATTTAATCTGAGCCGTTATAATCTGGTCCCATCGTTGGTCCCACCGTTGATCCGACTGGTGAGATAATTTGGGTGATGTGGACATAGGCCCTAATAGTAGATAGACTATCCTATATTAGGTAGATTTAATCTAAGCCGTTATAATCTGGTCCCACCGTTGATCCGACGACTGAGATAATTTGGGTGATGTGGACGAACGTGGTGGCTCCGTTTTCCCCTCCTTTAATTATATAATAGATAGAAGATAGATGTTCAAAAGATACGTCTAAAAGTTAACAACGATAAGTAAAAAGAATGGAGGATGCAGTATATATATGGTTCTGGTTCCTTATTAGACTTGTATACGCAGAAGCATGTAGACTACGTGCAAACAAACATACAACGCCTTCTTTTTTCCTCCTTAGGCCTGCTTGGAAGGCTTTGTATTGAGCTCTAAACTGGTCTAAATACGAACCAGAAAGATTTTCCACCAGTTTGGTAAAAAGCTACTCGGGCAAACTTGTGTTATGCTGTTACATTTTACGTCGGTCTGGACCGATACATCCCGGCACGATTGGTCGCAAGAGGAATAAATCAAGGAAGGCCGCCGCATCGGGCGCCTTCTCGCTCTCGCTTCTCGGTGCTCCAGCCTCCATTCCTCCGCGCCGCGCGATCGAGACGGCGACGGCGAGAGCCGTAGGACGATGACGAAGCCAGCGGCACAAGCCAGTCACGCGCCATCCGTCGATTAACGCATCGGATCTCTCGTTCCCCTGCCCCGTCAGGCGCGCCGTGAAAAGAAAGAAAGAAAAGGTAAAAAAGACGCTGCATTGCGGCGGTACAACAACACACGGGCCTTTCGACTGCACGTACAGAGTGTGCGGGTAGACGCCACGACAGGTCGCCATCGCCATAACAGCCGGCGACCCCATCCCCGTGCCGGCACAGCGCAGGTCGCCGCTGGTGGAACCACGCAGCGTTGAAAAGTAGGATGGGATCCTGTGCGCTCGTAGCTCTTTGTGGCTACGGCTACCCCAGCGTTTTCCGCTTTTTCCATAGCAATGCAACCGTCAGACGGATAGTATTGGCTGGTATAGCTCATCTCACAAGAAATGGTAGCTTCGCAATGCAATAGTAACAATGATCACGCAGCCAGCCGAAGTACATAGATTCCCTAAAACGAGGGAGGTTAAGCATGAACTTAACAAGTAATGTTCAAATTCTAAAATTGCACGGTACTGTCTGTGTCCCCGATGGGTCACCTTACCGGTTGCCGGCCGGGGAGAACAGCGGACGGTAGAGACCGAGTCAATACCCGAACCACCACCATTGCTCTGTGCTAAGGACCCGTCACGTACGTAAGATCGATCCTTATCACCTAGCAAAGGTATCTTTTGCGTTGCGCGGTTCGTTCTTGACTCAGGCTCGTCGCCGGCCGTCCCTACGGCGAAACCCCCTTCCGAGTTTCAGGCGTCGCACTGCAGCGCCATCTTGATCTTCTTGATGGTGCAGGAGATGAGGTTGTTCACCGTCTCGACCGACTCCACGGTGAGCTTGGCGGTGGGCTGGCTGTTGACGAGGATCTGGAACGCCACGGTGAGCAGCGAGCCGCCGCCGCCGGCGGCGGCACCCTCGTGCCCGGCACCGCCGCAGCTAGGCCCGTCGGGCAGGATGGCGAACCCGGACGGCAGCAGAGCGACGTAGGTGGAGTCGCCGCCGTTCATCACAAGCTGCATTGCCGGGATGTCCACCGGAGCATACACGACCATCGAGCCCGACGCGTCGGTGCACGTCTCCTGGAGGATCAGCATGCTGCTCTGGTTGGCATTCATGGCCTGCAGAGAAACAGGGATATATGGACAATTAGTGTTCTTTTTTCTGCAAAAATATTATAAAGTAGAAAGGATCCATGATGCAGCCATAACTTCCAAAAAAAAAGGATGAAACTTCATGATAGTTCAGGCTACTGTGTGTTTGGAGCGATAACAATATAGTTAATATTTGACGACCAACAGTTCAGAAGTTGGCCTCATTACCACTTTACCAGCATGTGCTAGTGTTTCGAGGATGGGCACACAGCACTGGGGTGTTGTCTTACCTATTTTTTTTTCATGGATTCTTTCGAATCATGATCGGCAAGAACTGCACACATGATCCGGACCAGCCTTGGGTTTGGATGCGAGCACACTACACATCACACAGTATTGAAAGTTGTCAACCTGACACCTTTCCAAATAGATCTGTGCGGCTGCGTCTCCTTCCACAATTTGGTCCCAGTTTGTCCCTTTCCGCAGACCCCGTGTAAAGCTTGATGCTAGTCATCCTAGTCTGATTTAACTTTTTGGTGCATGATGACCTTTTTTTTTTCAATTTATGTTAGACTTCTAGCCTAACAGTATTGGAAGGAAAGCTGCCAGACTTTTGTTTGTGATCCCCATGTCATCATAGGTTCACAATATAATACTGATTATTAGATTTGTGCTCAGACTTGAAAAACTTCTCTTTTGGCAAAGAAGAGACATCAATATTCTACTACATGCTTGCTATTATCCGTTGCCTGAAAAATAGTTTCTCGCTTTTAATTGGTGAGCATCATGCGCTTGGAGATTCATGGTGCTCCCTAAACCCTCCTTTCTACCCCATCTTCACCTCTAGCGAACCAGCTTCACTGGTTGTGCCACCGCATCATACACATAAAGACTACACTGTAGCTTGGCCCTTCTATCGCCCAATTGTGCCACCGCTCCAGCTTGTGTGGCAACGTTCGGTAACAGTTGGAGCGGGTCGATGGCCAAGATGAACAGGTAGGGGGATATAGGGTCCCTTTGCCCAAGGCCACGTTGGTGATGAAAGGCCACACTTGGGATGCCATTCAGTAGCATAGTAGGTGTCAACGTTGATAGAAGCATGGAAATCAATTTTTGCCATCTCATTGGGAAGCCCATCTTCTAGAGTAGTTCTAAGATATATTTCGAGAAGACTGAGGCAAAAGCCTTGGCGATGCCCAATTTGAAGTGGCACGCGTGGGCCTGTTTGGTTTGTTACTAACTTTACCTAGCCTAACCTTAGTCACGCCACACGTTCTAAGGAGTGTGTTTGGTTGGTTGCCACAACTGTGGCTTGCCACACATCCTTAGCCTTTGACCCCACATGTCATAGGCACATTTTCTTGCCATACTTTGCCACAAGTGTGGCTCCAAATTTATCCGCCACACTTTTTGTGGCTACCGCACTTTGCCTAAAGTTAGTTGTGGCAAAGTTAGAAAAGAACCAAACAGGCCGTGTCATTGCTTGCGATTAGCAAGTCTCCATTGACCATGTCGTAGACTAGTCAATCCCTTTGTCAAACATCATTATCAAATTTTGCAAATGACATCAAATGTTGTCTTGATGTATTCAATCCGTCTATCCGCCTCAAATCAATCTTCCTTTGAATTAGTTTGCCAAGTAATGGTGGCCATGGAAGCTGTGCTACCAACATTATATTCCTCCAAACCTAGTCCTTGGCAACTCTACACAACTTCAGTGGCCATCACCAGCGGCTCCCTCCAGTCCATGAGAGAGAGAGGATTAAGGGGTCAAGCACCCGACCTAATGCCAAGGAGGCAAGGAGGAAGATATGCACACTAGCGCTTGTTGACATGACGACACCATTGGCATGTGCTACCATGCTTGCTTTATAGGAACGGAGAAGAAGAAAAAAATCTTTTTGAGTTTTACTTTTGGTAACCAAACAAAAATTGGAAGACCTTCCATTTGCATAACATGGTTTCTTCAACAACGGAAAAAATATGAATAGTAAACTACTTTCGCTACCAAGTAGAAATTGAATCGACGAAGGTTCCATTCCAAAGACCAATTTAACTTCATGATCCAAATTGATCCTAAGTATCAGCTAGGTCCCCTATCTGTTAACCCTATAGAACTTTTCGATGGTAAAACATCCCAATAGCTAGTGACAGAGTGCATTGCTAAATTGTCCTAATAGTCATGTTTTTATAAAAAAATTAGAATACCTCATCCATCACACAGAGCATCACCAACAGCCTTTCTATATTTCCCCTCCAAAAAACTATTAACATCCGTTCTATCGTCCATTCCATCCATCCTCTAAGATTACTTCACAATTTACACTACATTATAGTATTATAGAAGTCCTCCGACAACCCCTCATATTTGCTACAGTATTATAGAAGACCTGCCGGAGATGCTCAAGATGGATGCATAGCCAACACTTTGACCTATACCTATCACGTAGGTCTTGGTAGAAGATACTTCTCACGCCACGAACCACAGCAAGTCTATCAAAATAAATAAGCAATAATACTAGATCAAAATTAGCATAGCTAGTACTCACACTGGCCCTGAGGAGGGACACCGAGTTCCCGTCCTGCTGCCCCTTGGCGATATGGGTCATCGCCTGCATGGGGCCTCCGTTGCTGAGGATGTCCCACTCGGCGCGCGCGTGCTCGTCGCGCAGGAAGTTGAAGAGCTTCTCGGGAGCCAGAGGCACCCACACCGACGTGGCGGCGCTGAGCACCACGCCCGGCGGCTCGCCGGGTTCGCTCACGCTCTTGCGTGCCATCACACGCACGTCCTCCCCGATGCTGCCCGTCGCGCCGTCGAGCTTGCTCCACTCACGCGCGGACGACGCGCTCACCCCGGAGCAGAAGTTCTCCGTCATGCGGCGCGCCAGCTTCAGCATGCTCCTCTTCCCCTCCTGTGATATAGCTGCACCCGGAAGCAACACGCTATCATATCAGCATCCAAAAGCAGCGCTTCACCAGTTCACCGACCAGTCACACATCAAAGGTTCTACAAGCCCAAGTCACTGTACTTGGGCCAGATTTTTCAACACACGAAGATGATAGTGAAAATATGTTTCTGCCTGATTGAACAGTCGCCGCTAGCTTGTGTGCACGTTACCCCAGGCATAACAAAAAGGTTATCGGTTGGTACTAGCTTCACTGGGTGTGCATGGGAAAAACGGCACGTAAAAAAAAGGTTGGGAATTTTTTGTACCTGTGGAGTCGCTTGCTGCCACTGTAGCAGAGGACATGAGGATGGCCAGGCACTCGCACTGGCGCTGCAGGGTGGCGAGCCACCGCCTGGCACCAAGGGCGAGGCCGGACCGGAGGAGCGGCCGGTAGAGCTGGTGCACAGACGCCTCATCGTATTCCGTATGCTCGACCCATGTGACCTACAGGGTAAATGCATCAGTTAGCCCATAAATGCACACCCACATGCAAATGTCTTGAGGTGCAATACGCCACAAATGAGCTCTGCACCCCGATGCAGCAAAACTGTGGCTGCACAGTGCGCAGAACAGTTTTGCGTTTTTACCCTAAGTGCTGCAGTAGCATTCTTTTTTCTGTTGTTGAGGGTTCAAGAGGGGCGAAAACGCGAAGGACACATCGAGGCGAGCTAGGTTGCTTGCTTGCAAACCAGCAGCCTTGAGATGCGGCATGGATCCATACTTTACATGTAGTAACATGGAAGGAAGAAGGGAGGGTGTGGCACGGAGCGAAAACCGCACGGTCAAAGAAGATTTCATATCTTCGGTAGCGTTAAGAGAAGGTATTTATGCACATGGATTAGCAAACAAAGTTTTATACCAGTCTGAATCAAGAATGCTACATTGTAAACCCCTGAACGTCCCAACTCCCAAATGATGCACAAGAACTAGTTCTAGAATGCTTCTAGATCTTACAGTAAGTGATAACCTTCGCCATTCTAATTTCATGTTGTGGATGTCATAAAAGGCAATCATCAGATTAAGGTGTCAAATGAATGGCATAATAACCAAATTTTATTCCCAAAGTTCTCACAGGCGGAAAAATCTCCCTCCATAATTTATGTGCAAACTTACTAATCCTAACGTCAACAAACTACAGAAACAAATTAGTGCAAGGTTTCCTTCTCATTTTATTGACCTTAGAATTTCAAAAAGAAACTGCTTCCTTCATCAGTGGCACAGATTGAGCTCATGTCGACAAGATTTATGCAAAACCCAAGGATAAAAGGACTGTTTTCTTATCCCAGAATACTGAGCAAGTGGTCCAGATTTCTACATGCAAAGGACACATTGATTAAATTGCGGACAGTAAGTTACCCAAGGTGCTCCTTCCAAGGGGTAGAAGCATCTAATCACCCTCGAAAAGTTGGTGCTGGATTATACAAACAAAAAGGAAACATGCTTGGGGAATAGAGTTGGATCCACAGAAACGCTTGTTTAGCCCATCCCCTCGTTGACCAATCTATTTGTTTATGAGGGTAGTGGGCTCATGACCCAAAATTTATCTACTAGGCCTTGACTTCTGAACACTATGCTGCATGCATGGGCATCAGCAAATCACACAATTAAATTAATCATAACATTTGAAATATAGTCCCCAGGTTCTGAGAGGCATAGCGGTAGTGCAGAAGTAGTGGAACTAACATGGTCAGTTCTAATGCTCCGGGGTAAACTTTGACCAGTTACTTGTATTGCATTTGAAAACAAAGGCATGATAGTTTCATTAGCTTGAACTAATACATCTAAAATAACTAGTGATCAGAAGAAAAAAAAATGTGTAGACGATTCGTACCTTACAGTAGCCATTGGGAGTGTCTTGCATGACACACCCGGAAGGTAGCCTTCTACAAATTACATTTACACCTGAGGAAGTTGCTGCAGAATTCTGATCTCTCAGCAATCCATCAATGGACACGTCTACAACCGCCCAGGCACCCTCAGCCAGCTGCTTGCAAAACCTGAGAAATGTAACCTCCCGGATGGGGACCAGAGGTGAGAGCACCTGTAGCTCAGCCTTCATCTGTTGCAAGAATACCAAAACACAGTTAACAGTTCAGGAAACCACATGTGGTTACACTACGTACGTGCATATGATGATTGATGAACACTGCGGATATATCTTGCTCAGTGCTCACCAGCAGCAGCACGCCGTTTCTGCTTCCTGCAATGCCGGTAGACACCTCCTCAAGCACCGTGGCCTTCGCGATCATGCACGAGAACATGTCAGACCACCGTCTCTGCGAAATGGATGCGTGGAGCAACCGCAGGTCAGCAACATGAGCACAGTGCAGAAAGGGAGAATGGTATCAAAGGAAATGTCTGCAAGAACGAACCTCATCCATGAGGGTCTCTACAAGGGCAAGGCTGTTGTCGATGATGACTAGGCCAGACTCCCTAGACGCCTCAGACACAAAACCAACCGGCTTCATGCCAATGCACGGCAGGAAAGAGTGAAGGTACTCCTCGAAGTTGAGCGTCTCCTTGTTGTGAGAACCAGGCAGCCCAGGAACCCACAAGGGGTCGTCCATCTGTGCCATCTTGACAAGTTCATCCATTGCGCTGATGGCAAGCTCCAAGAAGACGGATCTATCGATATTGCCCAGCATTGATGGTAGAACAGACCCAGTTGCCCGCGCGGGCGTGATCACCGTGCCCATCGGGCTGGACACGCCCCCGGCGAACTCACCCATGGTGCCGGGCAGGGTAGGCGGCGGCATAGACCCTAAGCCACCAAGGCCCCCGACCGCCAGCTCCAGGGACGAGCTCGGCATGGGCAGGGACAGGAAGGGCTGCAGCGCCGGTGGCGGCGACAGGAGGGACACGTTCTTGCCGAGGAACTTGGTGGCGAGGGCGCAGACGCGATTGAGCTCGTCCTTGAGCCGCGCATTCTCGATGCGCAGGTGCTGCTGCTCCAGGGACACCTCGCCGAGCATGGCGGGGCTCCCGCACCCGCCGCACATTGGGCTGCGCATCGCCTCCCGGATCGTCATGTTCTCCGCGCGCAGCTTGTCGTTCTCCTGCTTCAGCAGCGCGTTCTCGTGCCGCTCCAGCTGCGTCTGGGCGAGTGGAAGAAGCCACGTCAGGAAGGACAAGCTGAAAGAAACCTTGCGATCGATCTCTCAGGCGAGAGTGATGGTTTACCTTCATCTGCGTGCGGCGGTTCTGAAACCAGAACTTGACCTGCCGCGAGTCGAGGGAGAGCCTCCGGCTGAGCTCGGCGCGCTGCTTCTCGTCCGGGTGAGGGCACTCCTTGAACAGCCTGCACACCACGGTCGCGTCCATGCATGAGAGGACAAGCGAAAAAAGGTGGGCAGAGAGACAAAGGCAGATAGAGGAAGGATGCAAAGTACGAAGCTTTGAGCATGGCGCGGTCTTACGCTTCGAGCTCTTGGATCTGCTGCGGCGTGTGGCGGTGGTAGCGCTTCTTGCGCTTGCGGGAGTTGCCGGGCTCAGTCTCGTCCTCGTCCTCGCCCTCGCCGGCGCCGGAGATGGCGTCGAGGTGGTCGCTCCCAGACCGGCTGTCGTTCTCCGCGTCCCCCTCCCCCCTCGCCATGGAGCCGCCCACGCCCGCGCCCACGTCCCCCGGAAGCATCCGGCCGCCCATGCCGCCGTCTCGCCCGGTGGCGTTATCCTGCTCATAACAGCAACCAAAAATCCCAAACGCTTGAACACTTCGGCATCAATCACTCGCCGCGAAGAGGAAAAAGAACGAGACAATCGCCGAGCACACACGTACCAGCGCGAGGGAGAGCGCCGGCGAGGACGCGAAGCCGGCGGCGTACGGGTATTGCATGCCGCCGCCGGCGCCGTCGAAGAGACCCCCGAAGCTCATGCCTTCCGGCCCGTGGAGGCAACCACCACGCCGGTGTACGCTCGCGTGCGTGCGTGCGCCGCTCCCCTTCCCACCGCGCGTCCCTATCCCTATCCCTCGGCCCGCAAAAAGCCTACGCCTGGATCTGCCGAAACCTTCCAATCCGAATCCTCGCCGCACAGGGGGACAGCGAGAGCCTCGTCCTCTCCACGACGAGATTCGGGAGGCCGCTCCTCCTCAAAACCCTAACCCTCCACGGAGGCGGAGGCGGAGAAGGAGGAATAAACAAACGAGGCGAGGCGAGCAGCCCGCCGATTAAAGAAGGCCTTATGTAGGGGGGAAGCGGAGCGGATGCGTGGGTGGAGATGGGAAGGCGAGGGAGGGGGAGGGTCAAAATGGCAAATGCGAAGACGACGACGAGCCGCGAGCGCTGGGCTGGGAGCCTGGGAGTGGCTGGGTGGGAAGGAAGAGCCGAAGAGGAGCGCGGAGTCTGACGTGAGTGACGTCTCTCGTTTCGTGGCGTCGCCCGTGGGTGTGGACGCGTGAAAAGGGTGAGACTTGGGGGGAGGCGGACGAGGCCGAGGCCCGATGGACAGAGACGCGGGCAGCGCGGTGGTCAGGTCAAACGGGCGGGGGGTGCGCGCGCCAGTGCGTCCTCTCTTTGGTGCCTTGCGCTTTTTGCCCGTTTCTGCATGGCCGCCGCCGGCCGCGCGCGGGTCAGCTGCTCAGTGCACACACGCCGCCGCCGCCCGTCCACTGCACGGTGCCTCGTCTCGCCGGCGCCGCCGCCGCCGCCGCGGACAGTCGCGGACGCCACTCTTTTTTTGTCTGAAGGATCGACCGAGCGGTCTGGGGTTGGGAATTGGGACATGGGCCGGGCCACAGTGGGTTGGGCTGGCTCCCCCAGCGGGCCCAGGTGCCAGTAGGCGAGGGGAGTGGCAGGTGTGGCCGTGTGGGGGCCGTGTGATCTGGATCGGACGGGTGGGAGTTCGGTGGGGGATTCAATGCGCGCTCTTCCTGGGGAAATCTACTGGTCACCCGTCAGCCAGCCTCCTGGATACGTGCGTGCGTGGCGCTGGCCCTGGGGTAGTCCACGGGGCCCAGTGTCAGTGACGGCGGGCGTTAAGGCGCGGGCATCGACGCCGCTGCTCCAGTGAACGGCGCGGCGGCGCGGGCCCAGGTCGATCCGACGGCGGGGCGAGGGCAACCACTCGAATATTGGGGCGCTTCAATGGCGAGTAGGTGGAGGGGAACCGTCCCGGCTGGCTGGACCGTGGCTGGGGCGCCGTCTGCCTCACAACCAGCTCGGCTTATTAATAAATCGCCTCCTCTCCTGTACCATGTCCATCTCTACACCAATCTCCCATTTTTCTCCTGCGATTTTCCTCGCTGCGATTCTGTATTCGCTTCCTGTTCTTGCCTAGAAATGTGGCCGGACATACAGACGAGATCCGTACTGTAAACAAGCTTTGACATAGAGCACAACGGCACGAGTGCTCCATGTTGCTGCCCATGATGCAGCGTGGTTCAATAAGAAAGGGGGATTATGTTTGAGGCTTGGGAGGAATGTCATTTTCTTTTGAAACATGCAAACATCGTGCATTTATATACTCATTGAAGGCCGGAAGAATTTACAAGAGTTCAATGAACAAGTCAATCATAGCATTGTCGCTTTCTCCCTGTTCTTACAGTCGCAATCCTCTTAGCAAGACAGCAATTGAATTCGCGAGAATTACGAGTAATAATGATCATAACACTTAAACAAGAATGTAATCACCATTTCACGTGGCAGCAGCATTTTGAGCATCTCCAATGATGTTTAGTCGGCTCGCTATAAGGATATCAATTTAGTATTTTGCTTATGTGAAATAGAGAAAAGGAGAGAAGAGATATATACTAGATACTAGTAACTTACAGCTAGCACACTATTGCTAATTCCACGTTACTGCATGTGGGTCCATATTTATTTTACAGACTATATTATAGCTAGCTGATTGGATTGGAGAGGTTGTCTACATATTATCTATAGACGACATGTCCATTTTTTATAGCCAGTGGTTAGCTATATCATTATAGATGCTCTTAACAGTATGTTTAATGGTGAACCTATACCCAACACGGGGTATAGGTTAAAATATAAGAGAGGGAAAAATATAGGAAAACGTATGGTAATGATTAAAAGGTGAATGAATAGGGATGTGATATCATTAGACATATGCTAAGTACGTACTAGTTGAGAACTAAGCGTAACTCAGCTAGTAGCATCTTGATTGTGGGAGTTACAGGTCGAGGGTTCAACTCCCAATTCTCACATTTTTCTAGAATTTATTCATAGGAATTATTAGTAGTGGGTACACACACACGTGTGCATTGATGTTAGTTTGCGGTTTCTAGCATGTGTTTAGACGTACGCGTGCACGTGCATGTGGTGGGATGAGTTTATGCGCACCCTTCTTATACCCTCTCAAAAAAGTATGTACCAGTTATTTCCATTATGTAAAAAAGTACATGGTAGTTTAGAGAATATAAATTATGAATTCAACTACTAGCTGGCGATATTAATTGTCAATGCTCCTTCCAGGCTCGTCGTGGAAGGTGAAAATGGATGGATTGGATCTGGTCGATCGGTACGTACAAGCTCTTGTTGTCACCACCTTGATGCGATTATGTGTCAATACAGTGGGAGGAGATATCGATGATAAGCATCTGTTGGGTTTATCAAAAACCAAATCTATTTGCTATGGATTTAATTTCTTCTAGTTTTGTGTCTACCAGAAATGGGTCTATTATCAAAAGCCAAATCTTTGATATGAGTTTAGGGCCTTACTATTTTGTATCTAGAAAAAAATGTATATATCAAAAGTCAAATCTATTTGGTATGGGTTTAACACTTTACCATCTTGTGTCTATCAAAAACCAAATCTATTTGCTAGGGATTTAATTCCCTCCTACTTTGTGTCTATCAGAAATAAGTCTATCAAAAGCCAAATCTCTTTTATATGAATTTACAACCTTACTATTTTGTGTCTACCAGAAATGGGTACATCAAAAGCCAAATCTGGTTGATATGGGTTTAACAATTTACTATTTTGTGCCTACCAAAATAGGTATATCAAAAGCCAAATTCTTTTCATATTGGTATAAGGCCTTACTATTTTGTGTCTATGGGGGATCTATCAAAATCCCAACATTTTTGTTATGGGTTTAAGACCTAACAATTTTGTGTCTAATAAAAATGAGTAATATCAAAATCTAAATCATAGACCTAACTATTTTTTATCTACCAGAAATGGGCCCATCAAAATCCACATCTTTTTTTAATAGTTTAAGAACCCACTATTTTATATCGTACAAAAAAGTTATGTAAATACTGGATATTGTCTTGATGTACATACAACTCATTACCATCCAATTATTAAATATGTACCATATCTTAAATATGTGCTGACCAAGATTTTATCCGTTTTACAATTTAATACCCTTAGATTGGCATTAAACATCCCATTCAATGAGAATATCATATATTGCCATCCAACTATTGATTTTTGCTATTTATTCAATAATTTATAGTTTTACATATTTACCAAGCTTAATTGCTTTGCAGTGGTTGTGCCAACTAAGGTTACATCAAACAACACAATGAGCATTTGACATATCATCATCTAATTATTTAAACTTTACCTATAATATTTTTTGAACATTGACAGCAACAATCACCCCTTGCTATTCTGAACATAATTATAATATCTATCTAGTTGGAAGCAGGGTTCAAAATACCGGTTTTCTTTTGCAGTTTCTAGACATATAACCATGGTCTAGTAAAAGAATCCACATCCTATTCAAATTCAAAGAATTGAGAAATCCAAATATTTGCCTAAAATAGTATTTATAGATTTGACGCCCTTGACATGAGTCTTTTTTAGGGAAAAAAGGCTATTTTGAAGCAAACTTTGACCAAATCCGATTGGAAAAATATGCTAAAAAATAAAAAGGGAGAGAGGAGGGGGAGGCGAGAGAGAGACCTTAGGGTGGTAGGCCTAAAGGTTGTGGCTTAAGAAAATTCAGGGCAACGATGTTGTGGTGACAAACCTGAGGCAACAATATCTCAAGGGTACAGAGGAGAAGAGGCAGAGACAAATCTTGGAGGGAGATGGGAGGAGGCAATACCTACTTAATTAGAAAGTCGGAAGGGAACAAGGGCGAAGACAAATGTTGTAGTAGGATAAGTGATTATAGTTTGGTCAATTTTCATGGAAAGCCAGCCAAGTGTTAGTTTTCTCAGAATCCAGTCAATTTTTGGTTGAGTATCTCAAGGGTACAGAGGAGAAGAGGCAGAGACAAATCTTGGAGGGAGATGAGAGGAGGCAATACCGACTTAACTAGGAAGTCGGAAGGGAACGAGGGCGAAGACAAATGTTGTAGTAGGGTAAGTGGCTATAGTTTGGTCAATTTTCATGGAAAGCCAGCCAAGTGTTTCAAGGACGTAGAGAGAGGAGGTGGAGATAGGCTAGGAGGTGAGATGGGAGGAAACGACATGTTTTTTAGAAGTTGGGAGGGACCAAAGGTAAAGAGAGGTGTCGTGATAGTGCAAGTGGGTTATGGTTTTGGTTAGTTTTCTCATAATCCAGTCAGTTTTTGGTTGAGTGTCGGTTCGATCATTTTTCTAAATAGGGCTAGCTAGGGTCTAGCAAAATGCATATATGAGATGCATCATTAGAACCGGTTTTGATCAGTAATGAGAGGCTATAAATTAGGTGCCCCACTTAAAATATGGTGTGAATTACACATGAAGTTGTATAATGGCACAGTTTGACCATAATTTTTTAAAAATTGTACATCCACATATACACAAAAGTATCATGTGTCATTCTTCCAAGATCTCAAATGATTTTTTTTTGCAATACAACCCCTATTCTTGTTTCCTTGTTTTACCTCCTCCCTCCCTCAAAGCACTTGAATAGCTCTCTCTTTGTGGGCTGCTTGGTTAGCATTAATTATACCACCTTAAAATATGGTGTGAATTACACATGAAGTTGTATAATGGCACAGTTTGACCATAATTTTTTAAAAATTGTACATCCACATATACACAAAAGTATCATGTGTCATTCTTCCAAGATCTCAAATGATTTTTTTTTGCAATACAACCCCTATTCTTGTTTCCTTGTTTTACCTCCTCCCTCCCTCAAAGCACTTGAATAACGCTTTCTTTGTGGGCTGCTTGCTTAACATTATACCACTGTTTAGTTTACCTTATGGCCTTTTGCCCGTTTCTTTGAATCAAACATCTTATTATCGTATCAAAGCCATTTCTTCAGGGGAGTGCCTGCAAGACAGACAACTGGCCTTACGTGAGCGCTCCCATGCCTACCGTCGGCGAGGCAAACTCGCCTGCCTTTCAGCAAACCAGTTTCTTCGATATCTAAAGCAACCTCCCAAATCTCTAAATACCAAGTTGAATCAAATATTTTGATTTTTTAAAGTGCTTCAGTTATACAGTTTGTCTACGTTTAAATACCTATCTATGAACAACGCCAAGCACGGATTCAGACCATAGAATGATACATGACCTGGCAATTATTTATCATGTTGGTATGCAGTTACTTTTCCAACAATGCTGGTGGTGAGCCATTTAAGTGCATGGAGTATCATTTCGTGGTTATATATATACTCCGCGCAATGGGGTCTCCTTTTTTTTCTCTCTCTCAATTCAATTAAACAACTTTGGAATAATGAAGAACACGATATACTACCTCCGGTCACAAAACAAGTCGCCGTTAACTTTTGGACATGCCTTTGATCATTCGTCATATTAAAAAATTTAGTGCAAACATGTGTAAATATAAATCATGCTTAAAGTAACTTTAATGATAAAATAAATCATAACAAAATAAATGATAACTTACATAGTTTTTTGAATAAGATGAATGATCAAAGCCGTGTTTAAAAGTCAACAGTGATTTGTTTTTATGACCGAAGGGAGTAGCTCACATGATAGCTCCATCGTGCTGGGTAATATTTGTGTACGGAAATTTTCACGACCTGACCTGTCACAATCCTAGATAGGCTAGTTAATTGAGATTGTTGGAAGAATATTGATTTTTTATACCTGGAAAAGCCAATGACATCTATCTCCATCAATGTGTACAGGGTGCCAGTGTGCATCACAGGTCTATGGAGAGAAAACACACACTTCAGCGCGAAAGGTACAGCGACACAGCGTTTTATCGGGTATGGGTTGACGCGGACCAATTGCAATCTTCCAAACCATTATCGAGGAACTTGCCGAATCATTGGAAAGAGATGGGAACGGATTGAGGAGGCAAGGTTGAGGAACACAGGGATTAACAAACGGCACAAATATGAGTTGAATTAATTAGGAAATAGCTACAAAACGCTCAATCGGTTGAACACAATATATAAATATCATCAAGTATTTTGAGTATCATGCAGAGTAAAACTCAGAACAGTGATAGTTTCTGTACCGTAATCTGTAAGTAGCATGTGGCATAATGTATGTAAAACCTATGATAATTGATACATGACATTAATACTTATATCATTTCACCCAATATATGATGGGAGAGATTGTTGGGGGAAAATTAGCCTCATGACACCCAATTCGTATGTCAATTTTTATGTGTGTACGTATAACATGTGGGATCTATCTGAGCCACTGAAAGTGGGTCCGAGTGTCATGTGATTAAATACGAATTTTAAAGAGTGTCATGAGTTAAAGGCCCATCTCACTACACTCTTTACCTTCTATCTTCTTTCTTTCCGTTTTCATCTCCCTGCTCCCATGGCAGCCACTATGTTATGGTTCGCTAGCGTTATTGTGAGCTACAATGGCTACCACGGCCAAGCTCCACAAGTGGTGTGAGTTGTATCAGCAAGCTCACCTATATATCCTTCTTCTTTCTTCATCTCCCCAGTCCTTCCTCCTTCCAACGACAACTCTGTTTAGCTCCACCTTAGCCAGCCATGACCATCAACGAGCTCTAAACCCACCCCCACACCTTACATCCTTTACATTTGATCTGAATAGAAACATACTAGCATATAAAATGGTCATTAATACTGGTTCTAAACTAGCAATAGTGCCCTGTGTTTGAACTAACACAATATAAAATGCACTTATGTGCACAATCATCAATGCTAGTAATGAACCAACGCGGATGACCCATTTTCTATGTCGGTTTATGGTAAGAAAGGCACACATATATTTTAAAGTATTTTAAAATAACTATCCTAGCTAGCACCGGTAGCTAGCTACACCTATGCTGCGTACATAAAACCTAGCTATCTACATCCACCAACCGTCGTCGTAGTCGCCACTTACTGTCCGCTGCCTCGAGGTTGTCGAAGGAGAAGTCGTCGTACTCATCGGGTGGATGGGGATGCTCAAGGGATAGGGGAAGTGTCCCTGTTGTTGAACCCTCTGACCCATCTGAGTCTCTGACCACATCCTCCTCCGTCTCCTAGGACATGATGGTGGCAGTGAGCCCTTCATCATCGTTGTCAACCTCTGACGCCTTCTCTTCCTCTCTACATGCACTCCACCAGTGGGGCCACACATTGAAGGATCCAAAGACGGATTTGACAACGATGTGCCTTGTTGCCGTTGGGCGTAATATCATCCTTGCTCATCTATGACTCATCTTCGCAGGGCGTTAGATTGCTGGTAGGCCATGTGACCACGCCGAGGTTGGGAGTGGTGGCGAGGTGATTAGAGAGGGCATTGGTTTCAATGGCTAGGCGACTAGAAAGGGAATCGATTGCGGCAACAATGTGGGTGGAGAGGGCTACAACGACGAGGCGGGTGTTGGAGAGGGCTATGACGGCAAGGCTAGTGGAGTAGGCATTGGTGTATGGGCGAAGAAGAGGATTGGACCACGATGGATCAAGAAGATTTTGGAGTGAGGGCAGAGAGATTGATCAATTAAAATGGGGGAGGTAATTGATTGGTTAAATTATATAGATGTGAATGGGGAAAATGGCCATGAAACACTTTAGGAGAAAACATTATATGTGCTAGTTGTAATTACCAATCGGCGCACCACGCATATGAATTCAAAGCAATGCATCTCTTTAGTTGATACACGGAAAAAGCTTTATATGTGCCGATTCTAATTTCTAACCACCGTATATATACATAGATTATATGTTTCGGGCCGTTATACGAAACGGTGCAGATATATTTATAAATCTATAATCTATGCCAGTTGATAATTAGCACCAACACATAAAAGCGTATGTTGCTTATCCTTTTAAGAATTGACACTACTCTAACCAAGCTGGTACATATATAGAGATGTATAACATGCTTTTGTTGTAGTGACACCTACAATAATCACCATAGGAGCACCTATTGTCTTCATGTCAGTTCCGATCTTGAAGCCGTTACTCATGATGCAAATGTGATACTGGAGTTTCAGACCTGTTTGGGTGTTTCTGGCATGTTTCGAATTCTGGAAGTTGGAACCAAGTACTAATCTGTTTGTGCGCCTTTGAGATGTTATCTTTTTAAAGGTTCTTCGAAAACTTATAGCGTGCACCTGTAATTTTCTCTAGCGTCCCGTTGGAAAGAAGAGTGACCTCCAAAATCTACTTCCGGCGATGCGGCAAGGAGCATGTAGGCATGTAGTCATGGAGAACACACACAGTGATTGAAGTCCCACTGGGTCGGTAAGTATGTGTATGTCATCTCCTTTACCATAGTGTAATATTACCCCGTCGAAACAGAGGTACAAAGTAGCCACGAGACCTCGTTGAGAAACTCTATTTTCCGTTGGAATCATGCAATTTCGTAGGGCTTGAGGCTGTCTCCAACAGCACACCCTAAAGCATCCTCTACCCCAAAATAGAGGATGGATTCTTCCCCTATGTGTTTCAACAGATCTCCCTATACAATAGAGGATTGCTCCCCATTCCCTTATATGTAAGGGTTCTCTTTCTTCATCCTATACAATTCTCCATATAGAGACACTGTTGGAGATGAGAAAAATATAGGGAGGGGATTTTGTTTAAGGAAACCTGTATATGAGGCTATAGGGAATAGAGTTTAGGGATCACTGTTGGAGACAGACTGACAAGAATTTTTAGTGTAGATTATCTTGTCCTAGAGATTGCACTATCCAAACAAGAAATACGACATGGCATGATATAAGATTGTGCTAAAAAAATTATAATATAGAGTTTTGTGGTGTGGCGACAAATGCAATGGCACGAGCGCACGCCGCAGTGGTCGTGCGCGGCCAACTTAGTGGTTGCCGCTGCCGTTGGCATTGGGTGGCGGCTGGCTCGAGGGAAGAATTTACACTAAAAATTCTTAATTCTCATTGATCATGATTCTGCATGATGAAGAGGCAAGAATAGTAGATATCCAGTTTCTCCACTTGTTGTTGAAGCCCAAAGTCTCTAAAAGCTCGAGGAGGCATTCCCACCTAACTATATCGAAAGCCTTAGCGAAATCAAGCTTGACAAAGAGGCAAGGCGTCTTCTTACTATGCAACTCTCTATCTACATTGGATAATACCAAAGAATTACCCTGAATGCATCTCTTCCAAATGAAAGCACTTTGGGAATGAGAGACCAAAGAATCCATAATTGGTGCTAGCCTGTTAGATAAAAGTTCGCTCAAGAGCTTCCGAAAACTATGCAGGAAGCTTATGGATCTGAAATTGCCCAAAGGCCTCGCATCATCTTTCTTACGGAGCAGAATAATATGAGTAATTGAGCAATCCCACATGCATCTCATGCCGTCCGCTAGCTGCAGAATAGCCTGGAATAAGTTTTCCTTGATCATAGCCCAAGAAAATCCGTAGAACAACACTAACCCATCTGGTCCCGACGCTTTTTCGTTCGGATTTTTTTTTTCATGTATGCCATTACTAAGTGACCCTAAATCACAATGACCATTATAAAATCACTATTGGTTAAAGATGCCATTTTATAGTGTTGTTTAATTTCACGTATGCCATTATCGGCACTGGACGGGACATGCCGGATAAAAATACGTTGGGAAATTCGGAAATATGGTAGCGTCCACAGGCCAGCTCTTCTTTCTCCTCCCTCTTCTCTGTTTTTCCTCCTCGCCTCTCTCTTCTCTCTTCTTCTTCCTCCGTTCGTTCTCTTGGCTGCCCGCTGTAGTCCCTGGCGTTCGCTCCCTCGAGGACGCCCATGGCCTGCGCGTGGACCAGCCGTGACCCCGTCGCCGGCACGGCCGTCCTCCGTTGGCTGTACACCACCGATGGATCGATCTAGGCCAAGCCGTCGTCGTGCCGCGCCTCGCCGTAGCTCCGGGCCGCGCCGCCACCGCTCCACCGTGACGAAGCTGCAGGCCGAGCTCCCGTTAACCGTTGCATTGCTGCTGTCCACCACCAAACTCACCGCCGCCAAGCTTGCCTCCGCTCGACGACGAGCGTCGCCGCCAAGCTCGTCGTCGAGCTCGCCATCGTCCACTCGCCGCCGTTGTGCTCGCCGCTACCAAGCTCGCCGCCAACCGTCGGCAGCCAACCATGGAGAAGAGAGAGGAGGAAGAAGAGAGGAGGAAGACATCCTAATAAATATTAGAATGTCCCAAGTTTCATTTAAAAAAAAAACGAGTTAAAATAATTTCTATTAATTTTCTATACGAAAATCCCTAAATTATCTAACAATTATTTACATATAAGAATTTGTTTTATTAATTATTTTTCATTATAATTTACAATTTATAAAATTTCAATTTTTATGATTTCAAATACAAAAGCTCTTTCCCTGCCTTTTCCCTCTATCCTTTCCATTTTACGCTCGCTCAGCCAAAACCCTAACTTGGCCCGACCTCCTTCGAAAGTTCTTCCGATCGAACGCTAACTCCCTTGCTTGATCGTTTCTTGACCGAAATCCTAAACTCCAGGTCGAGTCAACCTTTCTCTCTCTCTCACTCGAAACCCTAACTCCGGTTGACCTTCGTCGTAACCCTAGCCGGTCGAACTTTCGTCTCTCCCGGCCGAGACAAGTCCTTGGTCTGATTTTTTTTCTTCTAACTAGGTCGGTCATAAGCGAACCACTTCTCTCTCTTCGCACTACCTTGTCCCTTTACCTTCGTCGACCGAAAACCCTAAACCCGATTAGTGTCTTAGCCAAATTCATCTCACCCATAGCAGACCGATTCGGTGGAGTGCACCGACCAAGCTCTTCTCTGACCCGCCTCCCTGTTGATCCTCTCTCTCTCTCTCTCTCACCTACCCTTATCAAATTTTGGAAACCCTTATCATAATTCTTCTCCTATTCAAATTCCAATTTAAGGCCCATTTATGCGCTTTAATGCCCGTTTATGCACTTTAATGCCCATTTATGCCATTTAATGCCCAATTATGGTGATTGAACTTTTCTTAGTTTTCTCTGCTCTCTTTTCTTTTACCTCTTCTTCCTTTCACTCCTACTCTCATCCACAAACCAAGCAAAGCCGCCGCCGCCCCACTGCATCTCGCCATGCAGCCGCCCGGCGTCAGGGCCGAGCCCTACATGCCGCCCTTCGCTGGAGCGTCGCCCTCCGGTCGCTTGCCGTGCCGTGCGCGTGGCCACCTGCCGTTGCCCCTGGCCCACGCTCTAGCCAAGCCTAGCACCGCCGTCCGTGCTACCGCCGCCCTGGCCGGAGGACGTCACCCGCCAAACCTGCGCTGCCCATCCTGTGCGCTGCCGCGTCTTGCCCCAGCACCGCCGCGCCTTTCCCTAGCGCCGCTGCCGGTGTTGTCGTGACCCCGGTACTTGTACAGGGAATCCAACACCATGAGGCGATACTAATCCCTGGCTAGTATCTCATGATGGACAAATAGGAGGACATCATTGCAAATGCAGACATTAACTGAATAACATAACAGTTCAATGTACGAAGGTGGCAAGATTTGTCTTATTACAATAATGCAGGTGACTCTGCTCAGTTGCATTAAGTATTAAGAACAAAATAAAAGACTTTCAGAGTAGCGACGACAATCGGCGATGACATCCAAGATTGACCCGGACACCATAGCTAACCCTGCGCACCTTCACTAGGATCCTCCCGATCTGGCTTGTAACCTGAATAACAAATATACCCGCGATAGGTATAACGAGTACGCGGCTACCTAGCAAGCAATACTTAACAATGAATGCAGGAACAAGAGATGGATGGTTGTTTTGCCAAAATAGCACCTATCTACTCAAATACTTATTTAAACATTAATTATTCAGTTAACACCAGTGAACATTCTACCACACAAGATCCACATGCAGTCTCTGCCTACACTTGACCAGGGGTGATCAAGCGGCTAAATAGGCACTCTCTGCCCACACATGACTCCATATAGGCGGTCATGCAGCACAATGTAACAGGCACTCTCTGCCCACACATGACGAAGAGATGATCATGCGGCACAATGAAACAGGCACTCTCTGCGTACACACGCCCAAGAGACGGACATGTGGCACAACAGAACATGCACTCTCTGCCCACACATGACTGGAGACGGACATGCGGCACAACGATACAGTCACTCTCTGCCCACACTCGACCAAGGGATGGTCAAGCGGCTAACGATAAAGGAACTCTCTGCACACACTTGACCGAGGGATGATCAAGCGGCTCTACGGGTACTCCACCCACACATGACCAGGTAACGGTCATGCGGCACATATCCTAGCACTTCACCAAAGCGACCTCACAACACAGTTTTAGTTGATCAAATTCGTCTTGAGTATCATCATGAAACCTTGGCTTCACAATGTGCAATTTTATTAAAGGTGACCCTATTAATTATCCAAGCACATCTAAGCAACTACACAAAGGATAGGCTAGTAAATCACTAAGGGTTCGACAAATAAGGCTAGTATATATTAGTTGATGACTAATACGACATTAGGATAGATACTCACATACTAATCAGATTATTCATGCAAATAATAAATAATAAAACAAAAAGATTTAGCAAATTAGGAAGCAATATGCATCTAGCTTACCTTGGTAGAAGTCGGAGCTCTGCGGGTCCATGTCAGCTCCCGGACAGCACCCCACACAATGGTCGCAACAGGTATCTACGCGTAAAAGCAAATAGCAAAAAGAACCAACTTCAATACAGAGAATATAGTTTATTAAAAATATATGAAATTCTAGGGATGGCGGCTGCGGGTTGGCCCCGCCATACGCGTCAGCGGCGCCGATCGCGAGGTTGCCGGCGGCGATGTCAGCAGCGGCGGTGGCCGTGAGTTCAGTAGAACTGCGGCGAGGGTTTTCTTGTGCTAGGGATCTCGGTTTTGGACGCTCTTGGTACCGTTGGATTTTTCTCGACGAGATGTAGGCCATCCTAGACGCTCACCAAAGCTTGCGTGTTGAAACTTGGCGAAATTTCTTCGAGAAGCTTTGTGGAGGTTAGGGTTTTGTGGCTAGGGCTCCAACTTGAGACTCCATGAGTCGTGAACAGCATGGGGGTCTTGGGGGGTTTATATAATACTTGGGAAGGGGTGGATTCGGCCAGGTTGGGTTGGAGAAGAATTAGAAAGTCTAAACCTACTCGGATTAGAATGCGGGACTTGCTGAATTAATATCCCGACCTTCCATGGGAGTTTGCATCGGAAATTTGGTTAGCTGGTTACCTAGAGCTTCCAGAACACTTCTCTATTTTTGGAGAATTTTCGGATTAGGATTTCGCATGATTTCATGCGAAATACCTCCTAATTTGGGCCTTTTCTGGCTTAATCTGATTTTCCGGTAAACCCAAAAATTTGGAAAAGGTGAGGGGTGCAATTGGGGCCTAGTATACATGTTTCCACGGATTTAGCCCATATTCTAAGCAGGTCTTGAGCATAAAATAGCCCATCGGACACATAACATACTACGTTTCGATGAATTTCGATAAGGATACGTAATGAAATTGAATGTACCTTAGTTTTTTTTCTTTTAAAAACTTAGGACACCTAATAACTTTATTAGGATGTCACAGCTGTTGTAGCCGAGCCGTCGCTGCTCGAAGCCCCTGCGACGCCCCAGTTGCCTTGCCTCCGCCCATGCTGACTTGCTGAGCGCCGCCCCTCGCACAGCTGCCCCGCCTGCCGCCTCACCCCCATGCTGCGCACATGCCCCATGGCGCCGCCGCCGCCGTCTCCCCTGCCCATGGAGCTGCCGCCGCCACATTTGCTCATCCGCAGAACGCCGCCGCCGTCGGGACCGGGCCGCCGCCCTGGAGCCGCCACCGCGCCGCCTTGCCGCAGCAGTCGGGATGCCGCCTGCCGCCACCATCTCCCTCTCTCCCTCTCTCCTCCCCCTCGTGGATTTCTCTCCCTCTCTCTCTCTCTCACAGCATGAGGCTACGGGGAAGAGACGGGGGGATTTTCCCCTTTCGACGTTGATGCCACGGTTTTGGCAAAACCCAGCACTATACATCATGAACAGTGCCATTTCTCCAATTTCTTTCCCCTACACCGAAGGTCCGATTCACTCTGAACCAATTTTCTTAGCCTCTTAATATTTTATTCTACCTATAGTAATTATTTCGTATATTTTCTAAATTTTGTTTGCAGCCACCTTTTCGCAAACGCCTCGTTTTGCGTGTCGTAGTCGCCGATTTCGCGAGGCAGATGCTGAACAACGCTGTTGAAGGGAAAATTATTCCGATGGGGGTTCGCGAAAGATCAGAGGCGCGTTTTGATTACCTAGGCATCATCACCAGTAATTCTTTAGTATTTTTATTAAATTTATTTGTTTGCATCTCATTTTGCGTGTAGATCGTGCCGGTATGTATACTAGAGTCGTGAGTGCATGCATAGATCAGGAGAGGCATGCGTAATTGCGTACAAGTTATGGTACAATGCTGCCAGAATTTATAAATTTTTTTGCCAACACAAGAATCGATGTCACTAATTTAAGTTTACATAGGCATACATGCATGCACTTCTTCATTTGCGTTATATATGTGCCCACAACTACACAACACGGACATATTGGTAGACAGCTAGACAAGACAACTAACCACACTTGGGAAACAAACAACAAAATTCCTCTTGTTTGGACTAGGCCTAAATATTTCAGCCAGTGTGACTACTTGCAGGGAGGTACCCTAAAACGACCTCAGGTATACAGTCATACAGTCATACTGTCATACAGACTTCGTCACCTAGATATGCCACCTGTACACTTATTTCTTGCACATTAGCTGCGCAAGCAGCCATGCATGACCTGATGGAAGAAGTCAGTTCTTAGGGAAGAGCTGAGCATGGAGGCCATCTGGGAAGCTGAGGCCCGGCGTACGGACAATGTTACCTCCTTTTACTGTCTTCCACCTAAAATGAGTAAAAATGCTCAGGTTTCATCTTTTTCAGAGAGACGCAATGGTCACTGCAGCTTAGTACAAGTGAGAAATGGAACCTGTATTTCGTGACCAGGCAATGGATGAACGTTGCCATCAAGACCTTGCTGAGATCAGTTCCAACGCAGAACCTGAGACCCCCACCGAAGGCCATGAAATGCTTCGTTCCACTGGTGATCTCCGCCTTTCCCTGCTCAAGCAAGACCCAAAAAAGGTGATCAACCAAAACTACACAAACACAACACTTCATTTTCGTGTATATTTTGCTTATGAAATGCATGCATGCATGTTGATTGGTGCCTTTTAGGAGCAGGGCCTTGTTCTACAGTAACTGACTTTCTGTTTCTGCCCTACGTTACTATTTTCCTGACCCTCAAGCAAATGTTTCCACTGTTATTGTCTCTTAAATCTGCTTTCTTTATATATTTATTCCTACGTGCTGCTTATCAGCAGAACATTTCCAATTAAGTAACATTTGACAATGTGCTTCTTCATAAGCTGATCTGACCGCACCCCACCAAGACTAATCACCTGGCACCATACAGAGAACTGAACTTGTTAGTTGTTACCATATTTTCCAGGTTCATCTCCTATATAGGCATGACAAGTTTATTTAGTCCCGTCTTGTATATATTTTTCCCTCTATATATTTCTCTGCTTTGTACTGGGGATATGTGAAATAGGCTAACAGCGCATGCTTCACCTGCTGCATTTTGGAACTGTCGGATTAGAACCCTAAAACCCAGACATGCTAGTGCATTACTGGTCAGAAACCCATGCAATATTCGCTGCTAAGACATCTTGTTACCTTCTTCGAAGCTAAGTGATTGGCACAAGGTTAGCATGTGTATATTGTCTGGCTTTCTGTCTTTTCGTCAATTATCCTTTCAAATTATACTACAACTCGGAGAAACACATATCAAGCAGTACACTGACTGAATTTTGCCATTTCTTACATGCAGCTAGCCCACTGCAAATGGGTACCTTATAGTTGAATAAAGTGGTCAAATTGCAGGGTATGATTCACTGGGATTCTGGGAACCTTAATTTGGAATAATTAAAAACCCTGAAATTTAAAATAATACCTACAGTTAATTTCACTCGTTTTTGGAAGCCAGTCCAGTTCAATCCAGCTTGCCAAAACCCTAGTATTTAGTTGCACTAATTCCAAAGGAACAGAGGGGATGCTTTCAGTTTGCAGTACATAAAACAGTACTAACCTGCCACCTCCATGGATTAAATGTTAATGGATCTTCATATATTTCTGGATTTAAATGCACTGCTGGAGGACACACCATGACTCCCCATCCTGCTGGAATGGTGTAGCCTGCATGCATGCATCCAAAGTAGCACATATAGGAAAAGTTTTGAGTACGTTTCAATCTTTTTGCAAAGAAAATATATAACTGCCTGTTCAAAGTTCAAAGATGTCAGGATTTGTACTCTACGTACCATTGAATTCAATGTCTTGCAATGTCTTCCTAAAAATCCCCGGCACGATGTTTGCCAACCTTACTATCTCCAATGTGACCTTCATGCATAAGAAAAAAGGACAGGTTGTCAATTCAGAAAGCTAATTTATTGGAGTAGTCAAATCATTTTCTCTCTTTTTGATGCTTGAATCCAAGTTAGTCATAGCATTAGCTGTTCCGATATATAATTAGGATATCTTCTCTGTTGGTGTGGACTGTGCAACTGTGCACATCTGGTGCAGAAGCACGAAACACAAAGTAAGCACTTGCATAATCGCATTGGTCTGTTAGTTTCTGTACTTTGCTGCCATAGTATATGATTTTTTTTTAGCAAAACCATGGTATATGAATAATTCCACTAGTCACTGTTAGACCGAGCTTTCTTAGCAGTGCAACTTGCAGTTAGCTAGCTAGACCCGGTTAGGCTCACCTGAGATGTGAAGGTCATCGACCTGTACTCCGCCCACGTGAGCCCGGCATCACGGTCCTTCCTGTCCCTAGCAATCGCCTCATGCTCCTCCTGGCCAAGCAAGAGCATCATCTCGTCAATTGTTTTAAGCACAAGTAGATCGCCTAGTTGCCTTGCTCAGGCACTTACAGCCACGTACGTCGTGAGAAGTAAACAAATTAACTACAGATTAATTACATTACATGCACTAACCGTTAACGCCTCGAGCACTCTGGGGCTTTCTTCCAGGAGCTTGATGCCTAGCGTGAGGGCCAAGGCCGTCGTCTCGAAGCTCGCGAAGAGGAGCACGAACATGAGGTCGAGCGCGATGGCCTCCGTCAGCACGGGCTTCTCCCTCCTCAGCTCCTCGATCAGCACGTCGAAGAAGTCCTCGCGCCGCCGCCTCGGGTTGGCCATCCTCTCCCCCATCATCTTCTTGAGCACCTTCATCGCCTTCTTCCTCCCCTACACAGACACATGCGATTTCAGTCTTCCATCAGTGCTGAACTGCTGATCAAATATCAAAGGGAGTGTTCTGTAGCAGTGACTATAGATCTCTCGGTCTCAGAAGTTTTCTCAAGCGACAAGAGAAGCTTAATGGAGTAGTGTGGTTGTGTGGATTCCTCGAGAGCCATTGACCGTGTGCATGTGACGAATGATCACTTATTGACCAGACACGCATGTGCTAGCTTGATAGGTAGTTTTGTTCACTACGTTGCACTATGTGCATGTGCATGTGCATACCTTCATGCACTCATGGTACGCAGTGCCGGGAATGTCCACCGGGAACGATATGAGCCCGCGGATGAAGGCCATGAAGTTCTTCCTCAGATTCTCCGACGATTTGGATGGTTCGTAGCCGATCAGCTTCTTCGCCGTGAGATCAAATATCATCTAGAGAGATTGATCAATCGATGCATGTCAGAAATCTAGCAACCTATTGTTAATAAACTCAGAATTAGTAGTAGTTCAAACTCATGCATGGTCTAATATATGGCCTTACGGCGGAGATGCCGTCCTTGAGCTCGACGCTCGGCCGGCCGGCCCAGGCGGCGAGGCTGACACGGCAGGCGTGGTCCGTCTCGGCGAGGAGCGCCGCCTTGAGGTTCTCCTGGCCATAGAGCCGGAGCACGAGCGTCTTGAGGTACTTGTACATGAAGCCGTGCAGGGAGCCGACGTTGTCGCGGCCGAAGATCTCGGTGAAGGTGTCCGGGTACCAGCTCTCGAACAGCTTCCCCTCCTGCTGGAACACGTAGTGGTTCAGCTCCGGGTCCGCCGAGACCACCACCGCCCGCCCGACGACGCTGGTCTTGAAGATGGCGCCGTACCTACGTGCAAATTAAACCCAAGGTTATAACTTATAAATTTCAGCAAGTTCAGTTTCATCTGCAACATCAGCAATGTGAGATTGTGATCGATCTTCACCTGCGTATCCTCTCCTTGATGAAGGGGGAGATGTCGTAGGTAGGGTTGGGCGCGAAGAACTGCATGGTCTCGCCGAGAAGAGGGAGGCCGAGGGAGCCCGGAGGCAGCTGCCGGCCGTTCGCGCTCGGGTGGCTCCACCTGTACGCCCACAGGATGGAGGCTACGACGATGGCCGACGTCGCGGCACACAAAGCTATATAGGCCAGTGATTCCATGGTCTCCAAGCTCGGCGGCGAGAAGGTTAATTAGGACTGGTAGTGTGTGTGTTCTTGCTACTAGGGCAATGGCAATGGCGGTGCTCCGGGAGGCAAGAGCAGCTACTGCTAAGACATGTGGTCCGTGTGGACTGTGGAGAGATTACTTGCTTTATATAAAGCTTTGAACCCTAGCTAGCTTGTGCTGGGTGAGGCAGGATCATAAACAAATGGAGGGGCAGGAATTGTTGCCATGCATGGAATCCTTCCAAGTGTTTAGTTTTCTTTTGGACGAAAAGAATCCACCCGGAAGCCTGAATGTTCTGGGGGCTGTGGTACACGCCACAGGAATTAAGCTGTTATATTCTAAACTTTCTAGAGTGGCTGCATGTTGAGGCTGGCTCTTGTGCACGGTTTGAGTACAAAAGCATGCACGTACAGCTAGCAAATAGATCGCCGGCCGGCTGTTTTCCGGACCATGGATTGTTCCTTTCTCCCGGTTAGATGGGGTCATTGACCCGTTGGTTCGAGCATTAAGCTGTTTATGTTTTGAATGTTCCTAGTGTCTTTCCAACTTTTGTTTGGATATACAAATTGCCATCACTCGGATAAAAATCACACCGCTGAGTTTTCTAACATATTGATCCTTTTGGACGTGGAAAGTGTAACAATACTACTAATCAACTAGCTCCTGATGGTTTAATTATTTCAGGATCAATCGGTAAATTTGTGTACACATGACTTCAATAAATGAGAGTATAACTACTCCTCAAGCGGCTGAAAGAAAATCAATTTTGTGTGCCATCCGATTTTAATCCAACAACTCAATCTCAGCCCCCTTCCTACCAAAACCTAACCTTCCCTTCTCTCCTGGTGTTAATTCATTCGTTAACAATTCCTTCAATTCTTATAGTTTCACGATCCACCGCTCACGTCTCCAGCGGAGCGGTAGCATTGCCAGTTCCTTTGCAACCATCTCATCGTGTCTCATCCTTACGCACCATCATACTTTTTTTTTTCTCCTCTTTGGCATGTCGTTTGTTATTCTTCTCCATTTCTATTTCTCCTATGTGATGCCTCCACCCCCACCCTCTTTTAGAATCCGCCTACGCTGGCCTCCTTCTAATGATCTTTGACCACATTGTCGATCCCTTGACAGCCAGCCCTACCCATCGACTTCCTCCATTCTCGTGGTTGAGGCACTGCTAATCCGTTGCCACCGTTACCCACCGTCTGGTCTTCACCTCTCTATCATCCCTCTAAGTGGTGGGATAAAAATTCTCGGTTGTTGCAGCTGTAAAGGTAGAGGGGCATGGCAGCGAGCAGGTAAAAATACACGAACACTGTAGTAAACCACTATTCACTGATAATGTTTATAGGTCCTGTAGCGAAAACACTGTTTATAATGCACTGTTCACATGAAGATCTCAGCCATCCTTTTGAGATCTGACAGTTGGAATTTATCAACTGCACAAGTACTGTTCATCCACTGCCTTTACAGCCAAAGGCAGAGGATCACCAAACCTAAGTGGTGGGGGTGGGGAGAGGGGGTTGGGGGGCTGCAAACGCTAACTCGAAATCTAATTTTCAAAGCCTACAGAAGATGAGGAGTGGGCGCAACCGAAGGCGGCAGCAAGAGACGGTGGCATGCAATTAAATAGCCGGCTATAGCTGCGCTATAGCTCCGCTATAGCTTTTTCAGACATCAAACGCTACGCTAAGCACTAAAATTCCGCTAAGAGAGCTATGCACGCTATAGCCGCTAAACTGACCGCTATTTTCGCTATTTTTATAGCCGCTATAGCGCCGCTATGCTACTTTTTTCAATGTCTTTTGAAACTCCAACTATCACTAATGTATTTTGTTGTGCTCTACTTCATTCTTACTTTATGTCACATAAAAGGTAACATTATAAATATTGAATTACTAAATAATCACATAAATTAGTTTCTCTATAATGAAGTTGTAGAAGAATATACCGCAATCACTTTTTCTAGGTGTTAATTATGATCTTGTGTGTATACATTAGATTAAGTAGTTATAAAGTAAAGTGTTTGCTTCTTATTTAAGTGGATATGACTAGTGTTTATGCAAATATTTGGTAATCTTATGAAATATGTTGTAATGTGAACTTAAGAAATGTTCCCTGGACTAATCAAATTTTCCAATTACCAGATTTATTTGCAACAATTATTCCTATTTTCGTGTTTTTTTGGTAAAACCGCTATTTGCCATAGCTCCGCTATAGCTTCGCTATAGCATTTTAGCTTTTGAAAAAATGATGCCGCTATTTGCCTTAGCCCGCTATTTAAAACCATGGACGGTGGTGAGGTGAGTAAAATCAACCGAGTAAACTTTGTGGATAAGAACATCTTTGGTGCATGTCCACTATAAAAAAAAACAGAGAATGGCAAAATCGATAAGGGGATTGAATATCCACCGACGGACAACAAAACTGTAAAGTGCCTACAGAAGATGAGGAGTGGGCGCAACCGAAGGCGGCAGCAAGAGACAGTGGTGAGGTGAGTAAAATCAACCGAGTAAACTTTGTGGATAAGAACATCTTTGGTGCATGTCCACTATAAAAAAAAACAGAGAATGGCAAAATCGATAAGGGGATTGAATATCCACCGACGGACAACAAAACTGTAAAGTGCCTACAGAAGATGAGGAGTGGGCGCAACCGAAGGCGGCAGCAAGAGACAGTGGTGAGGTGAGTAAAATCAACCGAGTAAACTTTGTGGATAAGAACATCTTTGGTGCATGTCCACTATAAAAAAAAACAGAGAATGGCAAAATCGATAAGGGGATTGAATATCCACCGACGGACAACAAAACTGTAAAGTGCCTACAGAAGATGAGGAGTGGGCGCAACCGAAGGCGGCAGCAAGAGACAGTGGTGAGGTGAGTAAAATCAACCGAGTAAACTTTGTGGATAAGAACATCTTTGGTGCATGTCCACTATAAAAAAAAACAGAGAATGGCAAAATCGATAAGGGGATTGAATATCCACCGGCGGACAACAAAACTGTAAAGTGCCGATCAAACGCGAGTCAACACTTCTAATCACCTGTTTTTAATCCGTCCTAGCTCGCTTCTGGCTCGCTGTTGTGGGCAGCAATCGAGTAAGATGTCACGATCACAAGTGCGGTAGCTAGCTAGCTAGCTCCCAGCCGGCCAGCTTCCATCTTAGCTAGCAGCGAAGTGCACGTATATCTGCTCCTGCTAGCCTGAATCCAGCACAGCAGTCAGGAGCAGCCTGCGTACGTACGTACGTACTTGCAGATCGGTGTAGATCGCGGAATCTTCCATGAGCGTCAGCGTTTGATCGAGATGGTCTTGGTTCGCCCGGCCCTGATCCCTTAATTTGATATATCTAGCTATCACGCGTGAACTCGATCGTCGTCGTCGCTGCATCAGATTATGCATGTGCGTGTCCGTGCGAGGCGCTTCCAAGTATATTCTTGATCTTCTTCTTCAGATCGATCGATCGATCCACGCTGCCGTTTTGTCCGCATGTTTGTCGGTAGATCATAGCGATCTGGATGGATCGGGCTTCTTCAGCTGTCCATGCATGCACCTAGCTTAGCTACGTACATACACACGTGTGTTCGTTCTTTGGATGAATTATGCACCGTCGATCGGACATCGGAGCACTGGCTCCACGGCTGCGCATGAAAACGCGTACGTACTTACGTACGCAGACGCACACACTTCTTCACCCCGGCCTGCATCCCTTTGGGCTGTGGCAGCAATTGACGGCGACCAATGTAGATGCTGCACAATTGTAATTCGATACATGGGTGCAGTTGTTAAGTATTATCGTTGTTCGCGTGACTCTTTAATCAATTACTCAAGGCGGAGAAGCTTAAACCACGAGGATAGATTCGTGAGAGAGAATAGATATTCCTGAGATTGATACGCATGAACGACCGATCGTCAGCAAGCGGTGCATCGAGTCATTGCTCCCCACCTACCATAAAATGGTAACAAAATGGGAGAGCACTGCAGGAAGCCATTTTTCGTCGGGCATCTCTTTGTATGTAATATTTTTTATAAATCTAGATAATTACAGTTACCTATGTCTATCTTCATATGGATGCAAGATATATTTGGACATGTACATCGATGGAGCATGCCTCAAGTCAGTGGCGGACCCAGGATTTTGATAAAACCCGGGCCAACTACCAGCAAGTCTAATTGCTAGATCAAACTAGAAATTATGTTCGTACTAATGTAAAATGAAAATTTGTTCAATCACACAGCTCAATTTGTCTAATCGAAAAGTAACAGAGAAATTTAAAAAAGTTTGCTAATTTAAAATGATATTGTACCTTTTTAATACAGATTCGTTTCTTCCAAGCCTATATTTCATCAATAGTAGCTTTAGATCTCAAACCTAGAAATTAAAATAAAAATCAATTATAACGACATGAAATGGACAAATAAACAAGTTAATAGTAGCAAAAATTAGAGCAAACATTTTTAAATACTACTAGAAAAAGGTAGTTGCATCTTGCGGGTTCTCATATCTTGAAAATGTTTTAATATCTTGCCATCTTCGATGCTCGAAAATACATCTCTTTCAATATAGCATACCATACGATGATTTAGCCATTCGTCACATCTTGTTACTTAACTCGGTTTTGATGATATTCATAGCTGATAAAGCCCTTTCTACAGTTGCGGTTGCCACTGATAAAACTAAAGCCAACTCGATGAGGCGATATACCAAAGGAAAAACAGTATGTCTATCACTCTGAACCATTCCCACAGCAAGATTTCCAAGGTCAACGACTCAACACCAATTATTAAACCCCTTATATGTAAACAACTCAACACCAAAATTATCAGGTCTTGGTTGCTTGAAAAGATAGCAATAAAAACAGAAGACGGCGTCTTTAGCAACCCTATATTCCAACCAATTGTGGCTTTTAAACCACGAGTCATGAAAGCTTCTGGGTCGATTTCCCACCTTATTTTTTGGATATGCATGACCAATTGGTTGACATGTACCCCTTACATATCGCAACTCGCAAGTTCGCAGCATATGACATGATTACATGAATATATGATAGGTAATACACTAAAACATCATAAAATGTCCGCAAATCACAACCAACAAGCACTCAAAATTTTTACTCGGTTTTTACTCGGCCGTTACTCGGTTTTTACTCGGTTTTTGACCGATTACTCGGTCTGACCGAGTATTCAACCGGGTTGGCCCTTATCGACTCGGTGGGGCGGCGAGTAGCGAGTACTCGCCGAGTAATACCAATTTTTAGAACAGTGGTTTATACTGTGCTTTTGTCTTATTGTTTTCCTGTTCATTAGCCCTTGCGTATGAGATAGATATTTTTATATCTAGTACCTTTGGTCTTAAACTGGAAACTGGCAATTGTTTAATTATGATTTACATACTTTTGTGGATTAAAATATTGAAAAAAAATTCCAACAGCTTAGCTACGTACATACACACGTGTGTTCGTTCTTTGGATGAATATTGCACCGTCGATCGGACATTGGAGCACTGGCTCCACGGCTGCGCATGAAAGCGCGTACGCGTACTTACGTACGCAGACGCACACACTTCTTCACCCCAGCCTGCCTGCCTCCCTGTGGCAGCAATTGACAGCGACCAATGTAGATGCTGCACATTTGTAATTCGATACATGGGTGCAGTTGTTAAGTATTATCGTTGTTCGCGTGACTCTTTAATCAATTACTCAAGGCGGAGAAGCTTAAACCACGAGGATAGATTCGTGAGAGAGAATAGATATTCCTGAGATTGATACGCATGAACGACCGATCGTCAGCAAGCGGTGCATCGAGTCATTGCTCCCCACCTACCATAAAATGGTAACAAAATGGGAGAGCACTGCAGGAAGCCATTTTTCGTCGGGCATCTCTTTGTATGTAATATTTTTTATAAATCTAGATAATTACAGTTACCTATGAAATTCTATCTACATATGGATACAAGATATATTTGGACATGTGCATCGATGGAGTATGCCTCGAGTCAGTGGCGGACCTAGGATTTTGATAAAATCCGGACCAACTACCGGCAAGTCTAATTGCTAGATCAAACTAGAAATTATGTTCATACTAATGTAAGATGAAAATTTGTTCAATCACACAGCTCAATTTGTCTAATTAAAAAGTAACAAAGAAATTAAAAAAGTTTGCTAATTTAAAATGATACAGTACCTTTTTAATACATATTCGTTTCTTCCAAGCCTATATCTTCATCAATAGTAGTTGTAGATCTCAAACCTAGAAATTAAAATGAAAAATCAATATTAACGACATGAAATGGACAAATAAACAAGTTAATATATAGTAGCAAAAATTAGAGCAAACATTTTTAAATACCACTAGAAAGAGATAGCTTCATCTTGCGGGTTCTCATATCTTGAAAATGTTTTAATATCTTGCCATCTTCGATACTCGAAAATACATCTCTCTCAATATAGCATACCATGCGATGATTTAGCCATTCATCACATCTTGTTACTTAACTCGGTTTTGATGATATTCATAGCTGATAAAGCCCTTTTCTACAGTTGTTGTTGCCACTAATAAAACCAAAGTCAACTCGATGAGGCAATATACCAAAGGAAAAACAATATGTTTATCACTCTGAACCATTCTCACAGCAAGATTTCCAAGGTCAACAACTCAACACCAATTATTAAACACCTTATCTGTAAACAACTCAACACCAAAATTATTAGGTCTTAGTTGCTTGAAAAGATAGCAATAAAAACAGAACGACGTCTTTAGCAACACTATATTCCAACCGATTGTGGCTTTTAAACCACGAGTCATGAAAGCTTTTGGGTCGATTTCCCACCTTATTTTTTGGATATGAATGACCAATTGGTTGACATGTACCCCTTACCAAGTACTCTCTTCTAACAACATCCCTAATGTTTATATGGAATGCATCAATTGGTTTTCGAAGCCCAGGATCTGCAACTATGTCAGCCAGATTAAGCTCTAGTACCTCACGCTCACAAGTAGGAGCTTCTTGAGTGTTACTAGTTCCAATTTCCTCTGTCTCAACGATAGCTTTCTTGATTGTTACTAGCTCCAGCTCCCACTGTTTCTTGAAGATTTTCATTGGAACTTGGTTGTGGTGTAACAGGTGTTATTGTCGATTTGTAAAAACATTCCAATGTTCGAGCTCTCTTCATCCTCTACCTTCTAAATTAAACCTATGGAGATAGACATATAACATATCACTATACCAGTGAATTACGCCCATTCTAAAATAAACAACGAGCCATCCTAAATTTTATTCCAATTTCCAAGCCCTAATCATGCAAATACATCCATTCTCAGATCCGCAGCAGTGCTCACCTAGTCACACGACGAAAGAAATGAGGAGGAGAACTGGAGGAGGAGGCTGGTCGGGGGCCCAGGGCTGCGGCGGGCGGCGTTGCGGCGACCTACTCCCACTAGGGTGGGCGCCGCGGCTAGTAGGGGGAAGAGGCCAGGGCGAACCGGAAGACTGGAGAGAGGAGGAGGTCGCGGCGAGGTGGCCAGCGCCGAGGGCCGGGGTGGGGCGGCCTAGGGTAGGGGCGAGGTGGCATGAGGCCGAAGGCGTTGTGGAGGCTGGGTAAAGTGACCCCAGTACTTGTACAGAGAATCCAACACCATGAGGCAATACTAGTCCTAGGCTAGTATCTCGTGATGGACAATACGGTGGAATCATCGCAGTGCATTTAATTAAAGTGAAATACAGGTAAAAAGGCAATATCTTTTATTACAAGAGAAACTGGCATACCAGTTTAAATAGTTCATAAGGATTAATTAACATTTCATAAAAGAACATCAGAGTAGCGGATATAAACAACTGCGATAAATTCTAGAGCATCAACCCGAACATCTTCTCTAGTCCTGCTCACCCCCGTCAGGGCCCTCCTAGTCCTAATTGAAATCTAAATACAAATATGTCCGCGAGAAATATAATGAGTACGTGGCTACCAAGCAAGCAAATCCTTGAGTATGTATGCAAGATTAAAGACGGGGAGTAGGTTATTTTACCCAAAACCTAATTCTAGTCAAATTTTAGTTGACCAGTTTTATTAAGTGAATGCATGATCATAAATAGCATCTCGAGCCAATAACGGAAGGTGCGTCTCACACCAGGTCAAACCCAGCCTATTCTAGTCAAGTTTAATTATTAAAAGTGAATCTACATGTGCAAATCTCTCGCCCCGTCTATGATCGTGAAAACGGCTATCATGATAGTTTTAACCCTGTAGAGTGTGTACAAATTTCCCCCACAAGCTTCGTCTCATCCAATAGGAGATACGGTACAAAACTTTTCCAACCTACTATGCCCACTACTTTGCCTGCCCTTTCTTTTGGTTTCCCCAACCTCGCTAGTGTCCGCCGCGGTAGGGCGCCTACTAGTTTTGGACACCACCCGAGGCGTTTCTAAATTAAGCAATCTACACTAATTTTAGTTGTTTAGAGTTAACAAGAAAACACCAACATGAATCATATGCCTCACAAAGGCACACTTTTATGGTAAATCCCACTGCAGTCCTACACATCTAGTCAAGGATAGGGTAGAGAAAATAATAACGGGTTCACAAAGGCGGCTAGGGCACATTAACGTAGTATTAATATGTCTAGGAACTCACACACTAGTTTATATGCATGCAACTAGTTCCAATAGGAAACATAATTAATTTAATTATAAAGCTAGGAGAGGAATGCTATGCTTGCCTTCGAAGAACTCCGCGCTTTGCGAGTCCAACACCTGCTCCTGGCAACAGTTCACACAGCAATCGCAACCACCATCTACGTGAGAAAAACAAAATAAAGCAAAACAACAAAATCAGTATAGAGAAAATAATTAATAAATATACAAAAAAATTCTAGGATTAAACTGTAATTTTAAGCTCTAGAATCACCTAATCTAGAGTTACGGGGCTCTCTAAACAAATCAAGGAAGCTTCGTGTTAAATAGAAAATTCTCCAAAAAGAAAAACCTATTTTAACCCTAATGGGCCGAACAGAAGAATCCGGCCCACCTTCTTTCTCTCCCTTCGCGCGTGCGCACATGGCCCAAACGGCCCGGTCCGCTGCGTCGCCACTACGGCTGACAGGCGGGACCCATGGGTCAGTGTCGCACAGCGGCTGACGAGACGGACCCACAGGGCGGAGGCTACAGTGGGGATGCTGACGCGGCGGGTGACGTGGCAAACGTGGCACGACACGTATCAGCGGGTTGTCTCTGGTGATGACGTGGCATGACACGTTTCTGACACGTGGCATGACACATTTCATGGTAGTGGAAACGGTGCGGGTGATGACGTGGCACAACACTGGCTTGACACGTGTCACGCCATGAGGCAACTTGGACGACGCGGCGCTGACGTGGCGTGCGGACCCCACAGGTTAAAGACTGCGGAGCAATCACTGCGCGTGCGGTCGCACGTGTTGCGTGCGGGATGGCGTGCAGTGCTGCTTCGGCTGACGTGTGGGGCCCACTGCTTGGCCGGGCCCACATGTCAGCGGCAGTAGGTAGATCTGGCGCAGGGTCAGCGGGGCGGCACCGGCGGGTCCCACGCGGACACGTGTCACGGCGCCATTGGGCGGCGTCGAAGGCGTGGCCGCAGGCCGCGACCGCGACGGGTCCCACGCAACACGTGTCGCCGCACGATTCGACGACAACGGCGGGGCCGTCGGGGCGGACGCGGGAAGCGGGCTCGCTGGGACGCGCGTCGCACGGCGGTTGGTGCGGCGCGTGCGCCTCGCGCCGGGGCGACGTGGCGCTCTCCGGTTGGGAGCACGATTAGCGCCGGCGGTGCGCACGCCGAGGTTCGCCAGCGGTCATGGTGATCCCTAACTACGGCGAACTCTACAGGGCGCAAAACTGCACCAAAATGGGCAATCCGCATATGAATTTTGACCGCCTCGACGAGATCTACCCGATGGTGCAACCTACACTATGAATTGAACACCGAAGAAATGGTTTTACCTAGAAATAGTGCCCGGGAAGAGAGATTCGGGTGCCGTCGGTTTAGGGTATAGGGAGAGAGGGGGTTGGCGGCGGTGCACTGTGCTGAGGGAGGTTTATAAAAGGGTGGGGTGCAGGGGGCTGTTGATCTCCTCCTAAAAGGACAGGAAGCGAATTACGGACTATTATGGGCACGAAAAGATCGAAGAAAGGGCCCGCAGGGTAGCTAAAAGCTTAAAGGAGATGAAAATTCAGTAATATTACCTTTGTTTTATTTGAAAAACTTGGGACATCTAATAAATTTTTATTATGATGTCACGCTGGGGGGGGGGGGGGGGGGGCGAGGTTCGTTGGCGGTCGTGGTGATCTCTAGCTACGGCGAGCTCTACAGGGCGCAAAACTGCACCAAAATGGGCAATCCGCATATTTATTTTGACCGCCTCGACGAGATCTACCCGATGGTGCAACCTACACTATGAATTGAACACCGGAGAAATGGTTTTACCTCGAAACATTGCCCGGGAAGAGAAATTCCGCCGGTTTTGGGTTTGGGGAGAGAGGGGGTGGGCGGCGGTGCACTGTGCTGAGGGAGGTTTATAAAGGGGTGGGGGTGCAGTGGGCTGTTGATCACCTCCTAAACGGGCCAGAAGCGAATTACGGACTATTATGGGCACGAAAAGACCGGAGAAAAGCTTAAAGGAAATGAAAATTCAGTAATATTACCTTTGCTTTATCTGAAAAACTTGAGACACCTAATAAATTTCTATTATGATGTCACACTGGGGGATGTCCGGGCTAGGGCGAGGGTGCGAGGCGGCATGGGGGGCTAGGGGCTGGAGGCGTCGAGCCAGAATTAGAGGGGGATTTTCTTGCTATTGGGCCACGCCTCGGGCCGCGGCCCAGGTGGCCCTGCGCCTGGGTCTGCCCCTGACTCAAGTCTTCTAAAAAAATATGTTGTCTATCGTGTCGAAGGAGAATTCCATATCAGCTATGTGTGGGCCAATGCAGGGTCAAGCCCACTGCCATAATTGAGAGCATTGGTCTTTGAAGGAACCCACATGGAAGGGTGCCCGCGGATAAGGCCATGAGCCCATGGTTGGGTCGTGCCCACGCTGGCGTAAATTTGACGTAGCACACATCGTGAGGTTAAAAAATGTGGCCCATTTGTCAGAAGGACCTTAACTTAAAATACATTATCTAATACTCAACAAATAAATTTCAAAAAAAATTGAAAATCCATGAGCAATATATTTGTTGATCAGAGCAAAAACATATGTCTAATTTCGGCGATTATGTTTGGATAGACAAAAATATATTTTTAATTTTGTCAGCTTTTCTGAGACCGTTGAAAATATTTTTGGCTAACGAAAGAGGGAAGGCTTCTTGCACTGGAGGTAATGCGGCCACTCATATATGTATGCACTCAAACGTTTTCGGCTCCATTCGTTTCAAATTTCAGATTTACGAGGAAATGAACTATTTTCCGTGCAAACAATTTATTACTGTAATGCCTCATTTATTACTGTAACTGCTACTCAAACTATAAGCTTAAACTCAAGTTACAAGCACAACGGCCCAAAACATCACTTAATTTTTAGGTTAATCCTTTTGGCCGAAGTGAGAAGAAAAGCTCAAAACATTTGCTAGACATGTGTGGTTGCAACAATTTGGACCAAGATTTGTTTAGACCTAGCCCACCTTAGGAGTGACCCACAAATGTGAATTCCACATATCTTGGGCTTTCAACATCACTTCAAGTTTCGGCCTATAAGTTCTATATTTTAGGCTAGCAAATGTTATTATAGGTTAGTGGAGGCGGTTTCTGGCTCACCATGGTCTGTGGGTGCGAAATCACTCTGCTCTCAACTCCATTTTGATTATTACCATATTCTCCAATCTATGCGAGACCTACTCAAATTTTACTTTTTAATCAAGTTTTTCATGTGTTCTCTAATAGGACATGGTTGGCTCAATACTTGTTGCATGCTACAGCCATTAGGGCGTGAATATGGTATGATGTGAAATTTCATGTCCAATCCAGGACCATCAGCCATGGGTACATCCACATGGGATCGAGGAGTGGCACGAGGAGAGGCACCGGCGGTGGCAGATCCAAGGGGCGGCGCCGGTGGTTGTGGAGCCAAGGGCGGCGCCAGCGGTTGTGGAGCTAGGCGTGTCCAGGGCAGAGCCCACCGTAAGGACGCATGTAAGGCAGATCTAGGGGAGGCGTCAACGTTGGGTGGAGCAAGGGGAGTCGGTGGAGCGGCGCTGGTGGTCGGAGGATCCAAGGGCGCCGGCACCTCCCTCCCATGGCTACGCGCTGCCTTCTTCCCTACAGCCATCGTCACCTCCACTACAGTTGCCGCTCACTGTCACCTCCCTCCCCTGCCGCTCGTCGCTCGCCGTCATCTCCCTCTCCCCCTGGCCGCCCCCTCCCCTGCAGTTGCCGCCACCTCCCTCCCCTTGGCTCCGCGCCTTGGTTGCGCCACCTCCTTCAGGCTGTCGCAAGTCGTCACCATGCCCAAGTCCTGCACCGGTCGCCGCTTGGATCTGAGAGCAGAGGAGAGAATTGAGGGGAAGAAAGAGGAAGAGAGAGGTAGAAGAAGCATGACGTGTGGGTTCGATGAGACAAAATTTTATTTTATGTGGGTTCTACTGCCACCTCATATATATACTACAGGCCAGCTCATGTGCCACATGGGCAAAACCTCCCCAAAAATCCACCGTGGGAGGGGGGTGTAATGTGCACCTTTTTCACGGTTTTTCGAGATAGAATACCTGGTTTCATATTTCATAAGTTATGTAGACGGACCACGATAGTTTAGGGTGTATATAGGTCATGTTCTTTTGAACTGATCTGAACGGCTGAACTGTTGAAATGACTGAATTTCTAGAGCTTCTCAACGTAGACTCAAGATTCGGATCCATTTTGTTTGATTTGCAAAACAACAAAAAAACAGACTCAAAAAACTCAAAGCATGTGTCTTTTCAAAACATAAATAAATCGTTAAGCTGTTAGGCCGTTAAGCTATTAAGATAAAAAGAGCAGGGTCTTAAACTTTTCTTTATTTTAAATTAAATGGTACCTATTATGTCTCATTAAAAGGTGAGGAAACAAAATCTAAAAAATACATAAAATTAGGAAATCTTAACAAAACAAAGTACATCATGATTTACATAAATTTAGAAATTTGAATCAATTGATCTGGATTAAATGAGGGAGATATTATGTTTCAAAGTTTTAAATCCAAAAATTGTTGAAGGGGTACTTTAAGGGACCAAATCAAAATTAGGTAATAGCAGTGACATTAAGGAGATGAAGTTAAACTCAAGATGGCAAATAAGGAACTCTGAAAAAAGGTGACGGCAGATTAGAAAAAGGCCTAATGTTTAGTTGTAAATAAGAAATTGTCTTTTTGTTGTTATCCTTGTTGCCCAAATAGTTAGCATGCATACCCAAAATGGACTCGCATCTCCTTGCGGCATACAAAAAAAAGTGTGCTAAGTTTATAGCCCTGAAAAGACGTGTTGTGTTTTGAACCTCGGGTAAATTTGTACATCTCTGGAGACACCATGCACATTCCGGATTAATTAACAGAGCATGCTACATATTGGAGGTCATAAATTTGATTTATTATAGCTTTCATAATATTCATCTGGGGTAGCTAGGAGAAATCAGTGTGTACACATGTTGTGTTAAGGGACGCGTGAGAGTTGACAACAGAACATATATACTTCTCATGCATTAATAGCGACAGTTGAAGATGAGTTTATCACCTTCCATTCTTCTGCGTCCTCTGACTATTTACCCATATGGTTTAGTGCAAGAGTTCACAAAGATCTCGATGCTAGATATGTGATAAACTAAGAGGTCGAGATGCATAATATACATGGGTCAGAATCGTTCTGGGTTAAGCCCAAATCTTGCAAATATTCCACGTATCTGAATTCCAACCTGTAGAATCGCTCGGCGAGGAAGATGGCTTAACCGAATTTCTAACATTTTTCTTCATCATATAAAAAGGGATATGTCAGGAAAAATGGCACGTTTCATACGATTAATTAATTGACCATTCCTTGTGCACCAGATGGATCCAGTGGCCTCCCTTTGTAGCTGCCTAAAACCTTCATGGATTTTCGTAATTGACTCCACCACTAGCGGTGGATTTCCACCTATTATCAAGACCGTTTATTGTGTTAGCTAGGTTTTGTGTCGAATATATGTATAAGTAAGCTACATGGACTCTGTGTTGTAATAGGCAGGGTTGGTTTAGAGTTGGAGTCGGACTCTAACCAGGCCTCCACTGTATAAAAGGAGACAGTTATGTTGTAATAAGACAACGACCTCATAATAGTAGCATAGGTAAAAGGATGTCAGTGGTTGGTATGTGGTCGATCGTGACATGGGCAGCTGATATGCTGCGGTATTATGGATTGAGTAGAAGTGGCCATAGTCAGAGCCACTCAGAGGTAGGCGTAAGCCAAACTGCGTTAACAAACATGGTGCCTTCTGCAATCGTTCGTGATCTTGCATCGAAGCATATTCTAACACATTGTGTTCTAACTTCTAAGATTCGGTCCATAGTTATTTCTCGTCTCTCTCTCTCTCAAAACCTCTTTAGGTTTCCTTCATACAACCTGCGCTACAGCCCTTTCTACATCCTCATCCTCATCGTTACCTATCCCTCCAACCTGAGATCGAGTTCCCACGACACCTTCACCATTTTATTATACTTTCTCATACTTCATCTTAACTATATGTGCTACTCGCGTCTCCGCTGTATATAAACTATTATTAGACTGCATGCATGATTTTATACGCAGTGAATTTTTTAAAAAAATGCTCGTAGTGACATGTCTTAAATTCTTCCATACTTTTGTAGTGACAAATCTAAATAATCCGAGGATCAAAAGGATATAACTGTAAAATTACACCGCATGAGCGTACTAACTGTATGAATAGGCAGCAGCTCGTTCTCGACCGAGAACTGCATGTACCGACCTGATCATTCATCGGGTAAGGTCGGATTCGGATTGGATATGGTCGGGTTGTCGAGCTTGTTCTTCAGGCTTGAGCCGTCCGTTTGAACATGTCGGGTCGGGTCGGTTTTTTCTAGGGTTTTATGGGTTTTGGGTCGTAAATTAGTATCCGAGCCCACCCGGTATATCGTCGGGTTGGGTTCGGGTCGGATTTTTTGGCCGGGTCGGGTCGGGTTGGTCGGGCCAAGCTACCATGATCAGATCTACTCAGAAATGCAAATCAATGTGTATCGTATGTTTCAAGAGACGCCCTATTTACACATGCGATCTCGCTTCGTTGCACCACCTCTGCTCCCACCTGTATTTTTTTGCAGAAATATTCTAATGTTTTTAAAAAGTTGTGATTAGATCCTTCTCTCCCCTCTCAATACTTCCTTTTCTCCCCTAAGCTTAGACCTGTTCATGGGCAGCCCGGCCCAGCCCAAGCCGGCCCAAAAAGCCTAGCCCAGCCCAGCCCAGGCCGGCCCAACCACTACTAGAAATCTAACTTTTGCCTAGTGTGAAAAACAATTACCTACAAACCTTCGATAAAAGTTAAGGTGGCCGAATGTGCATACTTTCCCTAGTGTTAAAAAAAACGGTCGGCTATTAAATGCTTAACCGAGAGGGTGCAACAATAACCGACGGTTTTTAGGAAACCCTTGGCCATTCATGGGAATGGCCAACGGTAGAACTAAAACTCTCGGCCATCTAAAAGAATAGCCGACGGTTAAAAGAAAACCCTTGGTCATTCAAGGGAATGACCGACGGTTGAAATAAAACTCTCAGTCATTCACGGTGATGGCTGACAGTTAAAATAAAATCCTCGGCCATTACAGAGAACCCTCGGCCATTCAAGGAATGACCGAAGGTTTAAAGCAAAACACTCGACCATTGTATACAAAATAATAGGAGTTAAAAAGGAATGCATGTACAATTTTAAACAACAAGTGTGTGAGGTGAGTTGGCTAGGTGGGAGAGTTTTGTTCAATAGGTCATGGGTTCGAATCCTATCTAACACACTTTTATAATTAACTTGATTTAATGGGAAAAAATGATGTCAAAGTTCAAGTATGTATAGAGAGGTTCATCCTGATAGAAAAATATTTTTCCTATTTCATCCGTTAAATTTGGTCATATTTATTCCACCACATTTCCCTAGTGTTTACCATTTTCGTCGGTGTGTTAAAGCTGCTCACTCATACTTTTCTCGAGTGTTCTCTATTTCCGACGATAAGTTAAACTTACTCACCCATGCATTTTCCGAGTGCTTCAAAAACTATCGCTAAATTCATTACCGAGGGTTTCGTCGGTAATTGCACGAATTACCCACCATGGGTGGCCAAGGGGAAGTTACCGACGGTATACGCTCGGTCATATACATGTCCTACGGTATTTTCTAATGGCCGACAGTATTTGCACACTCGGTAAAAGTTAGAATTCTAGTAGTGAACCGATGCACCGAGCGGGGCTCGAGCCTTGTTCCGAAGCCCGGTTGCCGGGCCGGGCTCCCAGTCCGAGGCATGATCAAGTCTACTGAATCCCAAGCCAGACGTCGAAGTCTTGTACATGCCACTGCTAGCAAGCGAGCACCATGGTATCAGACACTAGTGCACAAAAGTGCGTCCGTGCTAGTTTATAACTTGCATCTGTGTTGGTTCTTGAACCGACAAAAACTATGTGGCACAAATAAGGTAGCGATCATTTGTGTCAGGTAAAAAGTAGACATATTGAAAGATAACCAGGAAGACATCTGTGTGGGTTTCAGGCTTTCAGCCATAAACCGACACAGTTATCATCCATAATAGGCCTTTTAGGCAACTGCAACAACATAATCACATCCATCACCAATGTAATTCAACAGCATCATAACAATCATAATCATTCTTAAACAATCATAATCATAACAGTCACAAAAATCACGTTGATCAGCTCATATCATCGCAATATAACTCTGTCAAGCATACGATACATATGACACCAATGAAAAGAAGGGGGAAAAAGAAAAGGCAAAGCAGAATTGCTTCACCTTGTATGCACCCTATTACATTAGTTCCCTAAGAAGAATTTAAGCAAATCTTAAATATCATTTTGCCATTTTATACAATCCAGAGTCTAGACTACCTGGAGACTGTCCCAATTTAATTGAACTGCCTTGTCATATTTCATTATAGCCTGATAACAAGAGAAAAATGAGCAGTTGGCAATTCACTAAAGTTCATTGAAGTTTAATAAATATAAATATAATAGGATATTAGTAATAATTAAAATAGAGTAATAGTACATGCTAAAAAGTAAGGAATGATCATCTATTAGTGAGTGAGCAAACTCTATTCTCAAGACGTTATGACTTAATGTTTATTAATATATAAAAAATTGGGTCTGGCTAGCTCGAGTGTCACTGTCATACATAATTTTAATTAGAATGCAATGATCCAATTTTTACCTACGATTTTTTTGAATGAGCTATCAACGAGCATGCACATCAATACTTTGTGGGTCTATGTGGTAGTCATGGTTGGGGATGTTGTGGTTGCTAGCGGTGACGCTACGATAGTTATGAGGCATAGTGTTGCGGCTTGTGTGAGCTATGAGGCATAGCGTTGCGGCTTGCATCGCGCACGACGGGAAGGAGCGAGACACTAGAGAGTATGAAGGAGGGTCTCTAGGATAGTGATCGCTCTCCGACGCTGCGGTGGTTGCCGACAGTGGTACGCTCAGGCTAGAGGGGAGATAGGAGAGGGAGAGAAGGAGGCATTGAAGGACGTCGTTTCAACGTTTCAAAAATAAAAAAACGGAAAACCTTTTGCGAAAATGCATACGATATATGAGTGGGAGTGTAACAGGCTACGGACCTCGGAGTGAGATTTTAATGTCTTCAATTGCAAGGGGGGCTGTGGAAAATCCGCTCTTTTCGCTGCTCTGCAACACGCTAATATCGTCGACCGCTATATGCTGACTACTTGAGTAGCTCCTCCCGTCTTCCGGGAGATCCAGCGTGCATGTCCACGAGGACGCATGCGTGCAGGTGCAGGTAAGCATTTCGCGAGCATCTCGGCGACACAATCGGTTTCGTCTTATACACTGCAGAGCAGGCATGTGGAAACGCGGCAAAAATCAGCGCATCCATCGACATCGACCAATCGAAGTGTTTCGGTACTGCAGCCTGCAGGTTGCGTGCGCACGCACCTTCGATCGGCGTTCGCCGCGTAGGTACGCTTGAAGATGGATCAACCTATCTACCTGCTTATATATATATAAATCAGAGTTAAGCGGAGCCATCACATTAATCTTAAAATTATAGAAATTCTCAAATTAACCAAAAAATACAAGAAATTATCATGTTAATTGTAGGAAAAAAAATCTCTGCCGTTCATTATACGTTAAGAGGAAAATGCAGCCATCACAATGTGCCACGTCGTCTAAAAATCCTCCACAATCCAATCAATTTCCACTAAGTCAAATAACAGTTCAATTGACGTCCATCAAATCAGATAAAAAAGATAAATAAATAATCTCTACTAACAAACTACTAAAGCTCTGTAAATCTGATCTAATATATTAGAGATAGATTATGAGTTGGAGACTGGGCCGTGCATGCGCCCCGGGCCCCCCAAGCCCAGGGCCCCATCCCTATGGGCTATGCCCTGTAACATCTGCACACGTACGTGATTACGTGAAGGCCCAACCCGCCCGACGCATGTTTATGCAGCCAGCTGCTTACGCATGATTAATGCCGGCATTAGTAACGTTAGCGCCTCCACAGTTTTCCAAAAGTCCAGCGAATCAACGATCATGAGTTCGTGACTTCATGTTCGTGAGCCCCGGCCAGAAAGCACCGCCGCGCCGAATGGTGATTCTGTTCTTGCTGCTAGAAAAAAAAACCGTCGTTGTTCATGTTAGACGCTGTCGTTCTTAGTTTTCGTCGAGCAGCTGTCGTGCCGAGGGTTTTGATTTTTGGAGGGCTCAACAACGACGGTGAGGGCGATCCGTTTCAGTTCCACGCAGCGGTGGATGCTACTCGTGGCGTCGTTGCCTGATCAACGATGATTGAAAAAATGTTTGAGGTAAATGGGATGTCCGGCCGCCTCCTCCTCCGCCACAGGCTGGGGGTCGGCGCCCCATCAACTCCGGCGGCACCGGGGGCGCAGGGTGCCTCCTCTTCAACTTCTCGCCGTCAGCCGAAGCCTCCGGGAGGTGGCCGTCGCCGCGCTATCGACGCTGTGATGCTTCCCCCTGCCAGCGTTCTAGTTGCCGTGGGTTCTGCGGCCGTGGGAGCTGGGGTGCTTCCCTCGGCCAGTGTTGATTTCGCCGGGAGCCCCACGGGGAAGGCCCCGGAGCTCCACGTCGTGCAAGCCCCATAGCAATTTGACCCAGCCCTGCAACTCTGTTCCCTGCCGCTGGTTCATGTTCAGTCTAGTGACATCGTGCATTCCGTTTTCAGGGCAGACCCGATGGAACTTGAATTTGCTGTCTCCATGTCGCGGGTCCTTCCTTCCCCTCAAGCTACTCAAGTTGTTCATATGGACCAGCCTCGGATAGTTCAAACCCAGGAGTTTTTGCCATCCCAAGTGGACCAGGAGGGCCCGAGGATTCGGTCGTCGACACCGTTAAAGAAATTGTTCTCTGAAGTTGTGCGTGCGCTGCCCCCACCTCTGCTGAAGCACCCCGCTGGGGATCTGCAACCCTCTCCAAGAAGAAGCTTTCGCTTGGCAAAGAAGTCTCATACAACCCAACTTTCAGCTACGGTGAAGGCGCAGCAGGTCCTTGCCACAAAGCTGGGCGTCCTGGGTGTCAACCAAGATTGGGATGATGAAGCCTTTCGCCGTTACAAGTCCCTTTTCAACGACAAGCTAGATACTGATGTGTTCGCCGCGATCCAGGACCTAGCGGGCTTGAAGGGACAGGTAGACCTTGCTACAGAACTGGGTGTCGCCGCCTGGGCTGTTCAGGCGGTTTGACTACTTCCTTGCTTGCATCTATGGCAGGTGTCAAATCAGTTCCTATGCTCTCCTTAGGTTATTTATCTTTGCAAACAAGTTTCTGTGGTTGTATTAAGGCTGCGCCGTGTGTGTGCAAACAGCTTATTCTGCTCCGCCCAGTTCGGTGTTGCTACTCTTCGATGTTATCTATGGTGCTGGCACCCATGTTTGTTGGTTGCCTTTGGTTTACTCGTGTGTTTGTTGTCGGTGATTTCGGTTGTTATGAATAATTTCCGCATGTTAAATTGGAATGTCAGAGGGCTGAATTCTCAAGCGCGTAGAGACGCGGTGCGCCTGCTGGTTCAAGAGAGCAGGGCGGTGTTCGTTTGTTTGCAGGAGACTAAACTAGCACATGTTGATGACTCCACCATCAGGGACAATATCGACCCACGGTTTGTCTAGAATTATTGTTTTCTACCGGCGCAGGGAACCAGAGGGGGGATCATCTTGGCGATCGCTGAGAGTTCTTTTAAGATGGTAAATGTCAGATCTTCGGAGTTCACCCTAACCTGTGATGTCCAGCCTAGTCAAAGCCAGGACGAGTGGTCTTGGACAGGTGTGTATGGGCCCCAAACCGTCGTGGATAAAAGGAGGATCCTGCTTGACCTTCATCATTTAAAAGGTTGCATCAAACGCGCGTGGCTTGTTGTCAGCGATTTCAACTTGGTTAGAGCCCCGTATGAGAAAAGCTCAGGTCTGAATCTCCTGGTGCCCTAATGAGAGAGTTCAATGTGGCACTTGATGCCATAGAGTTAAGGGAGATCAATCTTAGGGGAAAACGGTTCACTTGGAGAGGGAACGGACAAGGAAATTCTGTAACCATGACAAGGATTGACAGGTGTTTTGTAACCCATGAATGGGACGTTCTCCTGCCTGATAGGGAACTTCGGCCGCTCTCATCGTTGATCTCGGATCACTCTCCACTGTTGCTTGTCTCCACTGTGCCATCTAACAAGTACCGCAGTTTCCGCTTCGAGAGCTTTTGGCCTAGGTTGCCGGGTTTTGCTGAAGTTGTCAAGTCTGCCTGGGAGGCTCATGTTGTGCCTAATGGGGCACTGCGTCGGTTATCGTGCAAGCTGAATAGAACGGCTAAGGCCTTAAAACTTTGGAGCAAAATTTAATAGGACCGGTCAGACTTCAGCTAGCCATTGTGACGGAGGTTATCTTTAGGTTGGACAAAGCGATGGAGGTTAGAGAGCTTTCGCTCTCGAAGTTGGGCTTGTATAAAGCATTGAAGAACAGGGCTTTAGGTCTCTCCGCGGTGGAAAGGTTGAGGAAGAGGCAGCAATCTAGAGCGAAATTCATTAGTGATGGGGATGCTAATACGAAGTTTTTCCACGCCATGGTCTCCGCGGCGCAGGGTCGTAGCAGGATCTCACATTTGTATACCTACCAAGGTGTCATGTCTGAGGCCAGCGACATTGAGGACACCTTTCTCTCATATTTTGTGGACCTCCTTGGTTCGAGCAAGGAGAGGTCACACACCCTGAACTGGGACGTGCTGCATCTTCAGCGTGGCGTTTTGCACGATTTGGAATCACCCTTCCTGGAGGATGAGATCCATGATGTTATTAGGCACCTCCCTTCGGAGAAGGCTCCGGGCCCAGACGGCTTTATAGGGCTTTTCTACAATACTTGCTGGGACATCATTAAAGTTGATTTGGTTGCAGCTTTCCAGGACCTTTGGCACTGTAGGGCGGATGGTTTCGTGAAATTAAATTGTGCCTATATTGCCCTTCTGCCTAAAGGGCAGGGTGAGCCATCTGTCGCTGCTTTTAGGCCGATTAGCTTGATGCATAGCTTTGGCAAGTTGTTCTCCAAGCTACTTGAGAACAGGCTCTCCAGGCACTTGCAAAATTTGGTCTCCCCAGCTCAGAGTGCTTTCATTAAGGGTAGGTCCATTCAAGACAACTTTCTCTGGGTTAGATCGAGCGTGTAACACCTGCATAGAAAAAAGGTGCCTTCGCTGCTTATGAAGCTGGACATCCAGATAGCATTTGACTCAGTCAGTTGGGAGTACCTCCTGGAGGTCTTACAGGCTTTCGGGTTCGGGCAACGCTGGCGAGACTGGTTGGACATTCTGCTAAGAGATGCCACCTTCCAGGTCTTGATTAATAACTCGCCTACTAGGGCCCTCACTCACCGTAGGGGCCTGAGGCAGGGTGACCCTCTCTCCCCAATGTTGTTCATTCTAGCCATGGAGCCGTTGGCTAGGCTCCTTCATTTGGCCGAGAATAGAGGTGTTTTTCATCCCATCCCTCATAATCTGGCTAGATTGAGAGTTTCGCTATATGCGGAATTGCGGATGATGCCATGGTGATGATCAGGCCAAAGGCTTCGGAAGTGCAGGCCCTCAGTCAGATCTTTACGGCCTTCCAAGGAGCGACCGGGCTGGCTGTGAATTGGGCCAAAAGCGAAATTTTCCCAATTAAGTGCGATCAGCAGACCGGGGGCTGGCTTCACAATGAAATCCCGGCGCAAATTAAGCATTCCCCTGTAAATACCTGGGTTTGCCACTGAAGCCAACTAAAATCAAGAAGCAGGAGGAAATGGTTCTCATTGAAAAGATTAGGCGCAGGTTGGCGACTTGGAAGGCCAAGTTACTCTCCAAGGAATGGCGCTTGGTCCTTGTCAATTCTGTACTCACTTCAATGACTGTTTATCATATTATGGTCTTTGAGCTGAGTGGGTGGGCAATCAGGAAGATCGACAAAATTGGGAGAGCTTTTCTCTGGACGGAAGAAGACTGCCATGGTGGTAAATGCCTGGTTAATTGGGCAACGGTATGCAGGCCAAAAGAGTTTGGGGGGTGGGCGTCAAGGATATTGGCCTGCTTGGTAGGGCTTTGCGTCTCCGTTGGCTTTGGCATGTTTGGGACTCCCCGCCAAAACCGTGGGTTGATTCTATGATTTCCTTCCCAAGCGTGGATATCACGCTGTTTCGAGCGGCGACAGGCGATAGAACTGATTTTGGGGGATGGTTGCAGGGCCTCCTTTTGGACCTCACCTTGGTTACAGGGTTCTTCGCCAAGCGAGGTTGCACCACACTGCTACAGGCTTGCGAGAAGAGAAGGTATTTCGGTGCAGGAGGCGCTCACAGATGGTCGGTGGATGATACCCTTAAAGAAAATCTCTACTGTGGAGCAGGTTCGCGAGTTCATCACTCTTTGGTCAGCTGTCAACCAGATCATCCTGCGTCCAGGCATTTCAGACTCTGTGCGTTGGAAGTTCACCGCTTCAGGGTTGTACTCAGCAAGATCGTCTTATTCCTTACAGTTCATTGGTTCATCACAGGATCATGACTTTGGCCGCATTTGGAAAGCAAAGGTGCAGAGAAAGTGTCGTTTTCTTTTTCTGGGTGCTGATCTGTGAGAGGTTGTACACCGCAGATCGTCTATCTGCTAGAGGGTGGCCGTGCAACGTTCTTTGTGCTCTGTGTGGCATTCGCCAAGAAAACCATAAGCATCTGTTTTGGGAGTGTGCCTTTGTGAGACAAATCTTGCATGCGATGGCACCTCTTCTTTCGTCTTCAAAGGTGGATAGCCACACAGTAGTTTCAGTCAGTCGGTGGTGGGATCAACTGACAGGGAGCAGGGTCGTCAGGCGCATTGAAGATGGTATCATCATTACCATTTGTTGGAACATCTGGAAAGAGCGGAACGCTAGGATTTTCCGACAGGAGGACTGTTGATCGGACGATGTCCTGCTTAAGATTAAGAGTGATCTAGTGGTAGCCTAGTCGGCGTTTCTGCCGGACTAGTCGTGTGTTGTGTTTTGGGGGGCTATGGACTTGTGTCCTTAAACTTTACTCTGTACTTCCTTCTCCTTTGAATGAATTGGGCATCTCGCCTTTCTTTAAAAAAATCTTATTTTTGTACTTTAATCTTTTTATGGGTAACAATTGCTATAATATATTGAATAATATCTTTTCAGTTGATATATAGTAGTATAATTTTTTAATACTTATGTTTGGGTCTTCATTTATAATTTTGCTCCGGGTCCCAAAAAAGTGAAAAACATAGGAATGACGTGTTTGAGATTATCTAAAAAGATTAGAAGTTACTCCCTCCGTTTTTTTATTTGACTCCTTTGACTTTTGGACACGCCTTTGACCATTCGTCTTATTCAAAAAAAATTGTAAATATTATTTATTTTGTTGTGATTTGTTTTATCAATAGAGGTACTTTAAATATGACTTATTTTTTTCATCTTTGCACAAATTTTTTGAATAAGATGAATGGTGAAAGATGTGTCAAAAAGTCAAACACGTAAAAAAACCCGAGGGAGTAGCATGTGAGAAGTTTACTAGCTACTATGATCTGATGCAGCAGCTAATTCATGCGGTATTTAGTAGTGACATATAACGATTTTATCCATGAATAATATGATTAGCAAAAGTGATGAAATCAACCAATTTTGTTCACGTAACCGTCTCACGCAAAGAAAAATGCTGAACTTACGGTCAGCCTGTATAGTTCTTGGATCTTGGGATCGTTGTCACTGTTCCAAACACCCATCATGAACATGTGAACATTTTTCCGTGGTGTCCAAAAGATGTGGGCGATGCATGGGCCATGGGGAAGTTTCAGATCGGACTTGAGCTAGAGGGGCCTCTCTTGCCCTGTCAACGCGTCCCTATCAATTCAATCCATGCCGTCATCACCTAACGGTGCTTGTTCGATTCTTTCATGTACAGTAAACATTACTGAAGACAAGGGTAGCCAAAGGACATTGCACAGGAAAATGTAGCGATGGAATTCTCGGCATCTGAAATGACCCACACAGCCATCGAAGTAACTTATATTTATCACTTGGCGCAATTTGGCGATCAAGTGAAAATCTATGCAGGAGTTACAATCACTTTCCTATACGCGAAACTACCGTCTGAAGACAACAACAAAGAACATAAAAAAGGTAACACACGGAGCTCGAAAATGGCGGTCTGAAGAATACGCTTATCAGCATATAGAGATTTTAAGATTTTACTTCACAATGCAGCTATCTGTCCTGGCTCTGGGCGGTCCAGTATGTCTTCACCACCAGCAGGATCTTCTCCCGGACGAGCGGGCCGTCTTCGTGGTCGATAATCTGGCTGTCCCACCTCATCCCGTCCGTCACGCTCTTCACCCTCACCAGCACGTCGACGTCGTCCCGGATGATCACCGTGCCCTCGGGCCTTAGGATCCTGTCCATCTCCAGCAGAATGCTGTCCATCTCACACCTTGCAAGAGTTTGCACGCGCGGCGAGGAGGCGCACGTGAAATCGTCAGCAATTTCAGTGAATTTTGCCACCCCACACTATCAGGATGGAAGCTTCCATGGAGCTGAGCTGAGCTGAGCTTACCTGTTCTTGTACAGCGTGAAGACCGAATCCGCGTGGATGAGATCGTAAGTACGCGGGTAAGTGGACATGCCCTCACACCTGCAGTGAATGCAGTGAGATCGCGTTAGGCATTTGAGCAGCAGCAGCAATGGCACCGACACGCCGCTGCAATCACTGCGAGGGGAGGACCATGCGCTGTCATGGTGAGCCCCAGCAGCGGCGGCGAGGTAGTACTGAGTACTGACCAGTCCTGGTAGCTTCCGATGAGGCCGCGCTCGTAGATCGCCCCGAGCGTGGCCGGCGCCCCCGCGGTCGGGACCATGTTCATGACCCACACGGGGTCGCTCGCCAGCGCCGCTGCGAAGCCGCCGAGGCCGGCGTTCATGTCGAGCACGTTGCGGTACCGCCCTTTCTGCTCGAACTGGTTGATCACCGCCTTGTAGTGCCGGACCCGCTTCCTCCACAGCTCCGTGTCCCGCGCGAACGCCCTCGCCGTCACGCCCTTGACGGCGCCCCTCGACACCCTGGGCGGAACGGTCATCAGCCTCTCCGGCCATCTCTCCAGCGCGCCGCCGGCGACCTCGCCGGCGTCGGATACCTCCGGGAGCGGCATCACGCAGGCCTCCATCTTGTCGTACCTACGCACGACGATCAATTACAGGTTTACAGCAATGCACGACACGATACAAAATTAACCGCAGAAAATTACTACCATGCGGCGTCAGGGTTCTTGTGGGAGCAGAAAGGCGGCGACTTGGCGTTGGCGGCGGCGTTGCGGGAGGCGTTGCAGGCGGCGTGGTTGGTGGGCTTCTGCCAGACGGCGATGTCGCCGGCCTCCTTGACCTTCTTCCAGCAGAGGCTCCGGGCGACGGCCTCGATGGCCTGCTGCTCGGCGTTGAGGTCCTCCTTGGTCCTCTCCCACCCCTTCCAGTACTTCTTCCAGTTGATCGGCGGCCCGGACAGGATCCAGTACCCTCCGGGGCGCAGAACGCGGTCGACCTCCATCAGATACAACCCGCCTGCACACACACACAGAGAAATGACAAAATCATCCTGAATGATCAGAATTCAGAAGAGGAATGTTACAAACTTGTAAATGGTCATATACCGTAGAGGTGCCAGGGGATGAGGCAGCGGGAGCAATGCGCCATGTCGAAGGAGCGGGCGGGGTACGTGAGGCGGTTGGAGGCGAGGACGCCGATCATGGCGGGCACGCCGCGCTCCAGCGCGAACTGCACCTGCGCCTCGTGGGAGTCCCGCGGCGCGAAGGACATGGCCAGGATGCCCCGGGACAGCAGGTACGCGCCCCAGCTCGCCACCTGCATGCACCGGCGGCGGCGCGTTAGCCCACACGCCGGAACCGGAAGGGAAGGGTGAGCTGCTGGGGCCTGGGGGCCATTTGCATGCGGATACGGGAGGTCGGGAGCTTCCACGGTCACCATAGTAGCAACAAAGAGTGTGCTAAACTATAGACGGGTGGAAACTGCCGCGGTTAAGAAATTACAACCTTCCAAATAGGAACTAGCCAATCCATGGGTATACCAAGAAGTTACAAAAGTTGTTCCTGTAAACCAACCCCCTAAAGCGAGATAAAAGTGCATTTTTTTTTTCACGGCATCGGTTCAGAGTTCAGACAACAGGACGACATTTGTAAGTTTGTGCATGCAACTAGTACTAAAATTTCATCCGTTCGTGGATGCACGTGAATGCAGTAGATTTCACAAGTACAGCTGGGTAGCGGCGCTGCATTGAAAACATAAGTTTGCCTGAAAGAAGTGAAAGTAGGCAAATACCAAGCCAAGCCAAAGGAAAGAATGATTCACTTCGAAGGTTCACAGTCTCACAGCAGCAGCCTGCAGTGCTCACTATCCACTCGTTGAAAGAAGATCAAGGGATGCAAATAGCTATTCGTTGGCAGCAGAGACTGACAAGTGACTAGGGAAGATATGACGAGTTGACGGCCAGCCTTTTCATTTCATTTCGCCAATGGTGTCCAATTGGGAAAAACCATTTCCAGGATAATTTGTCATAAGGCGACAATTTCACCAATCCAAGATGCCCGACCGTGTCAAATACTATCTGCTAATGCATGTGTTCCTTAATCGAGCAACGTGTTATGATTAATTTAGTCCCCCCAATCCAATCGGGTGTAGTGCTTGCTGGCTTGCTGCTACTGTGAGTACTGCCTACATCCTCTTTTCAGAACTTTTTGACCTCTCTGTTGACCGTGACATCTCCCCCTCACCCCATCCTTACCGTCTGTAGCTAAGAATTAACTCTCAGATTTGTATAAAAAACAACGGCAATGCCGAGCCATTCTCTGTAATTATCGTAGATAAGAAAGTGTAAGAAAGCTCGATCATTTACTCCGCAGCCGGTGTCGAGCGCGGTGCGGATGGAGCCGTCGTGGAGCGGGACGAGCTTCCCAATGTCGTCGATGTAGGCGTCCGCGCCGTGGGGGAACATGGTGCCGCCGCCGGGGAACCGGAACTTGTCGCCGTCGACGCGGATCCAGTTCTGCACCGCCTTCTCGACGGTGAGCTCCTTGTGCGGCACGTTGGCGAACCACGCGATGTCGCGGCTGGCCGGCCACGGGAACTGGTTGCGGTACCCCGGCGGCGCCGGCACGAGGCACCGCAACCGCTCGCGCCCCGGCGGGCAGTGCCGCTCCCGGTACACCAGCCGCTCCCGCGGGTACCGCAGCGACCGCTTCACGTCCTCGCACGGCGTGTACTCCGAGTACTTCGCCGGGCACGCTCGGTACCTCCGCGGCGCCGGGGCCGAGGAGGCGCCGCCGGCGTCCGCGGGCGCGTGGTGCGCGGAAAAGTCGAGGGCGGCGGCAGGGGTGGTGGTGCAGGAGATGGCGGTGGCGATGGAGACGGAGGAGGACGGGGAGCGAGAGGGGGAGCCGCCGTGGTGCCAGACGCCGAGGAGGTAGGAGGCGGAGCAGAGAAGGGCGACGGCGGCGAAGGGGAGCAGGGAGCGGCGCCGAGCGGCGGAGGGGGGCATGTGCAGCTTCGTGGCCGCCGGGCGGACCCCCATGGCGCTGGCGCCTGCCTCTCTGCTCCCAGCCTCCCAGTCCCAGCGCTGCTTCTCAGGGCTGGGAGTGTGGCAGTGACGCAGCGTGAGCTCTTTCCCTTTGGCCTGGAGCAGGGTCACTCTGGGTCAGCTTGTGATTAGGTGGCAAGGCGGGGACACGAGCGTGAATGATGATGTGTTTGATTTTGGCTAATAAAAGAATTGCCCCCTGCCAATTTTACCACTATAACGTGATTAATTTACACTTGGTATAGCTATAGGAAACGTGATTAGAGATTAGAGTACCACTAATGTGGAAAGGTTACGGGCTTGTTTGGTTTGCACCCTGCACTCGTCGTGCCAACAGTCGGCCAACGGTAAGTGAGGGTGCGCCCTCGCACGTGTTGGCGTGTGTTGGTGAGCAAATCGGCCGCCCTAGCCAACACCCGTAGCGCCGTTTACTATGCACCGGCGTGCCTCGTCCGTTGCGATCCAAATGCGCGCCGCACAGAGGCGCCGTTGATTGGGCTTTGAACAAAACACTCCCTACGTGGGGAGTTGGCTTTGACCGTGCCTAGAGCTTATCGTGGTGCATGCTTTTTGTGTAGAGATTGACAGTGGCTACAGTCCTGCATAGGTCGGCAAAGAAGGTACTCCAATGCAGTGATTACAAAACCGAACCGAGCCCAAAAACCGAAGTAGGCTTGGTTCGGTTAACCGAGCTGTTACCGCGGCTAACCGAAAAAATCGAGAAAAAACTGAAAAATTCAAATTTGAATACAAATTTCGGTGTGCAATGATTACAAAACCGAACCGAGCCCAAAAACCGAAGTAGGCTCGGTTCGGTTAACCGAGTTGTTACCGCGGCTAAACGAAAAATTCGAGCAAAAACCAAAAAATTCAAATTTGAATACAAATTTTGGTTCGGTCGGCTAACCGATCGGTTTTCGGCTAATCGGCCAGTTAGCTCGGCTAGCCGAGCAGTTTTTGCAGAAAATAGAAATATTATAGAAAATAGAAAGAAAATAAAAAAATTGATTTAAAAAATAGCAAAAATTATAGGAACATAAATATATATGTTGTAAAAAATCGAAATGGGCTTAGGAAGCAGCCCATTAAATATATGTTATCTTTCTTCTCTATTCTAATATTTTCATTCATATCAAACGAAAATCACATGAAATAACGTTAAAATTTTCGAATTTTCAAATTCTTTTTCAGCCAATAGTCATGAAATAATGTTTACTATTTTATGGATTTTTTTAGATTTTTCACAAATTTTAAAATTTTAACAAAATTTGGATTTGATTCAAACCTAGCCGAACGGTTTTCTAAAAACCGGTCCGGGCAGGTTTGTCGGCTAACCGCAGTTTTTGAGCGGTTAGCCACGGTTTCGTAATCACTGCTCCAGGGTGCAGTGTTAATCTTCGAAGGTGAACAGTACCCATCCATTTCTTTATTTACTGCAGAGTGCAGAAATGCTAAGCCCGTGAAGGCACTGGATCTCGATTGCCTTTTCGTTATTTGCAGGCATCCGTCCGATACTGAAAGGGTGACTAGCGTGCACACATTCGCTGAGCCCACTGCCCACGTATTGACAAATAGTACATCCAGAGATGAAAACTAAAAAAACGGTACTCGGCAGTAAACCTCTGTCCCATTTTAACCGTGAGTCTCTTTGGTTGCTCTTCTCGACGAAGACACGAGGGATATGGTTTTTCAAAGAAAAAAGAAAAGTAAAGGACACGAGGGATGGGTTCACACATGGGCCGGCCTGCTGCCGAGAAGCACCCACCGGCCACCGGCCGATTGGACGAACAGTGTGCGTACACTGTGCACGACTGCAGTGGCCAGTGCGGGACTGCTTGTACGTAGCAAGTGTGCGGCGAGTGCACGCTGGATCTACGTGTACGGGCTCCATTTTCCAAGAGGCTAGGTAGCACGGAGCACGAGTTAAATCCAAGAGAGCCTAAATTTGAACTCATCTGAACGGCTGAACCGTTGAAATGACTAAATTTTTAAAATTTTTCAAGGTAGTTTCAAGATTTAGATCCGTTTTATTTGATTTATTTTTTTAACCGTTATAACCTACCTTCAATACAGCGAAAAACAAGCTCAAAATCTAAAGCATACATTTTTTAAAAACGTAGATAAGTCGTTAAGTTGTTAAGCCGTTAAGCTGAAAAAAACGAAGTCATCGGGGGGCGGCCGGCCGGCCGGCCGGTGAGTGGAGGTCGCCGGAGAGAAAGCGGAACGCCGGCGACACGAAAGCAAAAGGTGATGGCCACAAGAACGAGGTCTCGCGGGCATCGCGATCATCGGATTGACGCCGGCTCCTTTCTGGTTGTTAGAGACACGGCGGAGAAGGTTTGGCCCATTTGGAGCTAGCAAAGAAAGAGTGTGGGCCTTGCCTTAGCTACCGTAGCCTGTAGTGAGGTTGCCGAGGCTGTTGGATTGTCTTGTTCGTGCGTGTTTTTGCTGGATTCGGCACGGTAGCTATAAGCAGCGTCTCAACCGTTCGGCCTGCCACCGTCGTTGCAGCAAACTGTTCGATTTAGAAGCCCAGTGAAACACAAGAAAATTGAGTTTTTGCCACTCGAAAAGTTGCCGCTCGCAAATTTACCACTCTCATCATGACGCTCGTAAAAATGCCACTCCAAACAATTTCTAGTTGCATATTTGCCATTTCGAGCCATTTCCTCTCCATTTCCATTTTTCCTCGGCTATTTCTCTGGTGAAATGACTGATTTACCCCTCGCCTATTGGGTTCGACACTTGACACATCCAGTGGCGGATCTAGGACAAAAATCATGCCTGGGCAATGCTAAAATTGTCTTTCATTTTCTATAGAATAATAATACCATTATTAATATAAAACATTTTAATAATACCATTATTAATATAAAACATTTTCTTTTTCGGTGGTGAACGATATAAGCTATAAATTAAACTATATATGCATGTGTGCTCCATGCAGAAACAAGTAAGTCCATCCAAAACATATATGAATATATATGCAATTAAGCTCTCACGTCACAGGGATTGGATCTACTAAATGCAAGCCCACAAGAGCTAGAAAACAACCTGATTGCTCGCTGATTAGTTGGTGCCTGCTTGCCTTTCTGTTTCGCATGGATGTCGAAGGCTCGGAGCTGAGGCCGGTGCAGCCGCCGTCCGCCGAAGCCAAGGTTGCAGGCTCGCAGTGACACTGACCAGCGAGGACGCGAGTTTAAGCAGCCACCGGCGCCTGGCGCCTAGCGCCCTGGCCGTTGCGGCGTTGCCAAAGCGGTGATCAGATCAACGTCTCTCACATCTCTCGTCTCGCCTCGCGATGCTCGCATGATTCTGTCTCCCGCCTGGGCTGTCTCTCGCTCGCCCCCTCTCTCCCACAGCATTGGATGGCCTATACAGAGGATAGATAAGTGGGTTTGGGCCCTGTATCCTAAGAAAGATATAAATAGGGGTCCAAATCCAAGCCTGGGCCGCCGCCGTGGCAGCCCAGCTGGTGGATCCGCCCCTGGACGCATCCTTCTCCCTCCTCCGCTTCTCCCTGCTTGTGTCGGTCGCCATGGCAGCGTCATCGACGGGCAGCCTGGACCACACGGCCTTCTCGTTCAAGCTGCCGTCGTTCATCATGTCCTTCACCGAGCTGCTCTCCGGTGGCGGCGGCGGCGCGCTGGCTGGGGCCGCTGGCAGCGAGGAGCGATCGCCGAGGGGGTTCCCCTGCGGCGGCGCCAGGGCGCCCAGGGTGCCCAAGTTCATGTCCGCGCAGCCGCCCAACCTGCCCATCTCACCGCCACTGTAGGATCTAGGATAATCGACTAGAGGGGGGTGAATAGGAGGTTTTTAAATTTTCTTTGTTAGTTCAAGTTGATTAAGCACGAGTAATAGCAATAAGGCAATTTTGCACAAATTAATAGTACATGGGCTAAGTCTCACCAATGTACCAATAAATTAAATTAGACTAGATTACCTATCTATGGAGATAAACAATTGAAACACAAGTTAGAGCAAAATCTAGGAATGTAAATGTACAAGGTAAAGAAATCAAGAGATAAACCTAAGTTGATGACGATCACTTGATCTCAATTTTATGCCAAGAAAATCAATGGATGCAACTCAATTAGATTTTTGATCTCAAATGATTGGAATAGAAGCACTAGACAAAAGAAGGCTTTCAATTTGCTCAAGTGTGTAAAGATGGAGTGCCAAGGGGGGAGCAAGCCTGCCAACAAGGGGTATTTATAGCCTCACCCAAGATTCTAGCCGTTGGGGGCATGCATTTTTGGAAACTCATATGCGGATGATCAGCAAGTTTTTCGTGGACAAAGTGATCTAGAGGGCAACGACTATTCACGAATGAATTTAATGGCGTTACATGAAATGCGGACGGTCAGCCTATTATACACTGACAGTCCGCCCGTAGAGTACTGACGGTCCACACATGGGAGTGATCCGTGAACAAAATTTACTTTCTTCAGTCAAATCGTCCGCGATACACATGTTGACGGTCAGCATGTGTATTGAGGACAGTCATAAAAAAAATGAGGACAAACTCAAGAAACTCTCTATCAGATCGTTCGTGCATTTAGCGACCATCCGCATGCAAGTTTTTGGAAACATGTTTGGCCAGGTATAGGAAGATGATTTAGCCAAAGATAAAGAATCTAGACCATTATAAAACCATGCAATATATTTTAATATGGCCAATGTAAATATATGTGCAAGAATTTGATCCTTTTGGCACCGAACGAGATCAAACTACTAGCCCTAACCCCTCTTTATAGTATGATGAAAAACTATAAAATAATTTCAAACAATCCAGTCTCACATCCAAGTTCAAGACCAGAAAATAACTAGAAAATATGTCCTTCCTCTTCAAATAATTTTACCTTTGCCTTGTAATTATCCTTTAACCGAGCGGGTGACAGAAAATATCATCGGGACCTATTTCATGAATAAGCTTAGCACAAGTATTAGTTCCAATTATTAGAGTCATTAATCATCAAAATAATATTTAGGGGCCTAGATGCTTAAGCCACCCGTCTCGCCGTCCTCCTACTTCGCCATCCCCGTCGGACTCAGCCCCGCCGAGCTGCTAGACTCCCCCGTCCTCCTCACCTCCTCTAATGTGCGTGCCATCCATATCTCCCTCCTCCATTCACCCATGTGTAATTCTTCTGCTTGCTCCGTTGCTGATTTGAGAACTGACCCAGGGGCAAATCGGTCATTTCACCAGAGAAATAGCCGAGGAAAAATGGAAATGGAGAGGAAATGACCCGAAATGGCAAATATGCAACTGAAAATTGTTTGGAGTGGCATTTTTGAGAGCGTCACGACGAGAGTGAAAAATTTGCGAGCGGCAACGTTTCGAGTGGCTAAAACTCAATTTTATTAATGAAACACTAGCACACAATGTCGGCGGCAGCATATTTGTATTTTGTACTGCTGCTATTAGGGCACTTATAGTGCAATATTTTCACTCGTTTGTTGTTATGTCATATAGGATAGAAGAATGACATGACATAGAATTAATGCAGAGAAATAAGGAGATGGTTTCTTCCTTAAGAAACTATTTCTATGCTTGTTTCAAAGCTTTAGAATTAATGCGCATAAAAAGGTGTCTTTGAAAAAAGGAGAAAGTATTAATAATAGAAACGATATTAACATACAATGCAATGGAGACACCATTTTTTCTATTATTTCTAGGTCACATGACACCTATAGAAATGATGTATTTAACCTAAAGTACTTGCTAGATTTCCTATATAAACTAACTGAAAAAACTGATGTAGATTGACTGGAAAAATTTTATCTAAAATAAAAACATTATAGACTAACTTTAAAATGTAGCCTACCTAAAATTTTAAAAAAACAGACTTCTACTTAGAAAGACCTATTTTTATTTGAAGGAGTTTTGAGAGATTTGAGAATATCTTGAACAAGCTGTTTCAAGACAAATCATTTGGCTCAAAGACAAGCTAAAAAACATTTGCAAAACTGTTGAGCTAGCTGTGGTTTTCCAACTGTTATCGTTTGACCTGAACCGGTCACTACGGTGAACAGGTTTTTTTTTTAGCCGCGGTTTTCACGGTTAGCCATAAATTATTTGCCAACAGTTTGGATGAGTAAAACAGTTGCTGGCCAACGTTGGGCTTCAGCGCTCCAACGTTTACTTTGAAATTGTTCTTCGTTTCTGTCACCACTTAGGTACAGGCCAGCGAGGAGAGGCTGACTGAACGGCAGTGTCATGCTTGGTCGTTTGTTCTTGGCGTTTCTCATCGGAGCAGGCTGATCTGAACGGCTGAACAGATGAAATGAGATTCGGATACATTTCATTTGACTTACTTTTTGAAGAATTAGAACTCATCTTCAAGACAGTGAAAAAAGACTCAAAAAATGCAAAACATATGTCTTTTGTAAAACGTAGATAAGCTGTTAACCTGGTTAAGTGCAAATGAACATAGCCTCACACAACTTACACAATTGGTTTAACCCAAAGAATTATAGACAATTCGTACATAGATCGTCCCTGATAAAATATGCCCACAAACAACCTATATACGAATTGCCTGGATAAGGTTCATCTATGATAACCACAATTATATCTGACCCTATAATTAACAACACACACTTTGGAAACTAGGTGTGATTCCAAACCATTTATGATCGATAGGGTTTTCTCTTAGCAACGCTCTTTGAGCTAACCGTTTAAATTGCTCCCCGTTCTTTTCAGCTTAACAGCTTAACGGCTTAACAGCTTAACGACTTATTTACGTTTTGAAAAGTCATATGATTTGAGTTTTTTGAGCCTGCTTTTTCACCGTTTTGAAGGTGGGGTCCTAACGCTTTAAAAAGCAAGTCAAACGAAATGGATGCGAATCTCGAGATTACCTCGAGAAACTATCAAAGTTCAGTCATTTCAGCCGTTCAGCCCTTTAGATCAGCTCAAAAAAACAGGCCCTTAAAATGTTTTTTCTTTCATAATATGAGTACATTATAATCCTGTAGATAACTGTCGAAATGAACGATAATGCCACCAACTACTGTATACTGTAAAATTGCTTGTGAAAATAATGTATCATGCTTTCAGTAAATTAAAAAGTTTACACGTAGGATCTAGTTCCGGTCTAAGCACACATAGGATAGTGACAAAGACAAGACATTCCATCCCAACAGCTCGACGATCAATCGCTTGCATTGCCGTCCTGAATTTGTTTACGCGGCCGGAGCATGCTGACAGGTTCATGTATTGGAAGGTGAGGCCATTGGTATTTTCAAAGCCCAAAAAGGGGAAGTCGGTGTCTTCTTCTTCGTTCAATATGCCGTACGTGCACCAACCCGGCCAGAAAGGAGAAATGTCCCTACCCATAGCTCCTCTTGTTCAAGATCTGCTGTCTCCTCACCGTACTCATCGTCCTACGACTCCTACCCTGCAGGCACGGCTGTTTAATCTTCAACATTTGCATTTTTTTCTATTATTTTCAAAAAGGATTATGACATACTATATGCGTGGAATTTATTTATTTTTACAATTAAGTGTTTTTTTTTTTGCCAAAAGACGAGGTACTACTTGAAATGCATTTCAGGTGGGAAGTATAATCTTTTCATACAATTGACCGATGCGAGGTGGACTCGTGGTTCCTCGAAACATTCAGCGCACACAGCAAAGCTATTTTTAAGTAGGACGCTTTTGATTTTTAAACATGCCTTTTACCATTCGTTTTATTCAAAAAACTTTGTAAATACATAGTTTTTTGAATAATACGAATGGACAAAGATATGTCTCAAAGGCGTCAAACAAAAAACAGAGGCAGTAACTTTGATGACATGCAGTGCCTGTTTTGTCTTTTTGCAATGAACGAATGATCATGCTTATAGACACTTTATTATAAGGGCACGTAGACCATAAAGTATGCATGCCACTGGAATTAATTTTAGGACTAATAAGGTTTATCATACTGCAGAGCTGTCACTTTGAAAAAATACCACTAAACAGTAAATAGTCATAAATAATAAATCTGGCAATGTGTGTACTAAGTTTGAAAACTAGCTACATGCCATCATAAACCAAAAAAAAAAAATCCAAAATATCCTTCGTCCCCATCCTTTCACCCCCTAGCTAGTTTCACCTTGCTATAGGCACCATCGCCTACCAGAATTGACATGACCAACCCGACAAAACAGTCTATGATTGCTATAGTACGTAACTAACATTTGTGTTATCATGCGTAGATGATAGTTCAATAATTGAACCGTCTGTGATACTTAGGTTCTGTTCTTTAATTTGGCTGATCTGAACGGCTGAACAGATGAAATGAGATTCGGATACATTTCATTTGACTTACTTTTTGAAGAATTAGAACTCATCTTCAAGACAGTGAAAAAAGACTCAAAAAATGCAAAACATATGTCTTTTGTAAAACGTAGATAAGCTGTTAACCTGGTTAAGTGCAAATGAACATAGCCTCACACAACTTACACAATTGGTTTAACCCAAAGAATTATAGACAATTCGTACATAGATCGTCCCTGATAAAATATGCCCACAAACAACCTATATACGAATTGCCTGGATAAGGTTCATCTATGATAACCACAATTATATCTGACCCTATAATTAACAACACACACTTTGGAAACTAGGTGTGATTCCAAACCATTTATGATCGATAGGGTTTTCTCTTAGCAACGCTCTTTGAGCTAACCGTTTAAATTGCTCCCCGTTCTTTTCAGCTTAACAGCTTAACGGCTTAACAGCTTAACGACTTATTTACGTTTTGAAAAGTCATATGATTTGAGTTTTTTGAGCCTGCTTTTTCACCGTTTTGAAGGTGGGGTCCTAACGCTTTAAAAAGCAAGTCAAACGAAATGGATGCGAATCTCGAGATTACCTCGAGAAACTATCAAAGTTCAGTCATTTCAGCCGTTCAGCCCTTTAGATCAGCTCAAAAAAACAGGCCCTTAAAATGTTTTTTCTTTCATAATATGAGTACATTATAATCCTGTAGATAACTGTCGAAATGAACGATAATGCCACCAACTACTGTATACTGTAAAATTGCTTGTGAAAATAATGTATCATGCTTTCAGTAAATTAAAAAGTTTACACGTAGGATCTAGTTCCGGTCTAAGCACACATAGGATAGTGACAAAGACAAGACATTCCATCCCAACAGCTCGACGATCAATCGCTTGCATTGCCGTCCTGAATTTGTTTACGCGGCCGGAGCATGCTGACAGGTTCATGTATTGGAAGGTGAGGCCATTGGTATTTTCAAAGCCCAAAAAGGGGAAGTCGGTGTCTTCTTCTTCGTTCAATATGCCGTACGTGCACCAACCCGGCCAGAAAGGAGAAATGTCCCTACCCATAGCTCCTCTTGTTCAAGATCTGCTGTCTCCTCACCGTACTCATCGTCCTACGACTCCTACCCTGCAGGCACGGCTGTTTAATCTTCAACATTTGCATTTTTTTCTATTATTTTCAAAAAGGATTATGACATACTATATGCGTGGAATTTATTTATTTTTACAATTAAGTGTTTTTTTTTTTGCCAAAAGACGAGGTACTACTTGAAATGCATTTCAGGTGGGAAGTATAATCTTTTCATACAATTGACCGATGCGAGGTGGACTCGTGGTTCCTCGAAACATTCAGCGCACACAGCAAAGCTATTTTTAAGTAGGACGCTTTTGATTTTTAAACATGCCTTTTACCATTCGTTTTATTCAAAAAACTTTGTAAATACATAGTTTTTTGAATAATACGAATGGACAAAGATATGTCTCAAAGGCGTCAAACAAAAAACAGAGGCAGTAACTTTGATGACATGCAGTGCCTGTTTTGTCTTTTTGCAATGAACGAATGATCATGCTTATAGACACTTTATTATAAGGGCACGTAGACCATAAAGTATGCATGCCACTGGAATTAATTTTAGGACTAATAAGGTTTATCATACTGCAGAGCTGTCACTTTGAAAAAATACCACTAAACAGTAAATAGTCATAAATAATAAATCTGGCAATGTGTGTACTAAGTTTGAAAACTAGCTACATGCCATCATAAACCAAAAAAAAAAAATCCAAAATATCCTTCGTCCCCATCCTTTCACCCCCTAGCTAGTTTCACCTTGCTATAGGCACCATCGCCTACCAGAATTGACATGACCAACCCGACAAAACAGTCTATGATTGCTATAGTACGTAACTAACATTTGTGTTATCATGCGTAGATGATAGTTCAATAATTGAACCGTCTGTGATACTTAGGTTCTGTTCTTTAATTTGGCTGATCTGAACGGCTGAACAGATGAAATGAGATTCGGATACATTTCATTTGACTTACTTTTTGAAGAATTAGAACTCATCTTCAAGACAGTGAAAAAAGACTCAAAAAATGCAAAACATATGTCTTTTGTAAAACGTAGATAAGCTGTTAACCTGGTTAAGTGCAAATGAACATAGCCTCACACAACTTACACAATTGGTTTAACCCAAAGAATTATAGACAATTCGTACATAGATCGTCCCTGATAAAATATGCCCACAAACAACCTATATACGAATTGCCTGGATAAGGTTCATCTATGATAACCACAATTATATCTGACCCTATAATTAACAACACACACTTTGGAAACTAGGTGTGATTCCAAACCATTTATGATCGATAGGGTTTTCTCTTAGCAACGCTCTTTGAGCTAACCGTTTAAATTGCTCCCCGTTCTTTTCAGCTTAACAGCTTAACGGCTTAACAGCTTAACGACTTATTTACGTTTTGAAAAGTCATATGATTTGAGTTTTTTGAGCCTGCTTTTTCACCGTTTTGAAGGTGGGGTCCTAACGCTTTAAAAAGCAAGTCAAACGAAATGGATGCGAATCTCGAGATTACCTCGAGAAACTATCAAAGTTCAGTCATTTCAGCCGTTCAGCCCTTTAGATCAGCTCAAAAAAACAGGCCCTTAAAATGTTTTTTCTTTCATAATATGAGTACATTATAATCCTGTAGATAACTGTCGAAATGAACGATAATGCCACCAACTACTGTATACTGTAAAATTGCTTGTGAAAATAATGTATCATGCTTTCAGTAAATTAAAAAGTTTACACGTAGGATCTAGTTCCGGTCTAAGCACACATAGGATAGTGACAAAGACAAGACATTCCATCCCAACAGCTCGACGATCAATCGCTTGCATTGCCGTCCTGAATTTGTTTACGCGGCCGGAGCATGCTGACAGGTTCATGTATTGGAAGGTGAGGCCATTGGTATTTTCAAAGCCCAAAAAGGGGAAGTCGGTGTCTTCTTCTTCGTTCAATATGCCGTACGTGCACCAACCCGGCCAGAAAGGAGAAATGTCCCTACCCATAGCTCCTCTTGTTCAAGATCTGCTGTCTCCTCACCGTACTCATCGTCCTACGACTCCTACCCTGCAGGCACGGCTGTTTAATCTTCAACATTTGCATTTTTTTCTATTATTTTCAAAAAGGATTATGACATACTATATGCGTGGAATTTATTTATTTTTACAATTAAGTGTTTTTTTTTTTGCCAAAAGACGAGGTACTACTTGAAATGCATTTCAGGTGGGAAGTATAATCTTTTCATACAATTGACCGATGCGAGGTGGACTCGTGGTTCCTCGAAACATTCAGCGCACACAGCAAAGCTATTTTTAAGTAGGACGCTTTTGATTTTTAAACATGCCTTTTACCATTCGTTTTATTCAAAAAACTTTGTAAATACATAGTTTTTTGAATAATACGAATGGACAAAGATATGTCTCAAAGGCGTCAAACAAAAAACAGAGGCAGTAACTTTGATGACATGCAGTGCCTGTTTTGTCTTTTTGCAATGAACGAATGATCATGCTTATAGACACTTTATTATAAGGGCACGTAGACCATAAAGTATGCATGCCACTGGAATTAATTTTAGGACTAATAAGGTTTATCATACTGCAGAGCTGTCACTTTGAAAAAATACCACTAAACAGTAAATAGTCATAAATAATAAATCTGGCAATGTGTGTACTAAGTTTGAAAACTAGCTACATGCCATCATAAACCAAAAAAAAAAAATCCAAAATATCCTTCGTCCCCATCCTTTCACCCCCTAGCTAGTTTCACCTTGCTATAGGCACCATCGCCTACCAGAATTGACATGACCAACCCGACAAAACAGTCTATGATTGCTATAGTACGTAACTAACATTTGTGTTATCATGCGTAGATGATAGTTCAATAATTGAACCGTCTGTGATACTTAGGTTCTGTTCTTTAATTTGGCTGATCTGAACGGCTGAACAGATGAAATGAGATTCGGATACATTTCATTTGACTTACTTTTTGAAGAATTAGAACTCATCTTCAAGACAGTGAAAAAAGACTCAAAAAATGCAAAACATATGTCTTTTGTAAAACGTAGATAAGCTGTTAACCTGGTTAAGTGCAAATGAACATAGCCTCACACAACTTACACAATTGGTTTAACCCAAAGAATTATAGACAATTCGTACATAGATCGTCCCTGATAAAATATGCCCACAAACAACCTATATACGAATTGCCTGGATAAGGTTCATCTATGATAACCACAATTATATCTGACCCTATAATTAACAACACACACTTTGGAAACTAGGTGTGATTCCAAACCATTTATGATCGATAGGGTTTTCTCTTAGCAACGCTCTTTGAGCTAACCGTTTAAATTGCTCCCCGTTCTTTTCAGCTTAACAGCTTAACGGCTTAACAGCTTAACGACTTATTTACGTTTTGAAAAGTCATATGATTTGAGTTTTTTGAGCCTGCTTTTTCACCGTTTTGAAGGTGGGGTCCTAACGCTTTAAAAAGCAAGTCAAACGAAATGGATGCGAATCTCGAGATTACCTCGAGAAACTATCAAAGTTCAGTCATTTCAGCCGTTCAGCCCTTTAGATCAGCTCAAAAAAACAGGCCCTTAAAATGTTTTTTCTTTCATAATATGAGTACATTATAATCCTGTAGATAACTGTCGAAATGAACGATAATGCCACCAACTACTGTATACTGTAAAATTGCTTGTGAAAATAATGTATCATGCTTTCAGTAAATTAAAAAGTTTACACGTAGGATCTAGTTCCGGTCTAAGCACACATAGGATAGTGACAAAGACAAGACATTCCATCCCAACAGCTCGACGATCAATCGCTTGCATTGCCGTCCTGAATTTGTTTACGCGGCCGGAGCATGCTGACAGGTTCATGTATTGGAAGGTGAGGCCATTGGTATTTTCAAAGCCCAAAAAGGGGAAGTCGGTGTCTTCTTCTTCGTTCAATATGCCGTACGTGCACCAACCCGGCCAGAAAGGAGAAATGTCCCTACCCATAGCTCCTCTTGTTCAAGATCTGCTGTCTCCTCACCGTACTCATCGTCCTACGACTCCTACCCTGCAGGCACGGCTGTTTAATCTTCAACATTTGCATTTTTTTCTATTATTTTCAAAAAGGATTATGACATACTATATGCGTGGAATTTATTTATTTTTACAATTAAGTGTTTTTGTTTTTGCCAAAAGACGAGGTACTACTTGAAATGCATTTCAGGTGGGAAGTATAATCTTTTCATACAATTGACCGATGCGAGGTGGACTCGTGGTTCCTCGAAACATTCAGCGCACACAGCAAAGCTATTTTTAAGTAGGACGCTTTTGATTTTTAAACATGCCTTTTACCATTCGTTTTATTCAAAAAACTTTGTAAATACATAGTTTTTTGAATAATACGAATGGACAAAGTTATGTCTCAAAGGCGTCAAACAAAAAACAGAGGTAGTAACTTTGATGACATGCAGTGCCTGTTTTGTCTTTTTGCAATGAACGAATGATCATGCTTATAGACACTTTATTATAAGGGCACGTAGACCATAAAGTATGCATGCCACTGGAATTAATTTTAGGACTAATAAGGTTTATCATACTGCAGAGCTGTCACTTTGAAAAAATACCACTAAACAGTAAATAGTCATAAATAATAAATCTGGCAATGTGTGTACTAAGTTTGAAAACTAGCTACATGCCATCATTAACAAAAAAAAAATCCAAAATATCCTTCTTCCCCATCCTTTCACCCCCCTAGCTAGTTTCACCTTGCTATAGGCACCATCGCCTACCAGAATTGACATGACCAACCCGACAAAACAGTCTATGATTGCTATAGTACGTAACTAACATTTGTGTTATCATGCGTAGATGATAGTTCAATAATTGAACCGTCTGTGATACTTAGGTTCTGTTCTTTAATTTGGCTGATCTGAACGGCTGAACAGATGAAATGAGATTCGGATACATTTCATTTGACTTACTTTTTGAAGAATTAGAACTCATCTTCAAGACAGTGAAAAAAGACTCAAAAAATGCAAAACATATGTCTTTTCCACCTTCAAAACAGCAAAAAAACGGACTCAAAAAACTCAATACATATGTGTTTTCAAAACGTAGATAAGTCGTTAAGCTGAAAAGAACTTGGCCTTACCATCTCCCACCACCGCTTCCCTGTTACAAACATAAAGATCTTTGGTATACATAATATTTTTCCAAATGCTAGAGTCTTTGTTCTTGATTTTAACTTGGAAAATAGGTTTACTCTTAATATACTTCTGTCTCACAAACTCCTTCCACGGACTTTCTTCTCCCGAATCAATCTTCCACCACCACTTGGAATTTAGGCTGATATTCATTTCCCTCAATCTACGAATACCAAGACCCCCAAAAGCCTTGTGACTACAAACCTTATCCCATCTAAGAAGATGATATCTTCTCTTAGCACTATTGCCTTGCCAGAAAAACTGACTTCGGACTATCGGGTGTTATTACTTATTACAACCACACCATGGCACGCACGAAAGAGGCCGTGAAAAATTCATGAAGCATCTCTTCTTCCTTCCATTGTAATTGTTTATTTTGATGTGTTGTCAATCGGCTGCACTATCTCCACGACTTAGATGTACAGTAGTGTCTCCTTTACTTGCAGCAAGAATTGGATGGCATAAGCAGACACTCTGTAGAAGCATGGATCGACAACGAAATTCCATCCATTTGACCTTCATGTTCAGTTTCAGAACTTTCTGCCGAACATTTTGACCGTCATGAAGGCTGATCAGATTATGCTAAGCGTGAAGGCATAATTGTATTTTGCCTGGCCATACCCTTTGGAGCACTATAATGAAATGAACAGGTATCCTGCACCACACGAAATAGATATCGCGGGCAAGATGTTCTCCCTTTTGGGCTTCATGATCAGCAACATAAGATATGGTCCTTTCTATACCATCGATCGATAACAGGAGTATGGCAAACGTGTTTATGTTTTTTAATCTCAAGATCTCATTCTCACGCATTTCAATCTTAATTCTCTGTGGACTTTGATCCAAACATTTGTTAATTAGATCGCTATCTGAAACACAGCGACATTTTTGTACGACTCCTGCAGTTGGTAACCACATTATCGACGTACAAGAGCCGAAGAGCGTACAAATGACAACCAATTACATGTGCTTGACAATGCTGTCATGTTGACCAAACGGATAGTACATTGATATATACCACATGTTTATCCATGCAATTTTTTTTTTGAACAAACGGGGCAGGCGCTCTGCCATTTCATTAAGATATCCATACAATTTTTATCGCTGTTTCCCTACTGGGATTAAAATTTGAGAAGTCATGGAGTGTAAAACCACACCGGTGTTGGGGTTGTAGAGTTTAAATAGAAACCAAATAAACCTTATTATTTATTGAACACGAGCATGGTTTCCGTGCATTTGAGCGGTTAGATCTGCGTCGATACACAATATAGTGAGAAACTTGCACTGTTATCCTCTGAATTTGCAGCGATTCTCACTTGGCCCCCTGAACTTGAGTTTTACTTTTTCACCCCCTAAACTTGTATCTGTTTGCACGGTTGGCCCAAAACCGTTAGAATAACCGTTAAGTGCTAACGTGGTGCTTACGTGGCTGTTAACCGCTGATGTGGATGCCACGTGGCACCTAAAGGATGGGTTAGTTATTGATGAAAAAAAAATAAAAAATTAGAAAAAATCGACAAAATCATAAAAAATAAAAACATATAAATTAAAAAAAAATAAAATTTTCCATGATATGGATTCTTATTTGACTTGGACATATTATTTCTAATATTTTTAATTTATGTAGTTTTTGTTTTTCCTACACATAATATGAGCTCTTTTTCTTTGATATATGGATCCTTATTTCTATTTTAATTTTTTTTTGTAACCAGTACAAACTCTTCTTTTTATGCTGACCTCTAGTGTTTTTTTACTAATGTAGGAATTTTTAGTACTTTACAATTAATGTGGTGGCTCCGTTGGTATCTACTTTATATTTAATGAGCATGATGATGTCACACGCAATTGCGTGGCTATTTTTGTAATTGATATCAACTAATTTTTATTTTATAATTATTTTATTTCTTACAATTGATATGGTTTTCTTTTATAGTTTTGTAGTTGACATGTACTCTTATTTTTATTTTTTATTTTAAATTTGTTTTTATTGTAGTTCACATGGACTCTTTTAATCTAAGCCGTTGTAATCTAGTCTCCTATAATCAACGGTTTACATCTTTTTTCTCTCCGATTAACGTGATATTTTCTAGTATTTTAAAATTAATATGGTGGCTCCATTTAACTCTCCTCTAATATACTAATAAACAAGCGAGGTAGCCCGCGCGTTTGCGTGGCTAGATTTGTTTTGGTATATAGTGTTTATCTCTAACTCATAATCTATCTCTAACATATCAGATCGGATTTAGAGTTTAACTCTAATATATTATATCATCTTTAGTATTTAACTAGCAAATATGTCCGTGCGTTGCAATGGGAGAAATAAAAATTCACGCACGCCCCTAGTCCCTAAGCATGGCACAAGACCCTAACCCCATAAGCATGCTTCCAATTTAATCAGAAAATTAAGTTGTAAAGGAGTTCGGACACACCAGGGACATGGCACCATGAACGTAGTAACAAATTAACTTATGATATACTCCCTCCAGTTTGATAATTCCTGTCGTTTTAGACATGATCTCACATACCAAGGAAGTATTAAATATCTCGTAGTAGTAATATTGTCAAATAAATGCTTGTAGCTTAGTGGTTGCTCCCACTTTCCCATGAGTTGCATGTCTAGGTTCGAATTTTGATGCAACACTTTATTTACATGCACACCCAACAAATGGTTCTAGGGCCACGTAAAGTTCTGCTTGCAATCAATGCATCCTAGAACGACAAGAATTTTTAAACTAAACACAAAACGCTCCAGCGACAAGAATTATCAAACTGGAGGGAGTATTGCTACAAAATATTCTCCGCTTGGCGTGGTGACGGGAACTGGAGGGCCCGACGGTGTGGGCCTGGGTGCCAAGCGGCGGGGGTCGGCGCGGAGGAGGCTAGGCAGCGCGGGTCGGCGCGGAGGAGGCGGGGCGCTGTGCTGGATGACCGGTGAGGCTACACAGAGGAAAGGCATGGAGGCTTGGCTCGCAGAGACCGACGGAAGGGGCGGGGACGATTCTTCAGCCTAATTCACGGTGAGATTTTATTTTTGAGATTGGTTGATTTTGGGGGTTGGGTTATGGGATTGCAGGTTGGGGGGTTGTGATTCGTATTTATATCTAAATTTAAACTACTCTATAATTAAGTAGTTGGCCTACATCCAACTACAGATCACATCCGTATATTCCCTTGTCCATCATACAACAATCATAATTTTTCAGGAGTTTGCTATCAACTCAATACGCAAAGACCACGGACTCTTTCTCAATACGTATAGACCACGGACTCTTGACTCGATACGTATACACCACGTACTCTTGACTCGATACATATAGACTATGAACTCTTGCCCATAACTCGATACGTATAGACCACGGACTCTTGCCCATCTAATCTAAACTACTCTATAATTCAGCTGTTGGCCTAGATCCAACTACAGATCACATACGTCTATTCCCTTGTGCATGTTTGCTAGTATCTAACAGGTTGGGGATTGGGTTATATTTGGTTGTGATAGATTAGATTAGAATTAGATTAGAATTACAATTAGAAATCTGTTGTGATGTTGTGATTAGATTTCTATTTTCTATGTCGTGGAGTGTAAAACCACACCGGTGTTGGGGTTGTAAGAGTTTAAATAGAAACCAAATAAACCTTATTATTTCTTGAACACGAGCACGGTTTCCCGTGCATTTGAGCGGTTAGATCTGCGTCGATACACAATATAGTGAGAAAATTGCACTGCTATTCTCTGAACTTGCAGCGATTCTCACTTGGCCCCCTGAACTTGAGTTTTATTTTTTTGCCCCCTAAACTTGTATCTGTTTGCACGGTTGGCCCGAAACCGTTAGAATAACCGTTAAGTGCTAACGTGGCGCTTACATGGCTGTTAACCGTTGGTGTGGATGCCACGTGGCACCTAAAGGATGGCATGGTAACCCACACAACTAGTTATTGATGAAAAAATAAATAAAAATTAGAAAAAATCGACAAAATCATAAAAAATAAAAAACATATAAATTAGAAAAAAAACATAAAATTTCCCTTGATATGGATTCTTATTTGACTTGGACATATTATTTCTACTATTTTTAATTTATGTAGTTTTTGTTTTTCCTACGGATAATATGAGCTCTTTTTCTTTGATATGGATCCATATTTCTATTTTAATTTTTTTGCTGTAACCAGTACAAACTCTTCTTTTTATGCTGACCTCTAGTTTTTTTTTTACTAATGTAGGAATTTTTAGTACTTTAGAATTAATATGGTGGCTCTGTTGGTATCTACTTTATATATAAATGAGCATGACGATGTCACACGCAATTGCGTGGCTAGTTTTGTAATTGATATCAACTAATTTTTATTTTATAATTATTTTATTTATTACAATTGATATGGTTTTCTTTTATAGTTTTGTTGTTGACATGTACTCTTATTTTTATTTTAAATTTGTTTTTATTGTAGTTCACATGGACTCTTTTAATCTAAGCCGTTGTAATCTAGTCTCCTATAATCAACGGTTTACATCTTTTTTCTCTCCGATTAACATGATATTTTCTAGTATTTTAACATTAATATGGTGGGTAGATTTTTTCTTTTTTTCTATGATTAACGTGAGAATTTCTACTATTTTTGATTAACGTGGGAATTTCTAGTATTTTAGGATTAATGTGGCTGCTCCGTTTAACTCTGCTTTATATAGGTAGTATAGGTAGTAGATAGATAGATAGATAGATATAATAAATTGCACCCCCCATATCTCATTAAATATTGCTGTTATTCTCAATAAGCTATCGGATCTACGAGAGATATTCGAGACAAGAAACACAGAAACAAAAAATTACGCCTCCAAAGAAATTGGATCAGACGGTGGCACTTCGACCTACACATTGGCAAGGGAAAGAAATACGTCCATAAATTAAATCATGAATAACATGACCATGGGATTAAATCAGTATATAAAGGTTTAGAGTTGAAGAAACCAACATAAAAGGGAACCACTTGATCCAAAAACATCTTCAAACAAAGAAAGTAAAAAAAAATCAACCTGAGTTGCCCAAACCGTACGTGACTATTTTGGATTTGGATTTTGATCCATAGATGGAACAGGAGTCACATAGCTCCCACAAAAATTCACATCCAGATTGTGTCTCTAGAAAAAAGGGTCTAGGGTGAAAATAACAAGCTATTTTCCACAAACAAAACAATTGGGGTACCTGCGGAAGGCAAGGCAAGCCAGGGTACGTGGTGCCGACTGCCGACTCGATGGGGCAATTTTGAGCAATTTCGTATCGGAAATAACTGCCTTTTCCTGTTTTGCAATCCCCCGTGGCCTTGATTGTTTCAGATTAATGTTGAGTTTAGTTTTACTGTATCAAATTTGTAACCCTCTTAAAGAACGTTTGAAGAAATCAAAAAATTATGAAAAAAAAAATTTTACGAACTCTAAGAAGAACTATTGAAAACCCCACAAAAATGAATACAAAATATTACATCATTTGATTTATACAAAAATAACAAAAATTTATTTAATTTAATTTAATCTGAAACAAACAAGGCATATGTATACAAAATAGAATGAAACGAAGACACCATATTAATCTTAAAATATTAGTAATTCTCACGCTAAAAAAATAGAAATTCTCACATTAATTACAAAAAAAAAGATCTACATCGCTGATTACATTGGATCGGATTATAATGACTTAGATTAAATAAAATAGAGATTTGCACCATCGATTACAGTGGATCGGATTATAACGGTTTATATTAAAGAAAGAGTGCACACCTGCTTCAATTATAAAATAAAATAAAATAAGAGCTCGTCATATTAAAAAATGACCTCGTATCGGTTACAATAAAAAAATACATAAATTCAGAATAAAAATAATGTCCATAATAGGTTAAATGTTGATATAAATTTAGCCGCAGTACAAATGCCTGGCATAGTCACTCTGCTTGTTGGCAAAACCAATAAAAAATATGATTTTAAAAATGACAACCCTAGGCTTGTACATTGCTGACAAAAGTTTTAGGAAAACGTACTTTCTTACGTAACAGTCCTATATTTCAAACCATCGTCTGGTTTGGAGCACGCAATTAATGGTAGGGGTGCTAGGAGCATCCACATGTGTCACTTTATCATTTCACTTTATTTCAATATTGCTCCCTTTATCTACGTTTTTTTTAAATTTCGTTCACACTTTACACCATACTAATCTTAAAATATTAGTAATTCTCACGTTAACGAAGACACCATACTAATCTTAAAATATTAGTAATTCTCACGTTAACGAAGACACCATACTAATCTTAAAATATTAGTAATTCTCACGTTAACGAAGACACCATACTAATCTTAAAATATTAGTAATTCTCACGTTAACAAAAAAATTCTCACATTAATTTTTTAAAAAAGATCTACATCGTCGATTACAGTGGATCGGATTATAACGACTTAGATTAAATAAAATAGAGATTTGCACCATCGATTATAGTGGATCGGATTATAACGGTTTATATTAAAGAAAGAGTACACACCTGCTTCAATTATAAAATAAAATAATAGAAATAAGAGCTCATGTCATATTAAAAAAAATGAATTTGTATCAGTTACAATAAAATTACGTAAATTCGGAATAAAAATAATGTCCATAATAGGCCTAGTTCTTTTCAGCTCAATAGCTTAACGGCTTAACGACTTATCTACTTTTTGAAAACACATATGATTTGAGTTTTTGAGTCCGTTTTTTTTATTGTTTTGAATGTGGGTCCTAACACTTTAAAAATCAAGTCAAACGAGATGTATCCGAATATCAAGATTACCTCGAGAAGCTATCGAAGTTTAGTCATTTCAGCCATTCAGTCGTTCAGATCAGCTCAAAAGAACAGGGCCTAAATGTTGGTGCAAATTTAGCCGTAGTACAAATGCATGGCATGGTCACTCTGCTTGTTGGCAAAACCAATAAAAAATATGATTTTAAAAATGACAACCCTAGGCTTGTACATTGCTGACAAAAGTTTTAGGAAAACGTACTTTCTTACGTAACAGTCCTATATTTCAAACCATCGTCTGGTTTGGAGCACGCAATGAATGGTAGGGGTGCTAGGAGCATCCACATTTGGCACTTTATCATTTCACTTTATTTCAATATTGCTCACTTCATCTACAATTTTTTTAAATTTCTTTCACATTTTACACTACTTTAAAAGTTCGCTTGTCTCTATCAGATACCATATTTGTTTTAAAGCACTTGCTATGGATACTAAGGCCTTGTTTGTTTCAGGTTAAATTAAATTAAATTAAATGAAGATTTGTTATTTTTGTATAAGCCAAATGTTGTAATATTTTGTATTTATTTTTTGTTGGGTTTTAAATATTTCTTGTTATAGTTTGTAAAACATTTTTTTTCATAATTTTTAAACGCTTTAAAACGTCTTTTCAGAGGGTCATAAATTTGCTACAGTAAACCATAACTCAGCTTTAATTTGAAACAAACAAGGCCTAAGAGTCGCCACTGTCCACATAACCACACGGGTGATCGATATACCTACAAATTATAGGCATGGGGACTGGGGAGCGTGCATGTGAAACGACACCATTAGCCTACAAATTATAGGCATGGGGACTGGGGAGCGTGCATGTGAAATGACACCATTAGCGCACGTGTTCGTTTGACATTAGTGATCGACGAGAGCGTACATGCACGGACTGTGTGCAACGAAGATGCCATGCCATGATGCCAGCAATGGCCAATTGGCTCAGTGCCTATCAAGGATCAACAGTTAGTTAGGTTTACAGGACAAGCTTGGTGATTGCAATGAGGAAAACCTAGATCTAGAAAGTAGAAAAACGTTATCACCTCGCGCGTCACGAGGCCGCGTAGCTCTGTTGTATGAGTGGTTGAAACGCCATGAGTTTTGTTGCACGATTTTGTTAGAGCATTTGTAGCAGTCATTCTAAAATATTGTATCTTTGGATAGAGTAGCCGATGAAGGTAAAAAATATTTTAGAGCGTAGCGTAAAAATGTAAAGGAAATTTAGAGGTAAGAATAAAGTGAGTAGCTAATAGTGAAGTGGAGGGTGATGATAGAGACTCAGATGCAAATGCTCTTACATGCGACGTGGATTCGCGTGCGATATGAACCGATAAGATAAACACAAAAACACAACCACCTATCTACTAACTTATCTAACAACAACTATATTTCTTTTTGAGATTGGTGATTGCACCCAGCAGTTGCCGCAGTTTGTGCAGTTGTGCTTGAGTGAACACAAGAGTTAATTCTATGGTAAATTAAGGTCCTCTTTGATTTCATGTTTAGTTTTAATTGAAAAAATTGATCATTTGTAAAAGTGGTATGGAAAAGCTAAATAAATTATTAAAAAGAATTTTGAGAAAAAATGTATAAAATTCTGAAAAAAATATTTTCAAAAATTACAATGAACGTCTGTGTAAAAGTAATAAAAATTACAAATCCAATAAAAATTAAACTATAAACCAGAAATAAAAAGGACCAAAGAGTTCAATCCGTGAACCCCGTAGTTACAAGGATCTGCGCGCGTAAACTCCGGCCGAAGAAACTATCCGTGAATATACTGCTGCACCGGTGTCACGGTGTCTACATGTCGTGTCGAGAATACGCGCCAAAATTAATCGATTCTCAACATGATGCCAAAGAAGACACAATCGGCAGCGCGGCCGGTGTCAGCATCCTCCCCCTACGTACGGCCGTTTGTACCTTTGGCCAAAACGATCGCCTCATGCGCGACGTCAGCTCTGTCCCGCCGGCCGCCGCCGCCGCGCGCCGCCGCCCGTATCACCGTATGTACGTGGTGACAGGTGAGCAGCGCCAGGTAGCCGTTGAGGTAGCTGTGGGGGCACGCGTGGCCACTCCACGCCGGCGCTGCGCGCCCCGCGCCTTTCGTCTGTTAATTCTGTTAGACAACCACGCTACCGGGTGTAGTCCGAGGTTGCCTAGCAGTGCGTAGATCGTAGACGACGAAGAACAATCACAGATGAACACAGAGATGTAGGAGAGGAAGTATTCTTTATTGCCTTTCTCTTGAGTACATAATAGATTGAAACCTTTCCTATTTATGCTTGGGTGCTAGGGTTTCGGCTGGTCCATCCAAGTGGGTCCCACCCCTTAGCCGAGCCAGGCCCACGGCCGGCCCGGCTCGGGCGTGGTTCCTCAACACTCCCCCTTGGACCTTGCCACGTGATGCATATGCCCCAAAAACTCCATAAAAACCCAGTGGAAAAAATGTTGGAGAAAGAGTACATAGCATACGTTTGATGTGCGCACGGATTTGCCTCGTTAAAAACTTCACGTGAGAAACTTCATTGAAAGTTCACGTAAGGGCAAAAGAGTATAGATCCACCCAACGCTTCTTCATATTCATGCATTCATTCATTCAAGTTGGGTACTCAAACTTTATGTTTAAGATTTCAATTCATAATATGTGAAGTTTCTTCCTCTGAATTCTGCACTTCTCGAAGTCTTTTTATTTAAATTTCTTTCACGCATCTTTCAAAGATAGATGCAGAGAGTGACTTATCGAATAAGTCTACTATATTCTCAATTGACTTAATGTGCAGAAAACTGATTCTTTCCTTGGGGTTCGTATACTTAATAGATTTTTCTTCACATATCCAGTCTACAATTGTGCGACACATACTGCATTATTTTCATAAATGACAGTAGGGGTTCATTCAATGTACTATTCACATGACTGAAAATGTGAAATGACCTTCTTCAAAGCCATGTATATTCATAATAGGCTTCATTCAATACTATGATTTTCGAGTGGTTTATCGACACTGACATAAGAGTCTGCTTTGACGACTTCTACTTAATTCAAATTCTAACCACATAGAAAACATATTCATATTCATATCTTGGTTCTTTCATTCTAAGATTTCTCTATCTTTGGAGGTATCGGGAGATGTCCTTCATTCTTTCAAATGCCCTTCTCGTGCTCTGCGTTATACCAAGTTGATAAAATTAACAGCAACTGCAACGTACAGCCAGCAAATGCATTGTACTGCCGTATGCTATTCATGAGGTATATGAGCCATTCAAATTCTAATATAGAATTTCATGTTTCTAGACATCCTCCCCCTCATCCCTAGATCCATACAAGTCTAGATCTGCAAAAATTGACCGACCAACCATTGGGTTTTCATGGGTACACCTTCTCAAAATCAAACCTTTACAACACGATCAACGTGTAGGTTGACTGGTGTAGCGAGATTCATTTGGCATATGCTCAAGGTGTTAACCCAAGCTGCAATGGCCAATCCATTCATCTCTTTCTCATACTTTAAGTATGTGCTTTATTCTTTTCTTCAGTCTGTATGGTATTGCAAAGGATTACACAATACAGATTTTTATTCGCTCTATTTTGGTTTAGGACAATGATACTCATGTATCTTCATATATAAGTCTATCCAAGTCTCATTCCAGTTACAACATCCTTTCAATTCATTTTCTTTCTCAACTTTCAGTTGAGTACTGCCATTGAGATTAAGAGTATCTAAAGGTTACACCACCCATGACCGGAGAATAAGTTTCTTCGTAATCAACGCAAAAGCGCTGAGTGAAACATTGTGCTATCAACCTTGCTTTGTACCATACCACTTCATTTT
>SPJY01033140.1:1433940-1578751 GCA_005191435.1 Raddia distichophylla | reverse complement strand
GGCTTGCTAAGGCATTTTGCTCGGTGGCCCACCATGCGGTGCAACGGCCTACTAGGTGGCAATTGGCATGCGGCCGGTCGGCCTGCTAGTGGCCCACGAGGGCAGTGGCCTACGGCGCACCACGGCTAGGGGTGGAAACGAGCCGAGCCGAGCCTGACTCGGCTGAGCTCGGCCAAAAACGAGCCGAGCCGGCTCGCTATTTTCCCGAGCCCGAAAAGTGGGCTCGGCTCGAGCCAGGTAACACCTCCGAGCCGAGTCGAGCCACGAGCCAAAGGCATTTGATGTTCAAAATTTGACAACGAGCCGAGCCGATCCGAAATGAGCCGGCTCCTATTTTCCCGAGCTCGAGCTCGTAAACACCTCTGAACCGAGCCGAGCCACGAGCCGCGAGCTATTTTTCCAGCCCTAACCACGGCGGCCTCTCACGACCTGCTAGTCGCTCCGCAAGATGCGAGCGCTGGCTCGCTAGGGTTTGTCCGCCGCCGCCGCCAAGGGAGCGTGGATGGCGGCGCTGGGCGATGCGCGGCTCACACGCAGCGCGGACAGCCCGCTACTGAATGCAGTCGGCGGCGCGGTGACGGGTTGGCCGGCGCGGCGGCTCGCTGCAGATGCGGGCGCAGCGGCGCGCGAGTTCCGGTGCGCGCGTGGCACGTACGGCTGCTTCTGGGCGCAGCGGGTCCGGCGAGGGGACGGCCGGCGGCTCGGTGCTTCGTGCACGACATACTTCGGGCGCGGCCAGCCGCCTGCTTCTACGGTGTACGCGCACATGCGAAGGCGACGATACGGCTGGCGGCTGGCCGACAAACGTGCTTCGTGCATAGATTCAATACAAAGTGCTTGTTCGTCGCCGGATTCAAACCAGCAGTTTAATTCAATGGGATCTACAAGATTACTTCAATTTCTTTAATAGATTCAAACAGGATCCCGTGGTAGAAACAGATCTATACCTTCGATTCTTGTGGCAAAGACGGGATGCGTGAACTGTCGCGTAGGACAGATCGACGGGTCCCATCTAGGGCAACGGAGTGGATGACGATTCGATGCAGTTCGTCGGCGACCGATCTCCGGCGTCGTTCGTCAGAGCTTCGTGCTGATAACGTGTTAGACAACCACGCTACCGGGTATAGTCCGAGGTTGCCTAGCAGTGCGTAGATCGTAGACGACGAAGAACAATCACAGAGGAACACAGAGATGTAGGAGAGTAAGTATTCTTTATTGCCTTTCTCTTAAGTACATAATAGATTGAAACCTCTTCTATTTATGCTTGGGTGCTAGGGTTTCAGCTGGTTCATCCAAGTGGGGTCCCACCCCTTAGCCGGGCCAGGCCCACGGCCGGCCCGGCTCGGGCGTGGTTCCTCAACAAATTCATCGTTTCCACGCGCGCTCGCGTGTAAATGTGTAACAGAGGACCACAGCAATTAGCGTCTTTTTTGTGTGTTCCTTCTTTTTTTCGTGCTCATGCAACCGGCCAAGTAACCACCCGCGTCCCGTTGCGAGTGGAGATGCTCGCGGTGCAACGGCGACGCGTTCTCCACGGTCCCATGGAGGTCAGGCAGACCGGTCACGGGTCATAGCATTTTAAAATCTTGGTGTGATTGATGTGAAAGTAAACAAAGTTCTAAATGAGCCCTTGTAAATAATATTATAGGATTTTAATCGGCATGCAGGATATGGATGACATGGAAGACATGATGTTTGATTATACAGTTAGATACAATTGTCTACGTATGTGGTGCTTTAATTATAAGTGCACCTTCCTAATAGCACAAGTACGTACGTCGGACCACCAGAATCATGACTATAGGTCATCCACCGACCCATGCACGTCTTATGTAAAAAATTGATTGTACAATTTGTCCTAAATTTTCTTTATGTGAGTCCATCATATGATACATGATCTCATCAAATTGATACAACCTAATAATTGTGGCTGTCTGCAGCTGCATTTTCTCTCAATATTCACCCGCCACCTTTTCTAGTTTCTTAATAGAAGAGCCTTAAAGCTTGTTGCGACAGCAAATCTTTGATCCTCATCAGCCACAAAGCGAAATTACCGGTGTCATCAAACTTTACCAAGTTCAAACTGGCATCAGACAACATCCTGCCAACCCGCGGTTTGATGGGCACGATGACCGGTTTGATTTTAAAGCTTCTGACTTGGACGGATCAACGTTTTCCTATTGTGGTTTTTACTGCCCAACTTAAGGCCTTATTTTTTTCAGCGTTATGTACCGTTGCGTAGTACCGTAACAAATTTTGTTATTTTTATATAGCCTATATATTTGTAATAATTTGAAATACATTTTTTTTATTTTTTAGTAGTCCTTCCAAAGATCCTAAAACTATTTTTTAATTATTTTTTAATCTTTAGACCTCTTTTTAAGGCTTTCAAATTTGATATAATAATACGACAACGCAACGATACGATGAAAATAACATGACCTTCGAGCATCTCTAGCAGGTTCTCTAAACCGTCTCCTAAAACACTATTGCAAACAGTCTCAGCCTCTATACCTATCCATCAGGATCTCTATTTCAGTCTCTTAATTTAGAGGCTCCCTCGAGAGTCTCTACATAGAATCTCTATATATTTTTCGAGTCTCTACATAGAATCTCTATATATTTTTCGAGGATAGAGACTCTTCTGGAGATGGTAAAAATATAGTGAACGAATAGTGGTTTAGAGAAGTGATATAGAGAACGAAATATAAAGATCCTGCTGCCAATGCTGTCCATTGCCTTAGATAATCGTCATTGACTTTCTCGTCGGCCAGCTTGACCTCATCGTCTGACCACTATTAGCCTTATTGAGCACAACCCTTTAGAACCGGCACAATTGCGTTGACAAAAAAATGCGCTCAACACGGCTGCCTTTGGCTACAAATTAGAGTATTTTGGCTCTTCAAAAAACTCTTTTCTGTTTGTCTTTAGACTATCATCGGATCTGTTTATATAGTGGTGAGGAGACCCTTTTTCCACCTTGAAATTCGAATACATCCCAAAAACATAATCTTTTATGTCTCAGTTTCTTTCCCTCTTTTTCTTTTTTGGCTTTTGTCTCACACACCGAATACCACATCATCAGCATAAAATAACTCACAGTGTCATGATGGCGTCCTTTGTCGCATATGCACATGATCACATTGTTGAATTGCGTTGCTCCCACTGATGCAATCTCTTCAACTGCTTGCCGCATCTAGCTCTTATCAATCCGATCCCGAGTCAGAGTCTGAGTCATCGCTGTGTCAACTCTCTATCCACCTTGTCAGTTGGATCGCCATGTCTGACTAATCCTCACCAACTACGGCCCATTGGACGATTTGAGTCACCTGCCCAGAGTGTTTGACATCAACAATCCAATCGTCGATCGCCTCCATGCCCCACATTACGCGCCTGAGCATTTTTTGTTACTGTGTAGAGACTTGACCATCGCGCTTCTATTAGATAATTTGTATTACCAACTTTTGCTCCGATACCACTTGTTAGGCCATTTTAATCGCCATACAATATCTGGACGATACAAAAGACATGACATTTGGTTCCACAGTTCGGCACGATTGACACATATGCGGGGTTCTAACTATGGTAGCTCCTTTCAACAACACAGACACATTGGAGCACCAGGATTGCGTTCATAGGTCAATCGCTGACCTTTCACATCCTGCACTACAACTATGTTATCATGACGAATTACAAGGACAATGCCTCCTTATATAAGGACTAGGATATAAAGTTCGACCAAAAAACACTATTCTTCACTCCTATCACAACTCAGAGTCGATATAACCTAATACGTATAGTAATCATACACTAAATCGAGCAATAAGAAATCCAAATGGAGTATGTATTAGTTTGGTCCTAGACCGATCAAGGAAAGCCCAAAGGCAGTTTGGCATAACAACGCATATTTAGGTTTTGGGGAATGAATCAAAAGATGTATTATTTTGTTATGTGATTCACAATCCCTTCAATTTTGGGGGCTCTGTTTGGCATACGGTTCATACATGCCCTAGACCGTTCTTAAGGGTATGTTTAATGTAAAACATTTATGTGATGCATTATAATGCTCAACACTATTCATTTAATGTGTCCTAACTCTTTAAGGCTGACCTTGTCTAGTTGGCACACATATATAACACGTTAAGGTTTATCTATTTAATTGGGGCATATGCAAAGCAACCTCATCTTACATGCGCGGGCGTCATATAAATTTTAGTAATATTGGAAGTTTTATTATTTTGCAACGATGCTAGATAAGATGGTGATCGATCAACCTGTACTATTTACCATTTCTCAAAACAAAGTGATCGGTTAATTTACCGTCGCATTGTTCGAACCAAAAGTTCATTAATGTAGAACCCTACCACTCGACTACTCAAATACCCGCAGTCGATCGAATAGTCGACGCACAGGCGAATCCTATGCACATAGCAATCAATATATAGAGACGGAGTTCTTTGCAGCTGCTAGATGTTGCAGGAGCAGCCAGATTTTTTCTGTGCCCCGGACGAATTTGATTTCCATCAGTCCATCACCAGTGGCGCAACAGACAATTTGTCTTGTTCTGTGGCTTTGTTTGCTTTGTTCTGGGGTTAAAAGCACACATGCCACTCTAAAGTCACCTTCAGACAGAAATGCCACTATAGAGTCTCTAATATCTCATATGCCATTACAGAGTGAAGAATTGTGTGCATATGCCATTATGGAGAGTTTTGAAAATATAGGAGCTGAATTTACAATCTAAAATACAACTAAATACAATCTGACAATGGGCCCTACGTGTCGTCCCCTCTAATCTTCTTCTTCCTCCTCCAATCGTCCCCTCTTCACTCTCTCTCCTCTCTCCGGCTCCAATCCAGCAGGGAAGAAACCGGCGGAGGAGATGGCGCCACCGCCCGCTCACGCTGTTCAAGGAGAGTGCTGGCGCGCCGGCCACCCGCCTGGAGAAAGGGGAGACGCCGGAGCTCGAGGAAGAGGAGCGGGCGCCGCCGCCATTTGTGGGCGCCGCTGTAGATGTCGACCGTGGAGGAGGAGGCGGAGGTGGAGGCGGAGGGCGTCGCCGACGCAGCTATCGGGCCCGCCTCGCCTCCACCTCCAGGCCGTGCTCACCACCGCCTCATCTTCCTCCACGCCGTTGCCGCCGGCGAGGTGCCGCCTCCTTCGTCGCGGAGCTAGCCGAAGCCGCCCCAAGCCTAGCGCGAGGAGAAGGGGAGAGGGAGGGGTGAGGCGGCTCTGGCGCGACGGCTTCGAGAACGGAGGAGGCGGCTCCCGGCGAGGATGACGACGACGGCGGGCGGTGGCTCCGGCGACGATGGCGGGCGGTGGCTCCGGAGCTGGCGCGAGCCGCAGTGGGAGAAGCGGCGACGGAGGTGGGCGGCGCCGCTGCCGCCGGTGTGCCGCGCCGCCGGCGTGGCTAGTTGTGAGAGAGAGCAAATCGAGAAAGGTGAGAGAAGAGAGAGAGGGAGATCGGGGAGAGAGATGCAGAGAGATGGAGAGGAGGAAGAAGATGATTAGGGGAGGCTGACATGTGGGTCCCACTTGTTAGGCCGTATTTTATACTGTATTTGTCTGTGTATTTGTCCAAAATTCTTTCCGAACCTTGATAATGGCACCTATGCACAATTCTTCACTCTGTGTATTAGAGTCTCTACGATGGTATTTTTGCTCAAAGAAGACTCTCTAGTGGCATGTATGATTTCTGTGGTCTGCGACGCACGTTAGAGTAACCCTGGAGAATGGAGATAGGCAGATGTGAGATGTCGCCAGCAATCCAGCGTTTCGTCACCCAGAAAACCTGCACGTTGCTTGTCATTCGTGGGGTAGCTAGGTACGACAAGCATCATTAACCAAACCAACTCTACATATAGGCTAAAATGGCACACTGTTTTTCCTTAAAAAAAAACATTGCAAAATGTTAAGGCGGAGGAATTCGCTTTCAGCTCCACGGTCCTGCGGCCCGAGTAATCGATGCATGGTGGCATCGATTTTTCAACTCACTGTTGATGAGCGACGCTGAAGGTCTGAAATAGACAAATATGTTGCTTTTGTACTGTCGTGCAGCATGCATGCACCACGTAATAATCATTAGGGAAAAAACATGCGTCCCAGGCCAGAAAACAAGAGGAAGCGGCCTCTCCAAGTAAGCTCAAGCAGTAGGTGTATATAGTAATTAAACTCTTAACCCTAATCGTCGGCAGCAAACACGCTCTCCGAGTTCCGACCAAACGATCGAATGGCTGGTTTGGGCAGCTTTGATCTGTTAGTTTATTCGACCAATCACAATGTTTTTCTTGCCGAATTGCCCTCCATGATTGTACTTTTGATATAGTTAATCGGTGGTTACTTTCAACGCGCCTCCACGCCCGGTAAAACTTCTTCAAGTAAGTACGTTGTAATATCACTCCATGTAATTTTTTTTTTGCCAAGGATTAGGTACTAGCTGTGCGGCGGCGGCTTAGGAGAAAAAAAGGGTGAGCTCTGCGCCGCCCAGATCCGAGGTCTCCTTGCGTCGGCAGCAGCCTTCGGGCAGCTGTCGCGTTAGAAGGAGCATGGATCTAGGGCAGGCACTTGGGATCTGAGATTTCTTCGTCAGCGAACGGAGCAATAAGGTGTGATTTTTCTTCGTTTTAGCCAATAAAATATGTGTCGACACGACGGAGGAAGATGCAGAGCTTTGGCCTGGGCCTAAGTCGACGCGGCGATTGTGGCCGGCTTGATGATTTGGGTCGAAAACAAGGCTTCTTTTTCGGGTTTCCGCTGAGGACCAAAATAAAGTTGTTAATTGGGGGAAAAGGGAACATGTTTTGCCCTTTTTCATTGCTAGATCTGGTTATTTCTGATCTGTTTCTTGCGCCGGAGATCTTGGTGGAGTCGAGCCAGCCGAGTGCATTTTTACCATGGTTATTCCTTCTTCAGATTGTTCCTCAAGCCAGAGATTCAAGCTGTCACGACTTCTTTTTGATATTGATCTTTCAAATCTGCTTCTCATGGTGGACTAGGATGAAGAATATGATTCTATGGTTGACTACGGAGGTTACTAGAGTTCACAAAGACGATGGAGTCAAAGAGATATTCGGATATGATGGATTGTTAGCAATAGACCCTTACCTCACATTGTAATTTTCTTTTTATGTGAGGGCTTCTATATAAAAGGGACACTAATATTTTAATGATAAGTCTCTTTTCTTAAAAAAAAAGTACGTTGTAATGTATTAATTAAGTAAACTAGGGTAGTACTCCCTCTGTCCCAAAATAAGTGTCCTTTAAGGTTGTTTTGAAAAAACTAAGGAGGACTGTATATAGCTAGGAATCGAGAGTACTTTATAGTGTGGGAGGGGAATATAGAGGTATTTATAGTGGTGGGAGGTGTCTAGGGGTTAGAAGAGCACTTATTTTGGTACAAATTTAAATCCTAGAAGAATACTTATTTTGTGACGGAGGGAGTAGTATATTTCGTTACTTGTACGTCACTCGGTGAGCACGATGTTTTATTTTTAATTTCCATTTGGCTAGGTTCGAAGGCCAGATCTATCACCGAACAGGACGGACAGTAATCTAGGTTCGAAGGCCAGATCTATCACCGAACAGGACGGACAGTAATCATTAAGCCACCGTACCAATGTTGGATCTGCAACCTTGTTAACCTTGGAAATAAAAATCATCTTCTTCCTAGCATGCATAGAAGATCCTGTCCATGTCATTCAAATGTACTTTCGAACTTTTTCCGTACACTTTCTCCCGCGGAGTATCTCACGCCTTACGCATTATTCAAACCATGTTCTTTTCAGCGTATTGTTCCGTTGCGTAGCATATTACTGTAGTAATTTTATTATTTTATATAGCCCATATGTTGGTTTAATTTGTAACAATTTTTTTCATGACTTTTAGTACTCTTTCCGAAGATCCAAAAACTATTTTTAAATTATTTTTTTGTAATCTTTAGACTTCTTTTTAAGAGCTCTCAAATTTGCTACGGTAATACAACAACGCAATGATACACTAAAAAAACAAGGCCTTAATGTATCTTATGTATAATTAGAATATGAACCAACTAGTAAATGGTCGTACAATGCAACAAAGAGATTGGCGCTATTTTTTGTTGCTCGTAAATTTTATATGATCCTAAAATTTTTACGCATATTTCTTTGACATGAAAAACTTATTTTAGTGCCACTTTCTATGGTTATAGTTGCATGCTAACTATTTACTAATCACTAATTTTTTTCTTTCCCACCTAGCAGATCACCGAATAATTTGGTGTCTATCTCTGCTATTAGTTTCTTTCTTATCCACATGCAGAGTGCCACAAAATGAAAGAGCAAACACGCGATAGGTGGACTATCAAATGGATAGACGTATTTGAATTTTTTTGAAAAGAATAAAAAGAAAGAGAGCAGGCGTGAGATATTAATGCATGGGTGGAACTATCCAACGGGTAGACATGATTTAAAATATTTTGAAAAAATGAAAGGAAAGAGATGGTATTCGGGAGGAGATATGCAGGCGATAGAATGGAAGGAAAGAGTATACACAGGATAGGTGGAACTATCCACTAGGTAGACATGATTTAAAATTAGTTGAAAAAATGAAAGGAAAGAGCAGGCACGAGATATTTATAAGTGAAACTATCCAATGGCTAGACATGATTTGAATTTTTTTTTTTGGCAAAGAGTGAAAGAAAAGAGCAGGTGTGGGAAAGGCGATGTGCATATATACAATACAATGCAAGGAAAGAGCACACACATGATATGTGGAGCTATCTAATGGTTAGACATGATTTGAATTTTTTTTAAAAGGGTGTGGGAAATTAATAGGTGGAACTATCTAATGGGTAGATGTGATTTGAATTTTTTTAAGAGAGATCGATTGGCTATGATTTCAGCGAAGATGTGAGAGTAGATAAGTCTCTTTTTAATAGTAGAGATAGAGCCATCACATTGAATAAATTCCCACATAAATTAGAGAAAGAGATCTACGTAATCAATTGTGTTGGGACTAGATTATAATGATTAAGATTAAAAAAGACAACTAAAATAAATGGGATTGGCTTCACATCTGGCGACTGAGAGTTATTTCTCTCAGTCGATTTCATATACCGTTGATCAAACGTCTCTATAGGACATATGAAAGATCTAATGATAGCATCTAGCTACGTGAAAATCGACTGAGACTTATTTAAAAAACAGTCGACTGAGAAGCAGCAAAACCGAAAAAAATAATATATAAGCAATTTAAATCTGGAATACAAATAATAAAAAATGAGTCCTTATCAACTAAAGTTATAACGTGTCAATGAAAAATATTAAAAATAATATAAATAATATAAAACAAGCTTGTATCTATATCAACTGCCAAATGTAAACTAAAAATGAAAATAATAAAAGATACACATCAACTATATTTTTTAAATGCTTAATTTAAAGAAAAAATGGTAGATGCATGATGAAATAGAGGCTGACTCCGTTAGAGCTTACCATGATAGCATGAATATTTATATATAGATACTTTTTTATGTTTGACACAAATATAACCGCATGAATGCGTAGGGTAGAGATTTCTGCTTATTTCTCTCTCTTAGGAAAGAGATCGTCTCTTATACCTTGCTCTCTCTTCTCACTGATTACCCTCAACTTTGGCTTTTTGTTTCAGCCAAAAGCTCCTGAAATTTTTAATTTGAAAAGGTTGTGACCCCCTCGAAAGACGACTTAAAGAGTTCAAAAAATTAATTTACAATCTCTGAAAATGACTATTTAAAACCCCACTGTCCCACAAAAACGATTACAAAATATTACATCTTTGGCTTATACAAAAAATTCATTTCATTTAATTTAATTTAAGCTGAAACAAGCGAGGATTTTAGCAATTTGTCCTACATGACAATCCTTGAAATAGCGAACGTCATTGTATTGGGGAGTGCATCGCTTATACGAGTCATTTATAAATATTCCAATGTTGTTTCTAGCAATGATTTCTCTCCCCCTTCTTTCTATATGTATTATCCTAATTGGAACAATGTAATGCTCCCCATGAGATCTTTCCTTTTCTTTGCCCGTTTTTTAGCACAGGAAGGAAATTTATATGTAAGAAATTATCACGCTTTTGATTAGTTATCCTCCACCTAGAAATTTATACAATATGAGAAACCGGTACCTATAAAAATGATGAACATCATTGCATTTACAGTCATTACATTTAGGGTGGCCTCATTTTGGATACACTAGCGGCAACAAGGCCACAAGGGAGTCATTAATTACGGAAATAACGCAAATAAGATCATCTCATTTTAGTCGATCTACCCTTACTAAAAAATTGATTTACTTGCCACGAGAGCCAATACTTCTCATTCTGCTTCAAGCCACTTGGTGGGGAAATATCTATCTGTTTGCAAGTTGCAAACTCGAAGACAAGTTCAATTGGTAACGCAAGAACTATATAGGAATTTATCCAAATCTAATTCAGTCAGATCCCTTCAAACATAGCAAGGCACAGGAATATAGATGCCCAGATGGGCCAGGCCTAATGGACCAGCCCACGAGCCCGCAGTTTTGGCCCGACACAGCATGATCTTACACGGGCCGTGCCGGCTCGACGAGGCGTGCCGTGCCTGGGCCGGCACGGCCTAGCACGATTGTTTTTTTTTTGTTTTCGTCTATTGTAGATATGGATAATACATACGCTAGCATATAATAAACACAAGCCAACCAGCGGCCTCCTGGCTAGCGCGCGAGGGATAAGGCCTAGTAGCCTGAGGTCCCAGGGTCGATTCTCATGTGGCGCAGGAGTTTTTGCCCTTTTTCCACGGGCGATGCACCTCCCTCCTGGCCCATCAGCTTACCATGCTAACGGGCCGGCTAGGCACGGCTACATGGACCTCGTGCCGTGCCTGGGCCACCACCCCTGCCCACGATTAGTTACACGGGCCGTGCCGGGCCTTGCAGCCCGTTTGGCCATCTATACACATGAATACCCTGCTTATCATACATTATCCACTACTGTTTCTATGCGTCTTAATTTGCCACAGATAACTAAACAAATCAGGCCCAAATGGTAATGCTAACTTGGTCAGTAGGTCAGCAACCTACCGGGCGGCCGTGTAGGCGTGTATCTATGCCGGGACCGGGAGGAGTGGAGACGGAAGACCGAGTCGTCTTCTCTTTTATAAAAGGCGTCCGAAAAATCTCCCGTTTCCTCCAGGCGACCCAGCGCTTCCTCCCTTCTCCTGGTCGAGGAGAAACAAAATCGTCGCTGGGTTCGTGGTCGCTACGGGTCTGGATTTGGGGCCGAGGTTTTTCGTCACCCTGTGGGCGGATTCTGAAGAAAGCTCCGGTTTTTAGCACGAATTGAGGCCAAGCCGGTGGGATTTCGGAGCTTTTTTGGTTTTGTTTTGCTCTCGTTGAGGGCTGAGGCCAGCAGGAGGCTGAGGGTGCGGTCTTTTGATCGAATCTGCCGTACCTTGGCTTCGGCGATCCTTGCCTTGTGCTCACCTTGATAAAAGTTGAGTTGGTGATTTCCTTGGCCCCAATTCCTCGGATCCTTGGCGCGACAAATCTGAGCTTCTCTCTCGAATCGGATAGGTCTGACCTGGTAAATCCGCGAGAAAAGCTGCAATAATCCGTGCGAGAAGACGCCTCCTCCGCCCGGATTGGTGACTGCCCTGCCCGGTGCCGAATCGATCAGAAATCTGCTGAAAGTTTTTTGCCTGAAAGAAGCTGATACAGCTGCACCAGGGATTCGGCTTTCGCGTCCCTCGTTCCTCCATTTCCAAGACGGCTGTTAGGTCGTAGATGGGGGCAGGTTCGAGCATCATGGGCGCGGACGGGGAGTGGGGGGAGACGTCCCTTGGCGACATGCCGGAGAGTTGCGTGGCGACGGTGCTGCTCTACCTCGACCCGCCGGAGATCTGCCAAGTCTCTCGCCTCAACCGCGCCTTCCGCGGCGCCGCCTCCGCGGACTGCGTCTGGGCCGGCAAGCTCCCCGCGAACTACCGTTACCTCGCGGCCCTCGCCGCTGCCGCCGACGATGAGGGTGGCAGCGACAGAGAGAGCAACGGCAAGCGCTGCTCCCCTGCGTCGACCAAGAAAGACATTTACGCGCGCCTTTGCAGACCGACTTCCTTCGATGCCGGCACAAAGGTAACTCATTAATCTTTACTCCTTTGAATTCTGTCTGTTCGTCAGGGCTGATTTGCTACCGTGTCAGTATACGATGATTAAAAATTGTCCCATGGGGTTTGCAGTTGTTGAGATTTGGGAACTAGAGGAGATAATTAGGACTATTTGTTTAGGTTTGGTGGGTTGGAGTAGCTCTGTTCTGAATCTTTTGTTTTCCTTAAATGGTTTTTTCCAATTTTAAGTTTTTCATCTTCTGTTTGTAGGAATACTGGATTGATAGGAACAAGGGAGGTCTTTGCATGTGTATTTCGTCAAAGGGAATGATGATCACAGGTATTGACGATAGGAGATATTGGAGCCAGCTTGTCACAGAAGAATCAAGGTACTTCTTCTTGTTTGCTTCTATTTTCTATATATATTTCCTCATTGAGATATGACTTCCAATTATTGCAGTTATGGAAACTATTTCAGAATCTGGTTTTTGGTTTTGGCTTCAGAGCCTTATGAATTGGAGTTATGCATGACATTGTTTCCTTCTGCCCCAAAAACATATTAAAAATCTGCATAGTCCTCTTGTTCCATGTTTTTGTAAGGTTCTACTGTGCACAGATTGGAATAATCATATTAGAATTGTTCATGCTCATCGACTTCATTTTATGAAACTGAAAAGTGGTTTGAATTTTTTTAACTCCCTGATATGATTGTAGAATAAAATTGCTACTAGTTTTATTACATTGTTTGGATTTTTTTATAAAATAACATTTCTATTTAAATCATAGAACAGTCTTACAACCATAGGAATAACACTTACAACGCAACTCCCCAGAAAGTGTCGACCAACTACCAACCCACCCAAGGCTCCATTGAGAAGAATGCCGAGGCTAACCACCACTTCAGAGAATCTTATAAGGGAACTTATTACCATACCTCGATATGCCTGCGCCACTGCCAACAAACTTAAGCCTTAAAACTAGATATTGCCACTAAACCACAAGAGCAAGGCATTAAAACTGAAAAGGGTCCTCACCCTCACACCTCCGTCGAGGGCCACCAGAGTTGATGGGCAAAGGGGCCAAGAGGAATTGTGCGGGGATCTATTTTCCTCTTTTCTTGTTCAATTGTAAGCCTAACTTTTTAATCCTATCATTTGGCCCACTTGTTTGACAAGAAAGACCTTTGTTCTCAATTTTGGGCGGTGCATTTTTTCCTCACAAGTTCATCATGCAAAGAAAGTGAAGGGTTGACTTTACTGACCAAATGTTGCAAAAATTGTAAGCTAGTTGGTTTTCAATAGCTGCCCTTGCCTGTCATTACTTATTAGCATAAAGTAGTTGTTGGTCATCGAAGTGAAATACATGAGTTAATTCATGAGGTGGTGATTTTTGAAAATAAAATAATTTTCTTTTATTAGAATTACAAGAAATATGAGGTACTCAAAATGTCTAGGCACGTGGAACTTTTGTTTTACCGTTTTGTTGTATTGTATTGTTAAGGTAATTCTTTTCCATCAAAAGGGAAATATTAAAGGATTTTACAAATGTGGAGTGGAATGGTTGGTTTGCACCTATATATTTGTAAACGTACCTTCTGATCTGTGAATTTTCCATCATGTAGAACATAGAATAACTGCTTGTTAAATCCTTTGGTTATTTGAGATAAAATATCAAACCATTTGTCATGCCCTTTAGTTCAGTGTCTCTCTAGCCACAGGAAATACATTTTGGATCACGCACAATAAAAACTAAATTTACCTCTGATGTGCAAATTTATGATAAATGGGTCTTTGTACTACTGCAGATTCCATAGTGTTGCCTATCTTCAGCAAATTTGGTGGCTTGAGGTGGATGGGGAGTTTGACTTCTGCTTCCCTGCTGGTTCATACAGCCTTTTTTTCCGCCTTCACCTGGGCCGACCACACAGGCGTCTGGGTCGTCGGGTTTGTGGAACTGAGCTCATTCATGGGTGGGACGTGAAACCAACACGGTTCCAGCTCTCAACCTCTGATGAACAGCATGCTACATCAGAATATTACCTAGATGGACCAGGAAGCTGGATCCTTTATCATGTTGGTGACTTTGTTGTATCAAACTCCGATGAGCTGATCAAACTCAAGTTCTCAATGATGCAGATTGACTGCACCCATACAAAAGGTGGCTTGTGTGTTGATTCGGTTTTGATATATCCGAAAGGGTATCGGCATGACAAAGCGAACGTAGTGCACATGTGATCATGCAGAATCAATGCAATGCTCCACCAACATGAGGCAAATTCAGGGGGATGGCTTGTCTTTTTGGTGTCCATTCTTTGCTGAAAGTCCATGTATATATTCGTTTTTCTTTCTTCTTTCTTTCTTTTTGTAAGTTTTGCATGAATGTAAGGTCTTCTCAGTATTCTTTGTAGTGCTACCTGAACAGGTAGGGGGGATTTAGGAGCAGGTAAATTTGACAAAATATTGGGGTGCACAGTGTACTGGTCGTTTAAAAGAAGCGTACATGCTATCTTTATATGTAATTTTCATCAGTATAAAATATAAAATATTGGATTTCTTTCAAGAGCTTTTATCTCTTGCCATGAGCTCAGATAAACGAGGAAGGCGTGTTCTGGTAGACTGACGACTAGCATGTTCTGTAGTGATCACATCACCTGTTCCGAAGTTTTTATGTACGGAAGTTGCGTCCTGAAGATGTTGGGAAGTAGGCAAGATGCATAACATCTTGCTATATCGATTGAATCTTGATCACATGAAATCGACTTGGGTACTTCCATGTTCTGTTTCAAGCAGACGTCGGAATATTGCTTCAGTACATTGAGATTGTTAGATCGGCAGCATGATGCTCAGGCTATCATGCAGTTCGAAAGGGAGGTTCCGAGGGTGCGTACCTGAGGCTAACAGCTAGCCGGTCGCGGGGCCATGGCCGCCGGTCGCGCGGGAGTGGAGGCGCGGTGCTGCGGACGGGATGCCGGCGAGCGGCGGTCGGCAACTCGGCATGGTGCCGTTGCCTGGCGTGGCGCCGGGGAAGAACCGAGGATCGGGGGCTGAAAAATAGGTAGTTGTGGGCTGTTTGCGATCTGCTATAAAGGAATACTGGGCCGTTCTTGAGCCACTTCAGTCATCAACGAGGTATACATATGGCCGGGAGTGTTTAGATTTAGGGATGCAAGCAAATTGAGCTTGAGCTTTGCTTATGTTCAAACCTGAGCGAGCTCAATACGCTATTGGCTCATGCTTGGCTTAGACCAATCTTGAGCCAGTCTCGAATTTTTGAAACCCAAATATAAACAATAAAAGCAAGAACAAAAAAAATACAGAATGGTCTATAAATTGAGCAATATCATTCATAATGTATAAATCGAGTGAGCTGACCTTAGCTTAAAATTAACACATTCTTTTACCAAGCTACAAAGGAGGTTCAAACTTGACTCATTTATCTTATCAATTCAAAATTTGTATCATCTCCCAGTTGCTCATGGACCTCGGTTTTTTTTTTTTATCAGGCCTATCCAATAAATAGCAGAGAGACGCGCCCACCACACCAAGGCACCAAACTGACCTACCCGTCCATTTTCTATAACAAGGGCCTGCAAACTAACAGCACCACGGATCACCAAACTGAACGCCGCCAGCGCTTCCCAGAGGCGAGCACAGTAACCTAGCAAAGCACGCGCGGACCACGGTACCACCGTACCCGGCTTTACTGCGCTGCCGCCCCGGCTCCGGTGAATGTCACGGTTTTTTTGAATGAGAATGGGACAGTGAGAATGAGATGGTCCCGGTGAAACTTTTTTGTTGCTCCGCCTCGCCGGAGTTGGTGTGCGGAACTGCGGAACCCGGCGGCGCGCGCGAGCACGGCGCAGCCTCGCGGCGAATGGTCAAAATCTCAATCTGGCCGTGCGGCGCGCAATAAATGGCGCGCGTTCCGACCCGATTCGGGGATGGTATTGAATGGCTTGCCGGCGGATCTGGTCGCGGCCTGCGCCCTGACCTGACCAGATCACCAGGCAGGCAGCGCCTCCTCTCCAGGTTTGAGAATTGAGACCCTCGCTTTGCCCAGATCCAGCAGATGTCATGTCCCTGCAAGCCCCCAGCAAACTCGCTATTTCCTCCTTTCTCTAAGCTTGGGGGTTGGAAGTGACCGCCCGAATTTTGTGCTGGCCGTATTGCTCGGTTTCGGTGCTGAAAGGAACGTCTCCTTGTTTTTAGAGATTCAGGTGGCAGGCCAGCACAGTGGCCACGATAGGGATCGGTGATGGGCGGATGGTAGCCGGCTCAGCTAGCCACTTTTCTTTTTCCACGTGCGCGATTCCTCCTCTTCCTCGTCCACCCTCTTCTCTGGCAATGACCTGAGCTGTTCCGCTCGTCTCCACCGTCGACAACGCTCTCATCGTCTATGCCTCACACACCCTTGTTCGGTCACCATGTGTGAAATCCCCCACCGTCGTCCGTCCGCCTTTGACCACCCTTGCGGCTTAGCGGGTGCCACTGTCCAATCACAAATTCCCTCCCTACCATCGGGTCGTCGTTGACCCAACCTCCCTCTAAGCCAAGGGCATAAAGAACCCATCCCAAACTCTAGCTTCGCGGCGCGGTCGCAGCGACCGGAGATGGAGAATACATGACGGCAACAGTGGATTTAGGTCAGACGATTTTGCTCAAAACGTAGGTGTATGCGATTAAGCAAATTCAATAATATGTAGGTTCGATGAAGTTTGATTGAGCTCTAATAAAGATAATGAATGTAGACTCAAAATATATTATTTTATCAAGAAAGAAGCAAACAACAACAAAGCTCGAGCTTGGCTCGTGCAAGCTTGACTAAGGTTGAGCCAAAGTGTGAGTAGTTTGCAAGCCACAAGACTTTTTATTTTCAAGCCTTCCACAACCACACGCTTGTGTGATTGCCCCTTTCAATAAGACCAACCGGTTTGCTTAATTGTCCAATTGGTTGTGCAATTCCATGATCACAAGAGTCTCCTATCTTGAATGCGAGCCGCTGAAACTTTTGCTAGAGATTTGAGATTCTCTATCTTTGTTTGTGTGGCATTAACATGTGGACCCAAGAAGCTAAACTCTAATGTGTCGGTATACAACAACAAACTATGTTGGAAATAAAGGCATTATACCAATTCCAAAATTCATTAAAAGGCATACCAGATGAATAATCAAGCAGGCACACAACAAGCTATTCATACTTGCAATCAAAAGGAACCCTAGCCGCAATCACGGCTACTGGAGTCATGAAACATACGTTGGGATCAGCGAAGAGCAGAACGCGAAGAGGAAACATCTGGCCGTAGAGGAAGTAGTCAACGTCGAGGTTCGCCGGCGTGAGTGGTCGGGCGGATGCGCTGCCCAAAAACCTAATTGCCGCCCTCCCATGCAGGTCTCGCAGCAGCAACCGGATCGGAGATCCCGCTCTCCCTCCTCCAAGTGCACGCAGAGAGGAAGGTTGACGAGGAACGAGCCAACCTTTATTCGATCCACAAAAATCGGACGCGGGGAGTTATCTTGTGAACGGATAAATCCAAAATAAAAAGGAGATTAGCGCATCAGGATTAAATCCACGGCATGGCGACTCGCTACGAGTCACGCAGCAAATTGCGCGCGTGCGACTCTAGCAAATAAACTTCCATTCCCCATGTGACTCATGACAAGGGGAGTTGGAAGCTCTCCCTTATATGTTGGTATATTTATCCACCAACTAGCAAGGTGGTACTAAAGTTTTATGTGCTTTGACATTTTTGCATGAATGGGCCTATTGGAAATTGGCCACATTCCAACAATCCCCTCAACAACATAGGATTCTTTTTAGCTTATAAGCCAACTAAAAGTCGAGCAAAAAAAATTATCATTTTAGCACAAAACATTCTATCTGACATTTTGCAATAATTCCTTCAAAAATGTTACGGGTTTTTTCCTAAAAAAAAACTCAAAACTTTAATACATATTTTTTAATTTTAAAAATTCTTTTTTAAATACTCTTAACTTTTCTCAACTAATAGTCATGTGCTTGGTACATCCAAGCGCATGATTAGCTGCGCTACTACATAGCGCTTATATATACACACGCTTCCCGCGTTGTGCAGGACGGCTGAAGGCGTCCTTTCCCGGTTTCAATGCTGAAAGCAACATCTCCGTTTTGAGAGCTAGCGGCTTTCCCTTCGATGTTTCCGATGACCCATGCCTTTTGGCGCCCTGCTCTCCCTCATCAGCCCATTCACTGCATGCTAGCTGTAGCGACAGTACTGGCCAGGCTGTCGTGGTGGCAAAAGGCAGCCCAGAGAATTGTGCGTGACATCTAAGGCATTATATATAGATCTAAACCCTAAACCCTAGCGTAGCGTTTCACTGTATCAAAATTTGAGAGCTTTTAAACAGAGGTTTAGATATTATAAAAAAATAATTTAAAAATAGTTTTAGAATCTTTAATAGGTCTACTAAAAACCTGAAAAAAAAATCATTACAAACCATTGGATCAAATAGGATATATAAAAAAGATAGATTTTTATACAGTGGAACGCTACGCTATGCTGAACTGAAATGTACAAGACCTAAAAAAGAAAACACGTACGAGATGACCAGTGCAGAACCTATAAGGCCATCTCCAATGCAGGTGGTTGTTGTATTGTATTGTTAAGGTAATTCTTTTCCATCAAAAGGGAAATATTAAAGGATTTTACAAATGTGGAGTGGAATGGTTGGTTTGCACCTATATATTTGTAAACGTACCTTCTGATCTGTGAACTTTCCATCATGTAGAACAAACAATAACTGCTTGTTAAATCCTTTGGTTATTTGAGATAAAATATCAAACCATTTGTCATTCCCTTTAGTTCAGTGTCTCTCTAGCCACAGGGAATACATTTTGGATCACGCACAATAAAACACTAAATTTACCTCTGATGTGCAAATTTATGATAAATGGGTCTTTGTACTACTGCAGATTCCATAGTGTTGCCTATCTTCAGCAAATTTGGTGGCTTGAGGTGGATGGGGAGTTTGACTTCTGCTTCCCTGCTGGTTCATACAGCCTTTTTTTCCGCCTTCACCTGGGCCGACCACACAGGCGTTTGGGTCGTCGGGTTTGTGGAACTGAGCTCATCCATGGGTGGGACGTGAAACCAACACGGTTCCAGCTCTCAACCTCTGATGAACAGCATGCTACATCAGAATATTACCTAGATGGACCAGGAAGCTGGATCCTTTATCATGTTGGTGACTTTATTGTATCAAACTCCGATGAGCTGATCAAACTCAAGTTCTCAATGATGCAGATTGACTGCACCCATACAAAAGGTGGCTTGTGTGTTGATTCGGTTTTGATATATCCGAAAGGGTATCGGCATGACAAAGCGAACGTAGTGCACATGTGATCATGCAGAATCAATGCAATGCTCCACCAACATGAGGCAAATTCAGGGGGATGGCTTGTCTTTTTGGTGTCCATTCTTTGCTGAAAGTCCATGTATATATTCGTTTTTCTTTCTTCTTTCTTTCTTTTTGTAAGTTTTGCATGAATGTAAGGTCTTCTCAGTATTCTTTGTAGTGCTACCTGAACAGGTAGGGGGGATTTAGGAGCAGGTAAATTTGACAAAATATTGGGGTGCACAGTGTACTGGTCGTTTAAAAGAAGCGTACATGCTATCTTTATATGTAATTTTCATCAGTATAAAATATAAAATATTGGATTTCTTTCAAGAGCTTTTATCTCTTGCCATGAGCTCAGATAAACGAGGAAGGCGTGTTCTGGTAGACTGACGACTAGCATGTTCTGTAGTGATCACATCACCTGTTCCGAAGTTTTTATGTACGGAAGTTGCGTCCTGAAGATGTTGGGAAGTAGGCAAGATGCATAACATCTTGCTATATCGATTGAATCTTGATCACATGAAATCGACTTGGGTACTTCCATGTTCTGTTTCAAGCAGACGTCGGAATATTGCTTCAGTACATTGAGATTGTTAGATCGGCAGCATGATGCTCAGGCTATCATGCAGTTCGAAAGGGAGGTTCCGAGGGTGCGTACCTGAGGCTAACAGCTAGCCGGTCGCGGGGCCATGGCCGCCGGTCGCGCGGGAGTGGAGGCGCGGTGCTGCGGACGGGATGCCGGCGAGCGGCGGTCGGCAACTCGGCATGATGCCGTTGCCTGGCGTGGCACCGGGGAAGAACCGAGGATGGGGGGCTGAAAAATAGGTAGTTGTGGGCTGTTTGCGATCTGCTATGAAGGAATACTGGGCCGTTCTGGGCCGGGCCTGACCTTCTCGCATGCTCACCAACTTTTTTTTTTTTTGGGGTTGGATTGGGGGGGGTGGTCATAGATGACTCATGTCATGGGCTTGGAGTCACAGGGTTAAGATCTCACTTACATAATGAAATAAACGCTTCTACTTCAGTCATCAACGAGGTATACATATGGCCGATAGTGTTTAGGTTTAGGGTTGCAAGCAAATTGAGCTTGAGCTTTGCTTGTGTTAAAACCTGAGCAAGCTCAATACGCTATTGGCTCATACTTGGCTTGGACCTATCTTGAGCCAGTCTCGAACTTTTTTAAACCCAAATATAAACAATAAAAGCAAGAACAAAAAAAATACAGAATGGTCTATAAATTGAGCAATATCATTCATAATGTATAAATCGAGTGAGCTGACCTTAGCTTAAAATTAACACATTCTTTTACCAAGCTACAAAGGAGGTTCAAACTTGACTCATTTATCTTATCAATTCAAAATTTGTATCATCTCCCAGTTGCTCATGGACCTCGGTTTTTTTTTTTTATCAGGCCTATCCAATAAATAGCAGAGAGACGCGCCCACCACACCAAGGCACCAAACTGACCTACCCGTCCATTTTCTATAACAAGGGCCTGCAAACTAACAGCACCACGGATCACCAAACTGAACGCCGCCAGCGCTTCCCAGAGGCGAGCACAGTAACCTAGCAAAGCACGCGCGGACCACGGTACCACCGTACCCGGCTTTACTGCGCTGCCGCCCCGGCTCCGGTGAATGTCACGGTTTTTTTGAATGAGAATGGGACAGTGAGAATGAGATGGTCCCGGTGAAACTTTTTTGTTGCTCCGCCTCGCCGGAGTTGGTGTGCGGAACTGCGGAACCCGGCGGCGCGCGCGAGCACGGCGCAGCCTCGCGGCGAATGGTCAAAATCTCAATCTGGCCGTGCGGCGCGCAATAAATGGCGCGCGTTCCGACCCGATTCGGGGATGGTATTGAATGGCTTGCCGGCGGATCTGGTCGCGGCCTGCGCCCTGACCTGACCAGATCACCAGGCAGGCAGCGCCTCCTCTCCAGGTTTGAGAATTGAGACCCTCGCTTTGCCCAGATCCAGCAGATGTCATGTCCCTGCAAGCCCCCAGCAAACTCGCTATTTCCTCCTTTCTCTAAGCTTGGGGGTTGGAAGTGACCGCCCGAATTTTGTGCTGGCCGTATTGCTCGGTTTCGGTGCTGAAAGGAACGTCTCCTTGTTTTTAGAGATTCAGGTGGCAGGCCAGCACAGTGGCCACGATAGGGATCGGTGATGGGCGGATGGTAGCCGGCTCAGCTAGCCACTTTTCTTTTTCCACGTGCGCGATTCCTCCTCTTCCTCGTCCACCCTCTTCTCTGGCAATGACCTGAGCTGTTCCGCTCGTCTCCACCGTCGACAACGCTCTCATCGTCTATGCCTCACACACCCTTGTTCGGTCACCATGTGTGAAATCCCCCACCGTCGTCCGTCCGCCTTTGACCACCCTTGCGGCTTAGCGGGTGCCACTGTCCAATCACAAATTCCCTCCCTACCATCGGGTCGTCGTTGACCCAACCTCCCTCTAAGCCAAGGGCATAAAGAACCCATCCCAAACTCTAGCTTCGCGGCGCGGTCGCAGCGACCGGAGATGGAGAATACATGACGGCAACAGTGGATTTAGGTCAGACGATTTTGCTCAAAACGTAGGTGTATGCGATTAAGCAAATTCAATAATATGTAGGTTCGATGAAGTTTGATTGAGCTCTAATAAAGATAATGAATGTAGACTCAAAATATATTATTTTATCAAGAAAGAAGCAAACAACAACAAAGCTCGAGCTTGGCTCGTGCAAGCTTGACTAAGGTTGAGCCAAAGTGTGAGTAGTTTGCAAGCCACAAGACTTTTTATTTTCAAGCCTTCCACAACCACACGCTTGTGTGATTGCCCCTTTCAATAAGACCAACCGGTTTGCTTAATTGTCCAATTGGTTGTGCAATTCCATGATCACAAGAGTCTCCTATCTTGAATGCGAGCCGCTGAAACTTTTGCTAGAGATTTGAGATTCTCTATCTTTGTTTGTGTGGCATTAACATGTGGACCCAAGAAGCTAAACTCTAATGTGTCGGTATACAACAACAAACTATGTTGGAAATAAAGGCATTATACCAATTTCAAAATTAATTAAAAGGCATACCAGATGAATAACCAAGGAGGCACACAACAGGCTATTCATACTTGCAATCAAAAGGAACCCTAGCCGCACTCGCGGCTACTGGAATCATGAAACTTGCGTTGGGATCAGCGAAGAGCAGAACGCGAAGAGGAAACCGGCCGTAGAGGAAGTAGTCGACGTCGAGGTTCACCGACATGAGCGGTCGGACGGATGCGCTGCCCAAAAATCTAATTGCCACCCTCCTGTGCAAGTCTCGCAGCAACCGGATCGGAGATCGATCCCGCTCTCCCTCCTCCAAGTGCACGTAGAGAGGAAGGTTGACGAGGAACGAGGACTCAACACAGCAGATGAAAAACGCGAGAGAAAACGAGTGAAGTCTCCTGAAGATTTTATCCTCGAAATCGTAACCGCCTCCCCACGCAGAACGGACGCACGTTGCGAACCTTTGTTCGATCCACAAAAATCGGACGTAACGCACCAGGATTAAACCCACGGCACGGCGACTCGCGACAAGTCGAGCAACAAATCATGTAATCGCGTGCGCGTGCGACTCTAGTAAATAAACTTCCATTCCACATGTACCTCATGACAAGGGGAGTTGGAAGCTCTCCCTTATATGTTGATATATTTACCCACCAACTATCAAGGTGGTACTAAAGTTTTATGTGCTTTGGCATTTTTGCATGAATGGGCCTATTGAAAATGGGCCACATTCCAACAATCCCCTCTACAACGTAGGATACTTTTTAGCTTACAAGCCAACTAAAAGTCGAGTAAAAAAAGTATCATTTTAGTATAAAACATTCTATTTGACATGCTGCAGTAAATCCTTCAAAAGTGTTACGGGTTTTTTCCTCAAAAAAACTCAAAACTTTAATACATATTTTTTAATTTTAAAAATTCTTTTTTAAGTACTCTTAACTTTTCTCAACTAATAGTCATGTGCTTGGTACATCCAAGCGCATGATATATATACACACGCTTCCCGCGTTGTGCAGGACGGCTGAAGGCGTCCTTTCCCGGTTTCAATGCTGAAAGCAACATCTCCGTGTTTTGAGAGCTAGCGGCTTCTCTCACTGGTACGGATCGGTGATGGCTTTCCCTTCGATATTTCCGATGAGTCGATGACCCATGCCTTGTGGTGCCCTGCGCTCCCTCATCAGCCCATTCACTGCATGCTAGCTGTAGCGGAGTACTAGGTCAGGTTGTCGTGGTGCACTGGTGGCAAAAGGCAGCCCAGAGAATTGTGCGTGACATCTAAAAAAGAAAACACGTCCGAGATGGCCAGCGCAGAATTTATAAGAGCATCTTCAGGAGGAACCGTATTGCTGTCTGCAAACATTGTACTGTCGCGGACGGACGAGGAATTCAAATTTCTGCAGACTGCGGACACACAGGGCGCACTGCGCACGAGCATCACGCCGTGATGTAGGTCGCGTTGATGCAGTCCCTTCTGGGGATGCTCTAAGTAAGGTTATGTATGTATAATTATAAAGAATCTCTCCGAATGCTCCATATATACATGGACGACATGCTTGCAGTGTAGTTCCGGCCACAGGCGGCTCAGGTAATTAAAACACGTACGACGGATCGATGCACGGGGTTACCGATTACGTGTGGTGAACTCCATGGTTTACGTTGATGCCAAAGTTAACTAGGCATCTCATCATGCCCATGCATGATGCCGAATACCTTTAATTATTGCTACCGTATTCGTCCTGGAAGTACGACATACCATTGTGCTAATCCTTACGATGGGTTTGGACCATCCAAGATAAGCTTATTTGATGTCACACCATGTACACTACTAGCCATATCCTAATTTTAATCCTTGCCCAGCTTTGAGTTTCACTATTTACGTATCTAATTTTACTATTTACAGGTTACAGCTCTAAGGGCCTCTTTGATAGCTTGTTTTAGTTTAGTTTAGTTTTTATTGGGATTGCAACTTTTGTTATTTTATATACACCATTCACTTTACTTTTTGAAAATAATTTTTTTATAACTTTGTAGGGTTTTTCTCAAAGATCTCAAAAATATTTTTTTAATAATTTATTTAGCCTTTTCATACCACTTTCAAAGATGGTCAAATTTTCCAAACCAAAACTAAACTAAACTAAAACTAAACAAGTTATCAAAGAGGGCCTAAGTTTTATTCGTAGGCCATAATTTGCGCTTAGCAATGGACATGCTTAGTCATCACTTTAAGGAACTATTCAATCTCACGCTAGCTTTATTTCCTATCAATCTCGTACCATAATTAGTTCAATATTATTTTCTATCATAAAACCAGCTTAAAAAACTCTTAATAACAACGTAAACAAAATCTACCCACTTCGAGAAGCAAATATAAAAGCCTCTCAGAATCTAGTTTAACATTCAACTCACTTTAGATCAGCCAGCTTATTCACTCAGTCCAGCCACTCCAAACATGCTTTAAAGATTTTGGGAAAAAAATTATCTAGCATCTTCAAGGAATATTCCTCTTATCCTCTTTTCACAGACTTATCCGCAAAAGTATAACGAACCATATAAGGTAACTAAATGGAAAACATACATCTGGACAAAACAAATAAATCCAAATCCAGGCAGGGATCTTAGCCAAACCGTAGGACCATCTCCGTGTAAAAAAAATGCACCAGGCACCAACCTACGGCTCGTTGAATCAGAATATAGCCAAGTTTATCACAAAAATAAAAGAATCGGCCAAGTTACTTTTCTTTAGACTGGCAATTAACGAAAAGAACAGGGTCTCTTGTAGAAAAACCACCTCCCAAGATTTTCCACGCCATCGCATATAAGACAAGACGCGCGAGCCGAGCTCGCACCGCATCACGAGAACACAAACCGGTCGGGATTCGAAGGCGAGCGAGCGAGCCAGACGCCAATTCGCCAAATCCTCTATTATCCTATCGCGGCATCGCCGCATCTGCTCGCCCTCCTCGGCGGCGGCGGCGGCGGAGATGGGGTTGGAGATGGAGGCGATGGCGGCGTCGATCGGCGTGTCGGTCCCCGTGCTCCGCTTCCTGCTCTGCTTCGCGGCCACCATCCCCACGGGCCTCCTCTGGCGCGCGGTGCCCGGGGCCACGGGGCGGCACCTCTTCGCGGGGCTCGCCGGCGCCGCACTCTCCTACCTCTCCTTCGGGGCAACCTCCAACCTCCTCTTCGTCGTGCCCATGGCGCTTGGGTACCTCGCCATGCTCCTCTGCCGCCGCCGCGCCGGGCTCGTCACCTTCCTCGGCGCCTTCGGCTTCCTCATCGCATGGTGAAACACCCCCTTCCATCCATGATCCATCCTTGTCTCCTGGTGTTTCGCATCGGCCTAATTTCCCACTGACTAGGAACAAGGGATCCCTGGTTGTTGTACGTGAGTATGTCCAATTTTTCATAGAATGGGGCAGGAAACGCACAGTTGACTGTAGTTTATTCGAAACCAGAGGAATTTGAGCCGGAGCTTGGGACGTTGCTATCTCATGTTCAAGCAGGCCGAAACGGTTGTCTTTTCTCCGGGGGGGCATGTGGTCCTACCTACCATTAGATTTTGAAGGGGGAGAGCTATATATTGTTTAAAATTCACATTGTTTTGCTTCTATGCTGCAAACTTTTGGATATATGATCTTATAGAGGTTGCAATTAATAGGTTATCATTTTTTCTTCTGATCATAGTAACTGCAAAATGGAGTACTAATGAACTTCCAATAAAGGCCCATTACTGCAGCTTGGGTTGTGTGATCCACTTCATTTGTTATCTCGTCGATGTATTCCTATGTGATGTTTGACTAGAACCTGAATATTATGTTACTGACAGAAAACCAAATCTGATAATTCAGTTATGGAATCTAATGTAGTGTGCTGTAGAGTGTTGTAGTCCTTTCTATCCCTGCTTGTAATCCACGAATGTAAGATGAAATGGATGTTCCTAGGATTTTCAAGTTGAGCTTCCCATTAGATCAGATCATTTTGTAGCTCTTTTTGCACATAATTGATTTTTGTAGACCTCTGACATTTGTGCCAGTTGTATCTGATTTTGCGCTGTCTCACTAAACGGTCAGTCAATGAGAACTGCGACTAAAAATACCTGTGTTGAGGTCTTACCTAAGCCTATCTTTTCTGCAATTATTATTTTTTATGGTCATGGTGTGTTAGTTCCTTTTTTGGATTGCATCGACTTAATCTATATGTGATGTAAGTTACAACCTGAGCTTCACGGATTGCTGTATATGCTTATGTATCCATCTGTATACTCAATGATTCCTGACTTCCTGTGTGCACACGCACACAATAGATGACTGGAATAAAAGGGGGGACCCTTTTCATCTATACTATTTTTTTTCCTTTTTTAATTTTATCTTCGCCCTTCTTATATCATCATGTATGAGAGGTTGAGTTCGGTTTGTTATCAGTAGTGGTACTGAGATGGTATTCATGATTTATTTCTAATATGAACTATGCTTGCCGATTAAATTTGTTTCTTTGGACTGTTGTTGCATCTAGCATGTTTGTGGCTGAATACACAAGGAACTGTGAAACATATTCATTTATATCTTGCAATGAGAGATGAGATTGTGCCGGATCAGTGCAACAAGATGAAGCATTGAAAGTTTGAAGTGACATGAATTATAGAGGAGTATGCAAACACCACCAACAAAAAAATACTAAAGTGGATAACAGTTTTGTTTCATTTGTAACTTAAGTTAATAAATATTCGTTCATGATCCGAGTAATACAAACCTACCCAATATTGTTTTGTCCGGTTAATTTATATCTGAGCCTGTCAATTTTGAACATTTAAGTATTCCATAACTAAACAACCAGGTTTGATATGGCATGTTTTATGAATGAACTATTGATTGGCAACCAGAGTAGTTCAAATCAACCCAGTGAAGTGTGAATTCACAGTGATTGGTGGATTTCAACTCCCTTATTGTCAATATTGATGTCCCATTCCCTTCTGCTTTCTATAATCTTTGCTGTAAACCGATAGGTTCAGTCGATTTGGAACGCCAATTTATGAGTCATGCCATTTCCTAGTTAGAAGTTTGAATTAGAGCAACGTTTGGTAATGCAATTTTCATTTCCATTGATGTTGATGCCTTCTTGTTGCCCTCTTTTAATTCACTCATATGGTGCCAAATTGGATTTCCTGGTTATAGGATTAATAGTCTACCTTTCTTTAAGAGTAAATTTCACAGAACCACAGAACCATCGTCAAGAACTACATTTTTTAAGGAACAGTTAACAAAACTGGACATATATTTTGACAAATCATTTCACAGAACCACACTCCTATTGCGTGTCATGAGTCTGGCATCCTAGGCTGTTTGCTTATATGAGCTAAATTTCTGTGCAGGCAATGCTTTTTCACACAGAATATATATCAATCTCAATGTGTTAGGCAGAACCAGCCCGCATGGAAAATTAGAATAATTGACCACCTTAGCTTGAATGCAGGTTGCACTGTGGCAAATTAGTTCATCTTAGCAAATATGTTGCTCTGACTATGTTTGTCTAACAAATGGGCTCGGGATGTTAGATCCATGTCATACAATGGAAGTGCGGTTTTGTGAAATGTTTCTCATGGAATATACACATCAATGTTATGGACGTGCTTTGTAATAAGTTTTGGTCTATCCTATTATGTTAAAAAAAATCTGGACAATATGGCAAGTTTGTTTTGTTTGCATTTCATTGCCGCATTAACTTTTATTAACAAAAGTAAAATTTGATTCATGTTTCATTCCATACTGTAAAAATGCGAGTTATGAATTGTGTGAATTCGCCTCTCTCTCATGATGTTTAGCATCCATATAGAGATAATCTAGAATCCGAATTGGGATTTAATGTGTCAATTAAAAACTCCGCAACTCTTCTCCTTTCTACAGTGTTATCATTGATAATTTGTTGTCCGATATCATTAACATAAGGGAAATAAAAGCATTTAACTGTTCCACGAGCACCCAGTGCGATAAGTGAACACCCTTTGATTGGTTTGTGGAAGATAGAGGTGTGGTTGTTTAGATCTCTTAGTAGCTATATATTATAATTTTTGAACGATAGTTTTCTGTTTATGTGATCCTGTCCTCTATTCACACCCTTTGAATAATATAAACACAAGGAGTTTACTGTCAAAACAATTTTCTCCCAAAATCAGGCAAAAAAGAAAGCTACATGAAAACTGAGTATGAGATGGCAGTAAAGCCACTTGAAAGCTGAGTATGAAATTCTATTAAGAAGATTAGCCACAATCATCAGAGCCCTAAATATCAAATTTCCCCATTTTAAATGACCAGTGCCGTGCTCGCATCACATTACGCCATACCAGCCTTGTCGTAGGTTCTGCTACCGGAGTACCGGACCAGTGCCAATGCTATTGTCTTTGTTAGTTGGTTGTTGTAGTCACTCATGCTGTTTTTTTTTTTTGCAGATTGTTTTCGCATCCTGACCATTTTTTTTTATATAAATTTATGCTTTATTTTCTTCTTTATTAAGGGGCAGAACTCACGCCATTCCTTTTTTGGTGGTGGTGGTGGTGTGTGTGCGCGTGCGTCTTTGTGTGTGTGAGTGTGTGTGTGTGTGTGGGGGGGGGGGGTTGATCAATTATTTCCCCTTTTATGCCAACTTAAGCATTGGGCCAGCTTATTGGAATTTATATCCACTTTTATGTTCAAGCTTGCCTTCCCATGCAGTACTTGAATGGAAGGATAAAGTGGTTACATATTGTCGTTAGCTCGTTTACTGTACAATATTTTGTTTGTTACTGTTTCCTTTACGTTCCCTCTAAAAAAAGGCTCCCTTGTGTTTAATGTGCATTGTTTTGAAAAGTAGAACAGATCAGTTATCCTAGATTCAATTGTTGAAATGGTCTTCTTGTTTGACCCACTTACTTTTATGCCAGTTTGCTACTAATGAAAGGCTGGTCCGCGATTGATTTTTTTATCATTAAAATTATTTTTAATGTATTTAAATTTAGTTATTTTACATTTGTTAGGTGTTGATTATTCTGCATAATTATGAACATATTAAAGAAATAGTTACAAACTTTCTTCTTGTTTCATAGTCACGTTTACTACATGAGTGGAGATGCATGGAAGGATGGAGGCATTGATGCAACTGGTATGGTTTAATATTCTGGTGTTTATTGTACTTCTGATCCGCATGCATTAAACATGTTTGAAAATAGAACATTTTAAGGATTTTGGACCACTACTATTAGATCCTGGCATTATTTGGTCCCTCAACTATATCCGTTGGACCACTTTGGTCCCTGAACAACAATACCGGACTTGTTAGGTCCTTGAACTCTCAAAACCGAACTTGGCTAGTTCTTTGACCGGTCAAAACAATGGTTTTAGGCAGAGTGGCAGCTTACGTGGTAGATCTGTCATGCTTTTGCTGATGTAGCAGCCATGTGGTAACGATGTGGCAGTCCGAAATGGCGTCCACGCAGAAGAAATCTGCCACATCAGCGTAAGTGAAAACCCCAAAACCACCGTTTTGACTGGTCAAAGGACTAGCCAAGTGTGGTTTTGAGAGTTCAAGGACTTAACAAGTCAGGTATTGTGTTCAAGGACCAAAGTGGTCCGACGGGTATAGTTGGGGGGACCAAATCGGCACTTTTTTCTTTTATTTATTTATTCTTGCTGTGGTGCTTCCTTATAATTAACAGTCTTCTATCATCATTCATCTGTCATCAAGTAGTGGTAATAAGTGAGAATACTGCCTTCATTTTTGAAGAAGAGACGGGAAGGATTCATACTGCTTCTCTTAAAAAATATAAGCCAAAGTGAAACAGCTGAAGATAGAATATAGGCAAGGAATAACATAACTGAATGGATGCAAATAGAAGGTCATCCTTGTAGGACAAATATTAAACGATTTATACCTGTGCAACTGTGAGAAAAAAAAATCCAAAACCACCGTCTTCCCATAATTTTACTTGCTTGTGCAATGCAGGTGCTTTAATGGTTTTAACATTGAAAGTCATTTCATGCGCAATGAATTACAGCGATGGCATCTTGAAGGAAGAGGGTTTACGTGATTCTCAGAAAAAGTATCGCTTGGATAAGCTTCCTTCTCTAGTTGAATATTTTGGTTACTGCCTCTGCTGTGGCAGCCACTTTGCTGGACCGGTATATGAGATGAAAGATTATCTTGAATGGACTGAAAGAAAAGGAGTAAGTGGCCTCATCTACTTTATTTAGGTTCTGCTATGTCTTGCTATTTCCTGATATTTGGTAATCTTTTGCAGATATGGGCCAGTTCAACTCCTTCACCATTGTTACCTACTCTGCGTGCTTTAGTTCAGGCTGGTGTATGCATGGGACTATATTTGTACCTGTCACCTCAGTTTCCACTTTCACGATTTAGTGAGCCCCTATATTATGAATGGGGTTTCTGGCACCGACTCTTCTATCAGTACATGTCGGGCTTTACTGCTCGTTGGAAATACTACTTTATATGGTCAATTTCAGAAGCTGCGATTATTATATCTGGTCTGGGCTTTACTGGTTGGTCAGATTCTTCTCCCCCGAAAGCCAAATGGGATCGTGCAAAAAATGTTGATATTCTAGGTGTTGAACTAGCTGGTAGTGCAGTTCAATTGCCAATCGTGTGGAATATTCAAGTGAGCACATGGCTGCGATACTGTAAGTTCTGCATCTTGATAAGTTCCAGTATATCATCAATCTTGTTAGCTTGTTTTGTTGGATAATATAATGCTGTTACACGAAATTTACAATCTGTACGGCAAGGGCTGTAGCAAACTCTTAAAAAGTTGTATTTGCTTTTTTTTTTTAAAAAAAAAAAAACATATTGATGTCCAATTTGCAATCAGCCACCGTTCCACTGTTACACATACCACCTTTTAGGATTTGTGAATTCTTGATTTGAGGAGTGTTAGAAATAGCTCTTGTATTCATATGGGGACCAAAGGGCTAATATATATATAGAGTACAAGGGCAAAAGGGGAAAAAACTAGAAAACCCTAATATAGTAAAGGGGCAGGTCAGACCCATATACACAGCTCAAATATATCTCTAACACCCCCCTCAAACTCATGGTGGATCAACAACACTAAGTTTAGAGAGACAAGAATAATGATGTTGTCGAGTCTGTGCCTTTGTGAAGAAATCTGACAACTGATCTGCTGAAGGCACATACTGAAGAGCCACAATCTGCTAGTGAACCTATGATCTATATAAGAAGCATCAACACCAATATGCTTGGTGAGCTCATGCTTCACAGTATCCCTGACAATACTAATAGCTCCAGTATTGTCAAATAAAAGAGGGGTTGGCGTAGCAACAAAAACACCAAAATCCTCAAGTAATCAACGCAGCCAAGTAACCTCTGTCGTCAATAGAGCCATAGCCCGCAACTCAGCCTCTGCACTGGAACGACTGTCTTCCGCTTTTTAGTCTTCCAAGCAATAAGAGAATCACCAAGAAAAACACAATAAGCGGAAAGAAAGTGGCAATCAGAAGGATCCCTAGTCCAGGTAGCATCGGAATAAGCACGAATGTGTAAAGAGTTGGAGCGAGGAAAGAAAAGACGACGAGAGATAGTGCCACGCATGTAGCGCAAGACACGAAGGAGATGACTATAGTGGAGTTGAGTAGGAGCAGAGAAACTGACTCAGAATATGAACAAAATAAGAGATATCGGGTCGGGTGACACCAAGATAGACAAGACTACCAACGACGTGACGATACCGAGTAGGATCCGAGGGAGGTTCGCCATCGGTGGGTCAAAGCTGAAGATCGAGCTCCATAGGAGTCTCAGCCGTGCGATCATCTGTGAGAGAAGCGAAATCAAGAAGATCCCTAATATACTTCTTTTAAGATAAAAAGATACCCTGCAATGTAGTAGTAACCTCAATCTCAAGGAAATAATGAATGGGACCCAAATCAGACATGCGAAACTGCTCATTGAGACGAGCCTTGACAAAATCAATAAACTGAGAGTATTACTAGTAATGATCATGTCATCGACATAGAGCAGAAAAACAGTGCGCCCACGAGATGAGGTGTGGACAAACAACGCAGGATCATGATCACTGACAGAAAAGCCAGCAGTAGTAACCAATGTAGAGAAGCGCTGAAACCAAGCCCTAGGAGCTTGTTTAAGCCCATATAAAGCACGACGAAGACGAAGAACCTTGTCATCAGAAACAAAATACCTAGGTGGAGGCCGCATAAAAATCTCTTCATGCAGTTCTCCATTAAGAAAGGCATTTTGAACATCAAGCTGATAGATAGGCCACATATGAACAGAGGCCACAACAAACAGCGTCTTGACAGTGGTCATGTGAGCCACAGGAGCATATGTTTCATCATAATCAACATTAAGCTCCTGCTGAAAATCACGAGCCATAGGACGAGCTTTACAACACTCAAGAGAACCGTCAGAGTGAGTCTTGATCTTATAAACCCACTTGCATGTAATGGGACGAACATGAGACATAAGAGAGACAATTTTCCAAGTGCCATTACGCTCAAGCGTGGAAATCTCCTCGGCCATCGCATGCTGCCACTCAGGATGAACGACAACATCACGATAAGAAATCGGCTTAGCAGAGGTAGCACCGGCAAAACCAAAATGCTCAGGAAGTTGAATAGAGCGACGATCACGAAGAGCATATGGATGGGAGGTAGAAGCTGACTTCTCAGAAGATGAGTCAATAGGAGAAACCTCAACTGGATGCTGACGGCGGGTGTAGAAGAAAGGATGAGGAGGAACAAAATCAGTTGAAACTGGTGAAGATGGGATAGTTGTCTCTGTAGGAGAAGGAACACTAGACTTAGGAGGAAGAGAATCAGTAGACTCAGAAGGCTATGAAGACGTGGTAGACAGTGGAGAAGGTGCAGAGACAGGCACAGATGGTGGAATAGGAAGAGTAGAAATAGGAGTACCTGGAAAAGTTAGGAAAGAGAGGGATTCGACGGTAGAAGATGGAAAAGGACGCGGATAGAGAGAACGAGGCGCGAATAGTCAGTTTAGTGTGTTCACGTGGAGCGAGAAGAACATAGGAGACACCCAAAAGATCGAAGATCAGAGTATTCTACTGGGTGTCCAGAAGGACGCTCTATAGGAATACCACCTTGAAGAGCAGAAGAAGGCTGAAGATTGATGAGATGACAAGCAGAAGAGGCAGCCTCAGCCCAAAAGTGAGGTGGAACATAAGAAGCAATTAGAGCACATGCGGTTTCAAGAAGACGATGTTTACGCTCAGCCACACCATTTTGAGCATGGGCACCAGGACGAGAACTGAGATAGAGTGCCCTGCTCAGCAAGAAAACTACGAATATGCCTGAAAAGATACTCCCCTGCAGAATCAGCTCGAAAACACAAATAGCGGAGTCAAACTGAGTACGAATCATGGAGGCAAAATTTTTATAGATAGACAAAACATCACTACGAGAATACATAAAATATATTCAAGTATGGCGAGAGCAATCATCTATAAAAATGATTTAGTATTTATGATCACCTTTTAACACAAAAGGGGCTGGACCCCAGACATCAGAATGAACAAGATCAAACAGACGAGCTGACACAGACTCGCTAGAAGGATAAGAGAGTTGCACATGTTTGCCAAGGTTGCAACCCGCACAATCGAGATGTACAGGACCAGACACAGACCCTAAAAGATCACGACGAACCAAAGATGATAAACGAGAACCGCAAAGATGTCCTAAACGATGATGCCATTGAGCAAAAGACGTCGTGGAGGAAGCAGCGGAGATGGAGAGACTGGCAGTAGCAGCGGAAGAAGGATGAAGCTAGTCAAGCTCCCAGAGACGCCACGAGTCACGGCGCCGGGGCCCAGTACCAACCAAGAGACCCGTGCGACGATCCTGAACACAACATGAGTCAGTATTGAAAATCACACAACCTAGATCAGTAAGCTGGCCGACAGAAATAAGCTGCATGTTTTGTTTAGGAACATGAGAAACAAATGTTATATGAAAAGATGACAAATGAGTGCCTCATCCTGTGACAAGAAGAGAGGTACCATCTACCGTCTGAACCGTCAATGGTGTGGTTAAGGGATGAACAGAAGTAAGACAGGTGGAATCATGTGTCACATGAAAAGAAGCAACTAAGTCAAGAATTCATGTTGATGTACCTGATATCTCAATAGAAGACTGTAAAGCAGAAGTAGCAGAACCCGAGGGTGAAGAGGCAGCCATGCGACGCAATAGCATAAGAATCCCAGCAGAGTCATTTGAACTGCGCTAGAGTCGGAGTCTCCTGTGATTGGTGCTGTAGAACCCTTAGGTGAACGACGACAAGCAATATCCTTCTTGTAGCAGAATTGCTCCACATAGCCATCCTTGTCACAATAGGTATGGTGAAGACTAACCTTCGTCGTCACTCCAGAAGACGACGCGGATGGTGAAGAAGACGACCGAGGACCAGTAGAAGTCAAAACCGGTGGCCAAGAGCAAGAACTGACGGAAAAGTCAGTAAACCAGCACCACGAAGACGAACCTGCTTACGAAGAGCAATGAGAGCCTCCAACAGTGACACGAGGGTGATGGGCAAGAACCTGTGCACGAACTTGCTCAAACTCGAGCCGCACATGTGTAACAAAATCGTAGACTCGACGAAGATACAGACAGGACCGCCGTCGCTGACAACAAGCACAAGTCCGAGAATCATGATTTTCTCTAGTATCAAGAGCAGCATCCAAAGAGTCCAACTGACGACACACTGCGGAAAGCTGGGCGTAAAATCTATCCATCGTAGAATCGCCCTGCTGTAGTGACTTCTCGTGACGAAGAGCAACAAGATACTGAGAGTCACCCGACGGCTCGTAACGATCCCGAATATGTGACCACATCAGCTGCATAGATGCCAAAGAGATCTCTTCTCCAGTAAAATGCATCTTCATGCTAGCAATCAAAATAGCAGAGACACGAGCATCCTCATCAAACCAAAATTTGTAAGCGGTGTACTGAGAATTGTAAGACTCCATAACCTCCTTATACTCATCGGAGGTCTTATCAGCATCAGCAAAACCTGTAGACGGCGAAGAAGACAGTGCTAGGGGATCAGGATGCGGCAGGCAAGGAAGCTTGCTGGTAAAAAAATTCTAGAGGCGTTGCCTACGCATGTGAATGCGCTTGTGCTGGGCCCAATCCTGATAATTGAGCCCATCAAAAAGCACGGGGCACCGAGGAACAGAAACGGTGCCTGACAATATTTTTTTTTACTCTTTTTTTTACTCAACACATATTGTCCCCGCTAACACACCACGCAGTCCCGAGCGGGGCAGCGATGAACGGCGGGAGCGGCCGACAAGAGGAGCCAAGGCAGGCTCCGGCAAGAGGAGCCGAGGTGGGCTCCGACAATAGGAATCGTGGCGGCGGACTCCAGCGGCCAGAGGCCCGCGGCAGCGGGCTCCAACGTAGCGGTGGCGGCTCCGACTAGAGACCCACGAAGGTCCGCGGCAGCGTGTTTCGACGTCGATGGCGGCGGCGGACTCCGGCGAAGCAAATTGGGAGGCGGTGGCGGTGACAGTCTAGCAGCGCTGGGCGACGGGATTTGGAGGTGACGGCGGTGAGATGACCAGAAGACGGCAACAGAGCAGTGACGACCAGGACGAGGCACCAACAACAGAAAGAACCAGATGGCGGCGGCTATCGTCAAGAAAAGACGATGGGGACCAAAATCTGAAGAAGCGTGGAGGAAAAAAAAGACACAAGTGCAACGCTAAGAGAAGAAGGAACGACGACTAGGTTAAGGAGGAAACCCTAACCTAACCTGCTCTGATACCATGTTAGAAATAGCACTTGTATTTATATAGAGGCCAAAGGGCCAGTATATATACAGAGTATGAGGGCAAAAGGGGAAAAGACTAGAAAACCCTAATACAGTAAAGGGACTGTCCAGGCCCATATACACAACCCAAGTATATCTCTAACAAGGAGAACATTGGAGCATTACTCGCTCAGGTCATGTATTTGTACAGATAGAAGTTGATTGGTAATGCATACTGTATTAGCTTTCCTGCTGGACTTTGTGGTTCGTAACTCCATATTATACATTATTTGGTGATTCCTGGAAGCTTTTGGTTATCACTTGATTTTTATAGTGTAACTGAAAAACCCTGTAACCTCCAGTGAAGAGTTGGGCTAATTGCAAAATTCTGTACATATAATTATGTTATGTAGTGCTTATGTATTACTACTGCATATTAAATCTTCAAAATCGAAATTTTAAGAAGTGGTCTTCCAATTCAAATTTACTTGTGTTAAGTATGGTATGGGTTAAGCAGTTTCTCTTCAACTCTTCCCTTGTGTACAAGCCAGAATGAAATGGTGCACTTTTGGTACCATATAATGTATCACATACCATTTACTAAAGGATAATATTATCAATTGCATAATGCTAACCTTCATGGTTCTGCCATTGTTTAGATGTATATGTACCCTCTCCCTTCCCCTCCCCTACTTGCTTTTTTGATTGGTTTCGCTCGATCCGGCGAGCTTTGGGGTTGGGGCTGCCGGATTTGGGGAAGGAGACAGGGACGAGCCCCATCCCATTTTTTGTCACTCGAAACCTGCGACTCTCCTTCTGAAACCTGGGGTAGCACGTCCGAAACCTGGAGTTTGTACTTTTGAAACCTAGGGTTTTCGCTTCGAAACTTTTTCGGATCCCACATGTGAAACTTTTGATTTTGCTTGACGAAACCCGGACTTTCTCTGTTGTAACTTCGACTTCAGCCGCGCGAAACTTGGGGGTTTTCACGATTTTTGAAACTTCGCATTTTATTACTGAAACTTAAGTTTTGCCCACTGAAACTTGAACTTGTACTACTGAAACTTGAACTTGTGCTACTGAAACTTGGTTCTTACTCTCGAAAAACTTCCTGAAATCTCAAGTTTCGTCCTTAGGTTGCCAGGGTTCATCAGGTTTCTACCGTTATTTTCCAGGTTTCCATAGGTATTCGTCAGGTTGCGACGATGATGTCATGCTGACGTCATCAGGTCCGGATGGCCGGACGTCCGGACCCTAGTGCTCGCCATGAGAGAATCATCAAGAAAACACAATAAGCGGAAAGAGAGCGGCGATCAGAAAGATCCCCAGCCCAGATAGCATCGGAGCAAGCACGGAGGTGTAAAGAGTTGGAGCGAGGAAAGAAAAGACGACGAGAGATAGTGCCACGTAGGTAGCGCAAGGCACGAAAGAGATGACTATAGTGGAGCTGAGTAGGAGCTGAGAAATTGACTCAGAATATGAACAGAATAAGAGATATCGGGACGGGTGACATCAAGATAGACAAGACTACCAACGAGGTGACGATGCCGAGTAGGATCCGAGAGAGGTTTGCCATCGGTGGGTCGAAGCTAAAGATTGAGCTCCATAGGAGTCTCAGCCGTGCAATCATCGGTGAGAGAAGCCCGATCAAGAAGATCCCCAATATACTTCTCTTGAGATAAAAAGATACTCCGCTACGTAGTGGTAACCTCAATCTCAAGAAAATAACGAATGGGGTCCATATCAGACATGCGAAACTGCTCATTGAGATGAGCCTTGACAAAATCAATAAACTGAGAGTATCGCCAGTAATGATCATGTCATCGACATAGGGCAGAAAAAGAGTGTGCCCACGAGATGAGGTGTGGACAAACAACGCAGGATCATGATCACTGACGGAAAAGCCAGCAGCAGTAACCAATGTAGAGAAGCGTTGAAACCAAGCCCTAGGAGCTTGTTTAAGCCCATATAAAACACGACGAAGGCGAAGAACCTTGGCATCAGAAACAAAATACCCAAGTGGAGGCCGCATAAAAACCTCTCATGCAGTTCTCCATTAAGAAAGGCATTTTGAACATCAAGCTGATAGATAGTCCACGTACGAACAGAGGCCACAACAAACAACGTCTTGATAATGGTCATGTGAGCCACAGGAGCATACGTCTCATCATAATCAACACCAGGCTCCTGCTGAAAACCACGAGCCACAAGACAAGCTTTGTAACGCTCAAGAGAACCGTCAGAGTGAGTCTTGATCTTAAAAACCCACTTGCATGTAATGGGATGAACACGAGACGGAAGCGAGACAATTTCCCGAGTGCCATTACGCTCAAGCGCAGAAATCTCCTTAGCCATTGCATGCTGCCACTCAGGATGAACGACAACATCACGATAAGAAATCGGCTTAGCAGAGGTAGCACCGGCAAAACCAAAATGCTCAGGAGGTCGAATAGAGCGACGATCACGAAGAGCATATGGATGGGAGGTAGAAGCTGACTTCTCAGAAGATGAGTCAACAGGAGAAACCTCAACTGGATGCTGACGGCGAGTGTAGAAGAAAGGATGAGGAGGAACAAAATCAGTTGAAACTGTTGGAGATGGGATAGTTGTCTCTGTAGGAGAAGAAACACTATACTTAGGAGGAAGAGAATCAGTGGACTCAGAAGGCTGTGAAGATGTGATAGACACTGGAGGAGGTGCAGAGACAGGCACAGACGGTGGAATAGGAAGAGTACAAATAGGAGTACCTAAAAAAGTTAGGAAAGAGAGGGATTCGACGGTAGAGGATGGAAAAGGACGTGGATAGAAAGAACGAGACGCGGATAGTCAGTTTAGTGCGTTCACGTGGAGCGAGAAGAACATAGGAGATACACCCAAAAGATCGAAGATCAGAGTAGTCTGTTGGGTATCCAGAAAGACGCTCTATAGGAATACCACCTTGAAGAGCAAAAGAAGGCTGAAGATTGATGAGATGACAAGCAGAAGAGACAACCTCAGCCCAAAAGTGAGGTGGAATAGAAGAAGCAATCATGAGAGCACGTGCGGTTTCAAGAAGACGATGTTTACACTGAGCCACACCATTTTGAGCATGGGCACTAGGACAAGAGATCTGAGACAGAGTGCCCTGCTCCGCGAGAAAACTACAAAGATGTCTAGAAAGACACTCCCCTGTAGAATCAGCTCGAAAAACACGAATAGCAGAGTCAAACTGAATACGAATCATGGTGGCAAAATTTTTATAGATAGACAAAACCTCACTACGAGAATACAAAAAATATATTCAAGTATGACGGGAGAAATCATCTATAAAAATGATGTAGTATTTATGACCACCTTTTGACACAAAAAAGGCTGGACCCCAGACATCAGAATGAATAAGATCAAACGAACAAGCTGACACAGACTCACAAGAAGGATAAGAGAGTTGCACCTATTTGCCAAGGTTGCAACCCGTGCAATCGAGATGTACAGGACCAGACACAGACCTAAAAGACCACGACGAACCAAAGATGATAAACGAGAACCACAAAGATATCCTAAACGATGATGCCATTGAGCAAAAGACGCCGTGGAGGAAGCAGCGGAGATGAAGAGACTGGCAGGAGCAGCGGAAGAAGGACGAAGCCAGTCAAGCTCTCAGAGACGCTGCGAGTCACGGCGCCGGGGGCCAGTACCAACCAATAGATCCGTGCAACGATCCTGAACACAACATGAGTCAGTATCGAAAATCACACAACAACCTAAATCAGTAAGCTGGTCGATAGAAATAAGCTGCATGTTTTGTTTAGGAACATGAGAAACAAATGTTACATGAAAAGAAGATGGCAAATAAGTGCCTCGTTCTGTGACAGGAAGAGAGGTATCATCTGTCGTCTGAACCGTCAATGGTGTGGTTAAGGGATGAATAGAAGTAAGACAGGTGGGATCATGTGTCACATGAAAAGAAGCACCTAAGTCAAGAATCCATGGTGATGTACCTGATGTCTCAGTAGAAGGCTGCAAAGCAGAAGTAGCAGAACCCGAGGGTGAAGAGATAGCCATGCGAAGCAATAGCATAAGAATCTCAGTAGAGGCATCTGGACTGCACTGGGAGTCGGAGTCTCCTATGACTGGTGCTGCAGAACCCTTAGGCGAACGACGACAAGCTATATCCTTCCTGTAGCAGAACTGCTCCACATGACCATCCTTGTCACAATAGGTGCAGTGAAGACAGCCTTCGTCGTCGCTCCAGAAGACGACGAGGATGGTGAGGAAGACAATCGATGACCAGTAGAAGTCGAAACCGGTGGCCGAAGAGCAAGAACTGACGAAGAAGTCAGTAAACTAGCACCACGAAGATGAACCTTCTCAGTATGAAGAGCAGTGAGAGCCTCCAACATAATGACACGAGGGTGATGGGCAAGAAGCTGTGCACGAACTTGCTCAAACTCGAGCCGAAGACGTATAACAAAATCGTAGACTCGACGAAGCTACAGACAGGATCGCCAGCGCTGACAACAAGCACAAGTCCGAGAATCATGATTTTCTCCAGTATCAAGAGCAGCATCCAAAGAGTCCAATCGACCCCACACCGCCGAAAGCTGGGCGTAAAATCCATCCATCGTAGAATCACCCTGCTGTAGTGACTTCTCGTGATGAAGATCAGCAAGATACTGAGAGTCACCCGAAGGCTCGTAACGATCCCGAAGATGTGACCACATCAGCTGCGTAAATGCCAAAGAGACCACTTCACTAGTAAGATGCACCTTCTTGCTAGCAATCAAAATAGCAGAGACACGAGCATCCTCATCAGACCAAAATTTGTAAGCGGTGCACTGAGAATTGTAACACTCCATAGCCTCCTTATACTCATCGAAGGTCTTATCAGCATCAGCAAAACCTGTAGACAGCGAAGAAGGCAGCGTCGGGGATCAGGACGCGGTGGGCAAGGAAGCTCGCCGGTAAAAAAATCCTAGAGGCGTTGCCCACGCATGTGAATGCGCATGTGCTGGGCCCAATCCTGATAATCGAGCCCATAAAAAAGCACGGGGCACCGAGGAATAGAAACGGTGCCTGACGACATATTTTTTTACTCTTTTTTTTACTCAACACATACTGTCCCCGCTAACACCACGCAGTCCCGATCGGGACCCGAGCGGGGCGGCGACGAACGGGAGCGGCCGGCAAGAGGAGCCAAGGCGGGCTCCGGCAAGAGGAATCGTGGCGGTGGACTCCGGCGGCCAGAGGCCCGTGGCAGCGGGCTCCGACGTGGCGGCGGCGGCTTCGACCAGAGACCCACGAAGGTCCGCGGCAGCGTGTTTCGACGCCGATGACGGTGGCGGACTCCGGCGAAGCAGATCGGGAGGCTGTGGCGGTGACAATCCAGCAGCGCTGGGCGACGGGATTTGGAGGCGACGGCGATGAGACGACCAGAAGACGGCAACAGAGCAGTGGCGACCAGGACGAGGTGCCAACAACAGAAAGATCCAGACGGCGACGGCTATCGTCAAAAAAAGACGATGGGGACCAAAATCTGGAGAAGCCTGGAGGAGAAAAAAGGCGCTGAGAGAAGAAGGAACAATGGCTAGGTTAAGGAGGAAACCCTAATCTAACCTGCTCTGATACCATGTTAGAAATAGCACTTGTATTCATATGGGGGCCAAAGGGACAGTATATATACAGAGCATAAGGGCAAAAGGGGAAAAGACTAGAAAACCCTAATACAGTAAAGGAACGGGCCAGGTCCATATGCACAACTCAAATATATCTCTAACAAGGAGAACATTGGAGCATTACTTGCTCAGGTCATGTATTTGTACAGATAGAAGTTGATTGGTAATGCATACTGTATAGCTTTCCTGCTGGACTTTGTGGTTCGTAACTCCATATTGTACATTATTTGGTGATTCCTGGAAGCTTTTGGTTATCAGTTGATTTTTATAGTGTAACTGAAAAACCCTGTAACCTCCAGTGAAGAGTTGGGCTAATTGCAAAACTCTGTACATATAATTATGTTATGTAGTGCTTATGTATTACTACTGCATATTAAATCTTCGAAACCGACATCTTAAGAAGTGGTCTTCCACTTCAAATTTACTTTGTTAAGTATGGTATGGGTTAAGCAGTTCTTCTTCAACTCTTCGCTTGTGTACAAGCCAGAATGAAATGGTGCACTTTTGGTACCCTATAATGTATCACATACCATTTACTCATGGATAATATTATCAATTGCATAATGCTAACCTTCATGTTTCTGCCATTGTTTAGATGTATATGAGAGGCTAATTCAGAAGGGAAAGAAGTCTGGCTTCCTTCAGTTGCTTGGTACACAGACAGTCAGTGCTATCTGGCATGTAAGTTATATTTTTTCCTCCCCACCTTCTATATCTTCAGTTCTTGGTTATTATATTTTGGACTCGTAAAATATAGCAGAGCATCCTCAAGTTTGTTGGCCCAACAGTTGCTTTTGTTTTGGTATCTTAATACCCACCTTTCCAAATAGATGCAGAATGCAAAATTCTAAATTGCCCTGTATTCATGATAAATTGATAATAACTGAGTAGACATGTGGCATATTAAAAGCCTATTTCTTTTGTCTAACCAAACTGTTGTCTTGTGATTAATACTTTGGTAATCTCATGTTTCATGGATTTGTCCATCGATCTGATTGTTTTCGTTCTACAGGGACTCTATCCAGGATATATTATATTCTTTGTTCAATCAGCATTGATGATAAATGGTTCACGAGGTAACTCCGGCCTCCCTACCCTTGTGCTTATTGTTGTTAATTTCATTTTCTGTGATGTACTTTCTTAGGAAGTTGTTTAAGCCTGTAATTTGGTTTGCCTTTTCTTTCAATACAGTTATATACAGATGGCAACAAGCTGTGAGCAATTCAATCCTCCGCACGATGCTGGCTTTACTAAATTTTGCGTACACCCTGCTGGTGCTTAACTACTCGTGCATTGGCTTCCAGGTCAGTTTGAAGCCTCTGAATCTGGTTCTACTTTACCTTCTGACGAACTGAAACACAATCTGCTCAGAGTGGTTGTTTAATATGATTTTTGCATCAAATTTCCTTTCATGTTATAGGTCCTTATCTGTGATGATTAACATAAGTATATTCTTTTAGTTATCCTTTTTGGTTTCTTTACCATGATCTCAACCAAACAGTGGTGAAGCCAAATTGGTGCTTAGTTTAGACAATTTAGTTTAAATAACAATGTAGTGTCATCAGTTGCTTAGCAAATTTATCATTTGAATCATGACATTACCAAGGAAGGAGAACTTGTCCTCATCAAGCACATCTGAAAAATACACTAGCGGTAAATTTTTCTTAGAGAAAAGAGTGGATTAAGTTCCTTTTGCCTCCGCAGTAGCTTTTGACCTACTCTAACTGATGCCTTTCAGACTTTCAGTTACCTTTTGTGTAAAATGGATCAATACTTAACGTGCATTTTTTTTTTCTTAAGGTACTGAGCTTCCAAGAAACTCTAGCATCCTACCAGAGTGTATATTACGTGGGCACAATTGTTCCCATTTTATTTGTCCTGCTGGGCTATGTTATCAAGCCAGCGAGGCCTGTAAAGCCAAAGGCTCGGAAGGCAGAATGAAGGAGTAAAATGAGCTTGTCATTACATAGAGATGTAGAAGCTTCAACGACAATTACGATGAGTTAGTTTCAGTTTATTTTGTCATTACTTGTGGAACAATATCAAATTTAGCACAAGGATAATGTGGTGGCACCAACTCTTACACTTTGGAACTACCATTTGATTGACCAAATCATTAAAACGTGTCACTCCCTTTGGGTTTATCTTCCATTTTTATGACCACGGATTCTTGGCCCTAAGCAAATTTTGTTCTTCAGTTCTCGTCTGACTGATTTCCTATTCAAACTTCGAAGTGAGTCCTTGTAATACCTTTCCACCTGTAGCCGGATGCTTGTTAACGTGTACGCGCGGGCGTGCTGCACCTCGGTTCATCCATATATATCCATCCTGGTAGTTGGTACCAACTCAAGCTCCTAGAACATTGGCATCCGTAATTTGACTCCATCACTCACTTTGAATGCAATTTTGGTGCGATGATAGCTGAAGTTTGAAGTCGTGGCAAGCAAGTGAAGCAACATGATGGATGAGGCTGGTCGTAGACAATGAGCTGAGATGAATATAGTGCTTCCTGCGCCCTCTGTTGGTCGGCCGGTCGTAGAAATGGTGCTATAGCGGCGGCGCAGAGTAAACCTATGGGTGGTCCGGTCTAACCTGGGCTGAGATGCAGGGAGCGGCTGTGGCTCTGGTGCTGGCTCACCTCATGCACAGCACGGGTCCCCCCGGGTACATGGCCAGGCAAGGCATTACACGGAATAATGGAATTCGCAAGCTGAAAGCGCTCGCTTGGTGCTCTGCCACCCCAGGGAGACCAGTAAAGTGCGACACAGTGTTCTACAGTGCTATGCAGCAAAAAAGACGACGCCAGTGATGCGACGTAACATGGCGTTGATCAGGTCGTGACCATGACTGCTGGCTTCCGGGTTCCAGTTGCAATGGCACTGACCGACTGACTAAGCCTGCACGAGTGATGGTGCGCTGATCGGCATCAAGAACGACGCACATTCTGATCATACTGCGTACAAAGTCAATCCTATCTTTTCTTTCCAGAAAAATAAAAACTAACTAGAACAGTCAAGACAGGCAGCTGCTGCTTCAAAAATCGGCGCGAAGTTTGCTGTAAGATCGAAGACGCTCTCGCCCAAGCTGATTGCTGCTATTTCCAAGACAAATTGCCTGTAGCCATAGCTTCTACTCATATACAGAATCACGCAGCCCATTTCCGTCTCCCCGTCGCTTTGATCGAGCTGCAAGATGTCAAAGTTTGCAGCCACGGATGAGCCACGGAACGAAGACCGGCGCATGCATCGCATCATATCGCGTCATCTCACGGCCGCGCGCGCCACCGTCTTCCGCGCCGTGTCTCGCACGGGCCGCACTCACCGGCCGGCCAGTGCAAGTCTTCCACCCCGCGACCCGGCCAGGGCGTTAGACGACGCACGCAGCATGAGCCGGGGCCAGAGGCCCAGAGCCGTCGATCGATGTACACCACCATTCGCCGGCGACCGGAGCACGATGCCGACCTGCATGGGCGCGGCCGCGCGATCGATGGATCGTTCACCCATGCCCTGGACGCGACAGCCTTGCTACCTTGGCGTTGCCGATGCCGGTGACCCTGGAGCTAGTCTGGGGGAGACTGACTCAATCATCAGTCACTGAGCTCGGACGTCGCAGGCTGCTAGCTGCAGGTAGGCACAGAGGGCACACCGTCACAGTGTTACAATAAAATTGATCGGTCGGCGTGGCTTGGCACGCGGACGACACAGCAGACGGCGGACCACCTGGAATCTGCAGCGTTCGTGCCCGTCCGCGTCGGTCTTGCAGTTTTCGTGCCTGTAATCTGTTGACAGAAACGAGCCTGAGCGACCGGGCGAGCCCTAAGCCCCTAACTGCTGCTAGTGATCGATCGATAAAGGCAACGGTCCAGCTGCCTCTTCAGTCATCACTGTTCACTCTGCCAGCGCCCAGTGCACGGTGGCGTGGGGGATGCATCTACCTCTCTCTCTGGCTCTCTCTAGCCTGGGGCACAACTGCAAGTCTGCAACTGCATGCACCACACCATATTGCCATGCATGCAGAGATTCCCAGCTTTCAGGGATCAGCGAGTCTGAGAGAGAGAGAGGTGTTGCACAACTGCCAGCAAGCGGGCCCGTCTGGGAGACGACACCACCGCATGCTGCATGCTCCCCACAAACGCAGCATGAGGAAAAGGAGGGGAAAAAAACACCTGTCAGGCAGGGGCACTAGCATGCCATCACGTATCTGCTCTCTCTGCTCCGGACACTACACAGTCGGCGAGCGTGTAGCGTCGGCGTCGGCCCACGGCGATGTGCAGTTCCATCTGAATACAGCAGGTACGCGCGCGGGTGGTGCGGTGCGTGTGCGCCACTAGCTAGCGCGCGCAGCGTGCTTTGGAGTCGCACCAGTTTGGCGCTTGGGTCTCGCGAATCCCCTACCCGTGATCACACCTATTAATATCCCTCTAACATCTCTCAAATTTTTCTCGATAATATTCTATAAATTGATGGTTGAAATATAGAATGTTGTTCAGCTATATGTTTTGTGTTCTATGGTTATTGCAATATTTCTGAAAATTGTCCATCTAAAATGATATATATGATGTCGTGTGTCTCCTTCTATTTCAGGCCAATCTATCTCCTTTCTACTGGGTAGAAGCCTTCCATACTAGTATACATCTCCTTAAACGTCATCCCTCGTTCTCTCTCTCTCTCTCTCTCTCCCTCCCCCGCCCCCCCCCCCCCCTCCTCCGACTCCTTTCTTTGCCTTTCACGGTTCTCACCCTACCTAATCTCACATCCGCGTGTTTGGCTGTGCATACTGCCCGAACCTCTCTAGCACTGCTTCTCACAAACTCGCTCCTCGTTTCACCCTTTGTGTCTTTCTTGGTTACCCCTCATATCACAAATAGTACGTTGCCTTGACTTGTCCTCTAATCACGTTATCACATCGTAACATGTCATTTTCGACTAGCCATCTTTTCCCTTTGCCACTTTCACCTCCTCTTCCACCCTTCTCACTGACCTCGATTTTTTGTCAGAGCGAGTAGGTTCTCCTTTGCTCATTGGGCCATGCTCTCCCTCTTTGTTTGCAGGGACACCAACTGAGCCACACCGATTACTATGGTCGTGCCTTTGTCGACCACGACGTCAATTGCACCAGCCCTGCTGCCGCCACCACCCTCCATGTTGTTGTTGGTTGGCCTGTCGACCACCTCAGTCCCATTGTCGGCCGCACCAGTTGACATGCTAATATATGGTAGGCTACCTGACTATATGTATTGTTCTCTGTGCTCACTACAATACATCTAATAATTCTCCATCTATCACGTAGCACCCACCACGCGTCGTCACTTGTAACTCATGGGCATCTCTAATGTTAGACCTATCACATCACTATAACAAGTTCTAAATATATTGTAGCGAACAAAATATAAGAGAAGGAAATTAAGATAAATAATGAAAATCAATTTGAATAGTTTGTTTACAACTGGCATCCATAGCATGGTCTTTAAAATAAAATTTATTCTATATTTGTAGACCATTGTACCACTCCGACGGTCTCTATGTCAGTTCCTAAATTTAAAGATTTTCTCTTCGAGTATCTATATTTTGAGACTCTCTCCTCTTCTATCTTCATATATATCTTTTCGAGGATAAAAGACTTTGTTGTGGAGAAGGCAACACACCGTAGTTTAGAGAAAGAGATTTAGAGATCCTAATGTTTAGAATCCAGAATGCTTTAACTTGTCACACCATAATTCCAATGTAATAATGTAGGAATATGTGCTAGCTATCTGGTACTGGTAGTATATCGTTCAATCTTAAAATCATTAGTTGTAGGTAGGGATGTAAACATATCAGATATGGTCAAATATTAGTGATATTGTATTTATATGTATATTTTTTTTTGAGATGGATAATTAATGTTGGATACGTGCACAAATATTAATAAGTTCGGATATTGTTGGAATGGATAATTCTTGGGATAATATGGGAAATAAGATGCTCATGATAAGATTGTAATGAGGGGCGGTGGCAACTGGCGGCGCCTAAGGTTCTTTCGGTCCAGACTACAACGCTAGATCTAGATTCACATCGTAACACAAGTGAGAGTGGCAAGGATGGCGAGGGTTCTCTCTTGATTGTTGGAATCTTAAAATGTTTCATGTATTGATTTATACTTAAGCATTTAGTATTGTACTACGATATGTGTAAGGAGTGCCATGGCCCATGGTACGCTAGCTGCCTGAGATAGTGCTATGGTGGGCTAACCTAGTGGCTTGGTTAGGTGGTGGTGTCATAGCTTGATAAAATGGTAGACTAAACTATGGTGTCTAAGGATGGATTCAAAATAACATCCATCAGATTTTTTTTAACATATCTTTTGGGATATTATCCATATTATCCGTATTCATATCTAAATCGAAAAAACGACTGAATATCCGTGTAGTTTATCCAAACCACTATTCATATTGATTCGGTTGATTGGTCGGTTAGTCGGATATATTATACGCTTTATTTGCACCCTAGTTGTAGGAGTACTATGTGAACCTTACGGGGAATTAGGGTCAGTCTATGCTTTTAAATTTCTAGCCTGAATGCAAGCACGAGCTGGTACTAGAGGTTAGTACTCCATTGAAGTACATCGATCCATAAATTTTCCTTCCAAATCGACCTTCCATAGATTAGTCACCATTTGATTGGCAACGTGTCAGTCTACATGCGGGATTTCCTTACACGTGCAAGGAAGATTTGCGGTTCGGTGGACAGCAACCGACCGGAGGGTTCTAAATAACAATAGCATTTACTTTTATTAATACTTCCTATATATAAGTCATATTTCGAATTGATGCATATATTAAAAAAGTTGTCAAATCAAGAGAATGCTAAGAGAAAACCAAAATGATCATTCTATCCATGTTATAAATATGTTAAAAATATTCAATCATATGCGAGTTATTTATAAATACATGGGAGATAATTATGCAATAAATAAAAGACAAAAAAAGGAGATCAATGAATCTACTTGTACGCATTGTATTTGAAAACAAAGTCCATTCAAACTATATGCTTTATATATATAAAAAAGGAGAAAGTACCTTCCAAACGATATAGTTCGTCCGGTAGTTAATATCTGTCGATCTAGAATAATAAATATATATACACAGGTAAAAAATTTGTCACGTTACTGGAAAACAATATTTAGGTCGGTGTTAGGTTTAATCTTCGTAAGGTTATTGAGCCTGTTTCACGTAAGCGTTAGAGCGAGGTTGAGTTAATTCGTACGAGAGATGAAGTCGATCTTAGTCCTTAGAGGTAAGTGCATCAGATACAAGTTTCCTTTCTAGGTAAAGTCTTAATTAGTTGATTTTTATGTAAGTTTATAATGCACATAAAGAGTAAAGAGGCGGCAAGTGAAAAGGGGCACACTTAAGCACCAGCAAAATATTTATTTTGTGGATGAAGATTTCCATCGCATAATATATATATGTGTGTGTACAGGTCAGCAAGATCGACATATGTCAGTTCATGCCTGCTAATTAGCCAACGCGTAATCCAGGCTGGCCCTCGCGTCGTCCCTGGGGGCGGCTCGGGGGCGACACACCTCCCCACCAGAAGCTCCCTCAAACCCTAGCGCCGCCGCCGCCGTCCGGCGGCAGCGGCGGCCCCCTCCTCCTCCTCCCCCTTTCCTCCTCCCGCTACCCTCTCCCTCCTTCTTCCTAAGCAGGTCTTGGCGCGGCACCCGCGAGTGGCTGCGCGTGGCGCTGGCGACGGCGCGGAGGTCGCCGGCCTGCAGGCGCTCCGCCGTGGCCGGATCCGGCGGGTGTGCGGCTGCTGGCTGCTGCGCGCGGGCTGCGCGGCCGTGCAGCGGCGTGGCGGCGCGGTCCCGGCTGTGCCAGGCCATGGTCGGCGGCATGGCGGCGCTGGCTTCGCCGGTGGTCAGCGGCCGGTGTTGGCCGGCGCTGGTCGGCGGCGGTGGGGGCCCTCCTCCCTCGCCCCTCCCTGCTTGTCGACGCCCCCTGCCGGTGGCCAGGCCAGATCTGGCGGCGGCCAGATCTGGTGGATGGCGCGCCGTCTGTCTCGCCCCGCACCGTCAGCTTGAGCCTGGGCCCTGCTGGCTTGGTGGGCCTTCCTCGAGCTCCCCGTCGCCTCTTTGTTGCCGCCGTCGCTCCCTCAACGTCTGTTGTTCCGCCTTGCCCCACTGCCCTCCTCTCTCCCGGAGTGCGGTGGCTCGGGCTGTGTCCCTGGCTTGGGCCCCCTGCAGTGTGGCTTTGAAAATGAGTGCATCGGGCGAAAGCCTTGCCTATGCTTCGTGCTTGGCCGGCGATGGCGGCGCTTCGGCGTCGTTACCCTCTCTGGAGGCATTGTCGTGGTCGTCACTGCGCTCCTGAAGCCCTTGAGTGAAAGCTCTGCGTCGACGGCGCTTTTGTGTCGTTCCCTTGTTGAAGGCGACGCCTCTGCAGTTCGTTGGTCTTCGTCTCGGACTTTCCTTTGTTTGCCGTGTTGTCGTCGTTGGTGGCCTCAGGCCGTTGTTGTACTCCTCCCCCTCCCCCTGTCTCTCTTATAAATTTGTTTTCTCTCCTACTTAATGAAATGGCAGAGCTCCTGCCCGTTAGTTCAAAAAAAAATAATTAGCCAACGCGTGCTGTTTGCTAGTTACCCTTGCTGTTCCTTGAGAAGAACGTACGTGGGGGTCTGGTACCGTGCGTTCAAAACGGAGCACGGGACGCCGGTAGCCAAGCCTCAGCATGCAACGTCGACGCGATTCTAGCAGCGTTCAAATTAATCCTAGCTAGAGGGTTAACGTACGGTTGCTTACGTGTAAATAAGTCACAATAGTAACTACTCCCTCCGGTTTTTTTTGTTTGACGCTTTTGATTTTTGGACACATCTTTTACTATTCATCTTATTCAAAAAATTATGTAAATATCATTTATTTTGTTATGATTTGTTTTATCAATAAAGATACTTTAAACATGACTTTTTTTTCATGTTTGCACTAATTTTTTTAATAAGACGAATGGCCAAAGGCGTGCTCAGAAGTCAAAGGCGTCAAACAAAAAAAAACAAAGGTAGTAATAGTATTAATAATTTTTTGGTTTCGCTAAAAGGTAGTCGTTTGCGTTGAGTTTTAGACGGAGAACTATTTTTTTCCGATTAGTCTATATCATTTTTTACTTTGATGATTTTTTTTTAGTTTGTCTACACAATTTCTCCCCTTAGCTTTATAGTGAAAATTTAGTTATTTAATTTGTATTGAAAAATACTTATATATATCCATGCTTACACTAAATCTTCAACTTTTTTTTTATTAGTTGCTGTTTTTAGATAGAAAGATTTGTAAATTTTTTAGCTTAGTTATATTCGGGTATTTTGTTTTGCTTTTATAATTTTTTGCATGCTTTTTCTGTTTTCTATGATTATTAGTTGAGCATGTGGGTGCTATAAATTTCAAAAAACAACCATCTGTCACTAGTTATGTTCTTTTTTTTTTTGAGAAAAGAGACTTATCATTAAAATACGAGTGTCCCTCTTACATAGAAGCCCTCACACAAAAAGAAAATTACAATGTGATCCTGACAAGGGTCTAATGCTAACAATCCATCATCTCCGAATCTCTCTCTAACTCCATCGTCTTCGTGAACTCTAGCAACCGCCGTAGTCAACTATAGCATCATATTCTTCATCCTCGTCCACCACGGGAAGCAGATTTGAAAGATCAAAATCAAAAAAGTAGTCGTGTCAGCTTGAATCTCTGACTCGAGGAACAATCTAAAGAAGGAATAACCATGGAAAAAACGCACTCGGCTGGCTCGACTCCACCAAGATCTCCGGCGCAAGAAACAAATCGGCAATAACCAGATCTAGCAAACGAATAAGGGCAAAACAGGTTTCCCTTTTCCCAATTGACAACTTTATTTTGGCCCTCACCGGATACCCAGAAGAGAATCCCTGCTTCTGACCCAAATCACCAAGCCGGCCACGAACGCCGCTTCGACTTAGGCCCAAGCCGAAGCTTTGCATCTTCCTCCGTCGTGTCGACACAACGAGGTCTTTTATTGGCTAAAACGAAGAAAAATCACACCTTATTGCTCCGTCTGCTGACGAAGAAATCTCAGATCCTAAGTGCCCCGCCCAGATCCGTGTTCCTTCTACCCCGACAGCTGCCCGGAGGCTGCTGCCGACGCAAGGAGACGCCGGATCTGGGCGGCACAGAGCTCGCCCTTTTTTCTCCGAGGCCGCCGCCGCCCTCTTTTTTCCTAACTTATCTTCATCGCGAAGATATGCAAGGATCCATCGGTTTGCTTTTATTTGAGGACATGTTCTTATTTTTTTAGTATTAAATTATCTGTGCTTGATATGTACAGATAATCACAATAATAATCAACAATCAAAATTATATTTTAAAGATCCCGTTAACGTCCAGAATGACCGGATCGAAAGAGGGGTTAGGCTAACAACGGCATGCACAAACAGGAACGTGTGAATCATGCTTGCAGATAAAAAAAAGACTTCGAAACAAAGTGGGTAAATAAACATGCCTTCTTTTTCCCCTCATTTATATATATAACGAGCGAGGTGGCCCGCGCGTTTGGGCGGCTAGATTTGTTTTGGTTTATAGTGTTTATTTCTAACTCATAATCTATCTCTAATATATCAGATCGGATTTAGAGTTTATCTCTAATATATTATATCAAGTTTAGTATTCAATATGAATTTATAATATTTTCTTTTAATCTAAGCCGCATAGATCTTTTATTTTTTTCTTTGATTAATATATCCTGTTATAATTTGGTCCCACAGTTGATTGAACGGATAAAATAACCATATTATATCATCTTTAGTATTTAATCCGAATTGTAATATTCTTCTTTTAATCAAGCCGTTATAATCCGGCCCCACAAAATCAACGGCATAGATCTTTTATTTTTTTCTTGATTTATGTGAGAATTTCGTTGATTGATCTTGGCCGTTATATTTTGGTCCCACCGTTGATTGAACGGCTGAAATAATTTGGATGATGTGGACGAACGTGGTGGCTTCTTTTTTCCCCTCCTTTATATATATAACGAGCGAGGTGGCCCGCGGCTAGATTTGTTTTGGTATATAGTGTTTATCTCTAACTCATAATCTGTCTCTAACATATCAGATCGGATTTAGAGTTTATCTCTAATATATTATATCAACTTTAGTATTTAATATGAATTTCTAATATTTTCTTTTAATCTAAGCCGCATAGATCTTTTATTTTTTTCTTTGATTAATCTATCCCGTTATAATTTGATCCCACAGTTGATAAAACTTTAATTTCAAAAATTACAATTTCAAATATCAATCAAAACTTATCAAATGTTGTAACTTGGAAAAATTGTTACATTTATTTTTCTGCTTTAAAAATAATTAATATCAATTAAACTGTAAGATATAGGAGGAAAATAGTAAATTTTAAAAAAATAGTCTCGACGGCATAACGTAGAGCCATCGATAAAAGGTAACGCCGTTTGGCTGTCTTAACGTCCTGGTATACTGACTCGACGGTTTTATTATTGGCCGTCGAGGCTATCATGTCATGGTCGTCTGTATCGACGGTCTGCCTTTAGCCGTCGAGAGAGATCATACTGTGTCGACGGGGAATTTATGGCCGTCGAATGACGTTTTGGCACTCGAAACTGTTCACGATTCATGTAGTGCTAGCTCTGAAGAGTGCTGCGTCAGTAGGGTCTACCCGGTCTAGCGAGACGAAGCACGATCTGGGGGAACCAGATTTGGCCGGCCAAAACCAACGCAGTTGAAGGGCGCGGGCGAAAATCTTCAGGTCGGGCACTCCGAGCCCCCCCCAAGACTAGCCGGGGAGCAGACGAGTTTCCAATTGACACGACACCCACCCGCCGCAACATTGTCGTTCCCGCGCCAAAGCCAGGCGCGACGCAGTTTGTCGATTTTCTGAAGGACGGAGGTAGGCGGGGAGATTACTGATAGGGTGTAGGACGGTAGGGTCGAGAGTACCGACTTGAGCAGGGTGAGTCTACCTCCTTTTGACATCATTTGCCCCCGCCAGCCAGCTAGACGGCCAGCGATCTTATCGATTAGAGGTTGGAAGTGAGCTAGATTACAGGCCGTCATTTTTGGCACAGTGAGCTAGCTTACTACTCGCTCCAATCACAAATACTTCTTATTTTAGATATCGACGTTATCTCAAAAAAATACAATCCACTCATAAAACCCACTGAAACTATAACACAACAGAAACACTCTCTAAGGAATCTAAAAATTTTATCTTGCACGTATTTCAAGCACCAGACCGGAGGATTATAAATAACAATAGCATTTACTTTTATTAATATTTCCTATATATATAAGTCATATTTCGAATTGATGCATATATTAAAAAAGTTGTGAAATCAAGAGAATGCTAAGAGAAAATCAAAATGATCATTCTATCCATGTTATAAATACGTTGAAAATATACATCATATGCGAGTTATTTATAAATAAATGGGAGATAACTATGCAATAAATAAAAGACAAAAAAAAGATCAATGAATCTACGTGTACGCATTGTATTTGAAAACAAGTCCATTCAAACTATATGCTTTATATATAAAAAAGGGAGAAAGTACATTCCAAACGATATAGTTCGTCCGGTAATTAATATCTGTCAATCTAGAACAATAAATATATATACACATGTAAAAAATTTGTAACTTTACTGGAAAACAATATTTAATTTGTATTGAAAAATACTTATATATGCATGCTTACACTAAATCTCTTCAACTTTTTTTTATTAGTTGCTGTTTTTAGATAGAGAGATTTGTAAGTTTTTTTAGCTTAATTATATTCGGGTATTTTGTTTTGCTTCTATAATTTTTAGCATGCGTTTTTTTTTTCTGTTTTCTATGATTATTAGTTGAGCATGTGGGTGCTATAAATTTCAAAAAACAACCATCTGTCACTAATTATGTTCTTATTTTTTAGTATTAAATTATCTGTGCTTGAAATGTACAATAATCACAATAATAATCAACAATCAAAATTATATTTTAAAGATCCCGTTAATGTCCAGAATAACCGGATCGAAAGAGGGGTTAGGCTAACGACGGCATGCACAAACAGGAACTCAATAGTCACGTGTGAATCATGCTTGCAGATAAAAAAAAAAAAAAGACTACGAAACAATGCGGGTAAATAAACATGCCCGCTAGTAAAAAAAATGAAATAAATTTTTGTTTCTCTAACGGCAATGGACTCCCATGCTGCCACATGCATGTAAAGATAAAATGATCAGGCGGCGAGAAAGAGCCATCGAGCTCAAGTATAGGCAACGCAAGATAAACTGATAAACCTACTGCGCGCGGCCGGCCGTTGGCCGGCTTTATGTGACCACTGATGCCCCAGTTCAGATAACGAAAGCGATCGAGAAACGAACAACTTGCGTGTGCATATGTAGCCACAGTAGCCATTAGTCAAAAAAGGGAATTAAACCCTAGTTTGCCGCACGATAAGCTCATTATACATGATAACGTTTCTGCACCAATATTGCATGACGGATGACGCGCTATTAATCATTATCCAGCATAGAAAAATTCGACCCATCCGCTGCCTATCTGGCCGCCAAATGCATGGTTGCCAAGGCTTTCGTACATCACGTACTGATGGCTATTGCGTGGCGAGGGGATCGACCAGAGAGTGCGTTGAGATGAGATATCCTACCTACGTACCTATGCGCGGCCAAAAGCTCGGAATCGGACAGGTTATACCTACGTGCATATGCATGCATGGCCGGCCCGACTAATTTGCTTGGATATGCACGTAAGCGAAAGTTGTTTCTCAAAAATTTAAAGCAACTTCTTAGAACTTTCAAAGCCACGTGCTCAAACAAGATGTGAACTTCTCAAAGCATTCGGAGTATCTTAGATGGTACAGTCAATCACTAACTATAAGGAAGCTCCATATCATCTATAAATAATATGCAGACAACCTTGTTAATGAGTTAACTATAACATTGTCTGCAAAATTAATGTAAACATGTATATAATATGGTGCATGCATCTTGTAATTTTCTATAAACTGTCTTTTAGTTAATTAAGAGGTAGTCTTTATCTCTTCCTCTTCTGGAAACTAATTATCCAAATCGGATTTAAGAATGTTTATCCGATCCTATGACCTCACGATTGTCGAGTGTTACTGTGTTATAAAATAGGATGCCAATGCTAGATCATAACAATATCGTAGACACGATTTTTGATAATGTAGTTTGGCTCTCACCCACATCTGCGTGACAATGATTATGAGCCCTCTTCTCTTACAACGTTGCATGCTAGCTAGTTGCCAAGGTGATGGCCACAAGTTGGCCATGACCCCTGCGTGCATAGGTCGCTACTCTAGTTATTGCATGTTACGCAGGAGTGTTGATCCCTTTATATATAGGTGTCAGGGATACGAGTTTGACCTTAACACTATTCTCACATATCTATTACAACTCAAAGTTTATGTAACGTATGTGTACACATATTCATATCAACATCACGTATTGAGAAACAATATAAAAAAGTCAAAACATCAAAAAAATTCAAATAATTTAAAGAAAAAGCTAAAACTGCACGTACATGCGCCCACTACGCCCCCACGTGCACTTGGCAGAAACCAAACACGTACCGTGGCTAGCATATACACAAAGACTTGCGTCACGTACGCCCAATCAACGGCAGGAAGACGAGATCTCCCCCAACAACCTAACTAGCCTGCAAAAAAGAATCCGCATCCAACAACAACGACACACAGTCAGTAGCAGGGTGTGATACATAAAAGCTGGGGGGAAATGCAGCGTGCATGGCGACAACGCAGTGTTTTGGCCGGACGCGGCAAGTCCAGCCGTAATACGGACGGCAGACGCGCCAAAAGAGGCGCTTTTGGTGCCGGCAGTGGCACACATGCATGCATGCATGCATGCCCTGCGTGCGTCCGTCGTCCGCGTCGCTGCAAGCCAAAGGCGCCTTCGTTAACCCCATTAACCAGCCTAGACATTGACAAATCAACACATAGCCAAGAAACAAGAAGACACACCCTCTAGCTAGCTTTGTACCCTTGTTTCTGCATTGCTACGTACGTAGTCGCGGATCCTTGCTTATTGCTATCTAGCTGTGCAATGCTAGTTGTTACTTGTTACGTACGTGCGTCTCTAGCTAGGTCTAAAAAGGCCAAGTGCTCCCTCCCAAAAGAACCCACTCGTGGACTCAACTGATAACCCATGGTTATTAGCTTCATATATCGATTAGTGTCATGTGCCTAGCTTGCATATTAGCTATAGCTAGCGTCGTGTGCATGCTCTCATTTACCAAAGTGTGGTAGTAGAGATGCCATACCAATATGCCATACACGATGCTCTAGCATATATATGTACGTAGCTAGGCATGGACATTAATGCAACTAGCCCAACATGAGCATTTGTCTTCACAATGAAACTAAACTTTTGGACGGCTTGAACTTGGCCGCCCATTGTATGCGTCAGGAGATGCAGACGTACAGTCCATGCATGCATCTCGCAACAAAGAGAATCCATCCCTGATAGGTGACGACAAGGCTCCCCCATGGACCCAAAAATTCTTGACCGATGCTCCGTTTATAATATCGTCACACTTGCTCCAGGGTCCATCAGCTAGAGATAGACCTCTCGATCGCATGCATGCATTAACATGGACGATCGATGCATACGTGCAAGCATCTGGCTAGCATGTGCCGAAATGATATGATTTTTAACAAATGAAAAGACATCTTTTTTATAGGTTATCTTCAGAGGTCCACTGGTAACATCATTAGGCGTAGTTTCAAAAGGAGGATAACTAAGAGAAAATTGTCCCGAGTGAAAGAAAAGCGATATCTTGAACGTAGGATGTACTCAACGAAAAGTGAGATGTGCCCCGAGCAAAGTTCAGACGCAGGGCGGAGTCAAAAGTGATCTCTTGAACGTAGGTCGAGTTCAAGGAAATATACGAACAAGGAGGATGGCCCCACATTGCCGCCAGCTGGCAATACCGTAGTTGGGCTCGAGGTGGCTCAGGTTGCGGGCGACATGCCGGCCCGAGCCTGTGGTAGGGGGCTTCACCGGCCGCAGCCCTCGACGAGCAGTGCCGAGAGCAATTTGGGCCCCTCTCTCGACAAGGTCTACGGATGGTCACACCTATGCTTCCAGTAATGGCACACGCACTTAGCGTAAAACAACGCCAGGTGGCTTTGACTCCCAACATCGAGTCGAGTTCTCTCTTCTTTTATTTAACAAGGAAAAAATGGGAATAAAAGGGGTATCCTTATTAGATCCATGTCGCAGTGTGTCACTGTAGACTTAGCCTCTGCAAAATTCGATCGAGTGCCTCCCCTATAGTAGAAATGTGCGCGCGCAGCCACGGATAACCCGTGCATGCTAAGACTCCGTCACAAACTCCCAGCCACGAGGACTTTCGGCGTGGAGTAGTTGAAAGTGCATCTAGGCCCTATGAGAGTTTTGGTGATAGATGATGGGCAATTAAAGAGCTAATATGTTTTATGAGGTCATGGGCAGATTTTAAATCTTTTGGAATGAATTTGGAAGACTAACAGAGACTTTAAAGCTAAAAGGAGAAGACAAAGTGTTTTAAATAGATTTAGATCATTTCTTTTGAATTGAGTCTAAGGACATGTCGTACTATTAAGAGGGATGCGACGGAAAATCACTTTTAGATGTTCTAAGTGCTCTTGGTAGATAAAACTTGACACATTCTATCCACCAACCAAATTTGAGGGAGTTCTGCTCTAAAACATATCGGACTATCCGATGTTTAACTGGAATATTTGATGTATATCGAAACATTCAATTCTTGGTCCGATTGACCCCTCTCTGTCTCGCAGTCACAAAAATATCAAACTATCTGATAATTTTCCCCGAATGTTCCCATATGGATCGGACTATCCGATGTTAGGTCCGATCGACCCCTCTCTGTCTCCAGTTCCAAAAAAAAATCGGACTATCCGATAATTACCCCAGAATGTTCCGATATGGATCGGACTATCTGATGTTAGCTCCGATCAACCCCTCTTTGTCTCCATTTCCAAAAATATCGGACTATCCGATAATTTCCCCAGAATGTTCTGATATGGATCGGACTATCCGATGTTATGTCCGATTGACCCCTCTATGTCTCCAACTCCAAAAATATCGGACTATCTGATAATAATATCGGACTATTCGATATGAATTGTTTCCACCTTGATTGATCCTTATATGAATATTCTCAAAATCATTTCAGGAATTCAAAAATAGCCTTTTCGTCGAGTTTTACTCATTTTCATATCGGACTATCCGATGTTGTCAGTAGCAAACAGTTAGTTGGTGGGTGTGAAAATTTCTTCCCTTCCTCCCCCATGGGCTAGGGTTGCCCCTCACATTCATTCCAGCTGAGCACTTATTGCAAACCCTATCTCCTCACCTTCCACCTCCACTCCAACTCAAATCTCATTGATTGCATCTTTGTGAGAGTGAAGAAGCTGGATCTATAGGCTTTGTATTGATCAAACTTCGTCCTTGAGCACTTGGTTCGATCTCCAATTTGGTTTTTCGTTGGATTTGTTACTCTTGGAGTTTGAGAGGTCATAGACGGCTACGAGTCGCCCTAGAGCCACCGGTACTTGGTGTAATGGCCAGGGAGAGTTTGTGAAGGCTGGATTCGTCATCGAAAGGAAGGATTCAAAGAGTGAAACCGGGGGTGCTTGGTGCAACCCGGGAGGCAAAGGGTCAAGAGGGACCATGGCTCAAGTGTGATCAAGCCACCTCAACGGAAACATAGGATGTTCTCAAAGATCCGAACTTCAGGAACAACTTTTTCGAGTCTCCTTGTGAATTTGGGTTACTTCTCTTTATTATCTATTTGTTTGCTCTCTAACCCTATTTGGTGCAGGTGGTATCCTTGTTTTATTTAAGGGCTTCAAACCCTAGTTTCTGCAATATCGGATAATCTAATTCCATATCAGATAGTCCGATCCATATCGGACTATCTGATATCAACATCGGACTATCTGATATTTCTGTTATTCCGCTGCATTTTTAATTGGTGAAATTTTGTAAAGCCTATTCACCCCCCTCTAGACTACATCTCAATCCTTCAGTAGTCAACTCCCCACAAACGGCCCAACTGTCCACGGTTAGGAATCGGAGTCCCAAGATGTCGAGCCTACTTTGTTTAAATGGGAAAAACATACCCCTTTCGCACTATACTAGGGCATTCATGGGACAAAAAGCTCGCAACAACCTAAAACTATAATGATTGTTTTTTATGTTCCCGTGTTTTAGCTAGACCACTGAGATGAGATCTAAGGGCTAAGATATGTTTTTTGCATTTGTGCACTGAGAAATCTTTTGCACCAAATATTTTTCTATATAACTATATATTGAATATTAACCGATTATGTATAAATATACTAAATTAACAAACTTGAGGCAGTTGAATTAAGATCATTATGCTTGTGTGTTGGTGTTATTTTTATTATATGCTAGTGCGGAGGATGCAAAACATACTTTTGTAGTGCGCACTAACGTGCCAAGTGGTGAACTAACTGATCATGGAACAAGTTGACCCTCTGAAGCTCCATTATTATCATGTACATTATGGTTATATATTACTAAAACCTGAAACCCCACTTTGTCAACGCAGGAAGAAACCCTCGAGGCAATTCCAAGTAGGGGTTGACTTGTGATAGGAGCTCATTTTTATTAAGGCATATATTTTCTCTATTTTATATGTAAGGCATAGAGTTTGAATGATGTTGTTTAAAAATATTAGACGTGCAATTATTTTTTTGATATTTTCTTTATCCACCTTTATTTATTGCACCAGTGTCTCTCATCTATTTATGAATAACTCTCTCGTATGATGTTCTCTCAAATATTACCGAGACATTTAAATACATTTTGAATAAAAAAAGAAGGGAGTAACTAGCTTGATCGATGCCAACAAATGGAAGCAAGTCATGGAACTACTCATCTGAGACATAGGGAAGACAAAAAATCCACACCTACCCACCTATATCTATCTATCTATCTATCTACCTATCTATCTATGATAACAACTTTTTATGGGCATAAAGCTTTCTTATGTCTTTGTCGAAATAATGTTGTTTTTGATAATAATAATAATAATAATAATAATAATAATAATAATAATAATAATAATAATAATAATAATAATAATTATAATAATTTTATTGCACAGGTTATTTTAAGGGGTGCTCATTGGGTGCAACAGTGGTACGTGTTGCTACAAAATGAAGGTGATAGGACTACAATTCAAGCGGCATGCCATCGGTTAGAGGTGGTCGTCATGGATTTCTTCAACAACTTTGACCGGAGAGTGAATAATAGAATTTGTGCGAATTGAGATGATGCTTCTTAGCTTGTTGTGATGTTAACTTTTTTGTGTCATGATTTTTTTCATGCTAAGTTACATTTAGTTGTTTGCTTTGGCTATGTACATATGTTATGTAGACCAGAATGGTATTCCATTATCTAAAAGTAATATATTTATCTCTTATTATTATTATTATTATTATTATTATTATTATTATTATTATTATTATTGAGAAAATTATATGTCAATGCATACAACGATTCTCCTTTGCATGTTATTGCTTAGTAATCTCTCTCTTATTTGCCATCACAATTTCTCTTTAGTTGCCCTAGGTTTCCATTGGCATTTTTTTTGTTCAATCCATTTAAGCATGCAAAAAAATTTAAAAGAAATCTCGGTGTAATCAATATACTATACTTTTAATCAATTTTTTTTGTTATTTTTATAAATTTTTTATATTTAGTTTACACTAAAAAATTTATGTATGAAATTTAAATTTTAAAATACCCCCAACATCACTGAATCCACCTGAATCACTTGGGAGGTGGGGTTGACAAGTTTCTTGTTTGCCCCTCTCTACATTAGCAGGGACAAAAAGGAAGTATCGATGCTTGTTATGTTAGTTCATACATTATTGTAGATTTTGTTCAATAATAAGAGACTTTGTTTAGCATTAATTGAATTACATGTCAGATCTCTTTGGATTGGATTTAAAAAATTAATTATAACGATGTTTTAATTACTAACTTCGATGGTTAGAAAAGACAGCTGACGGTTGAGATTTAGGGAATGTCACACGTGTCATAGGATCTTAATCCAAACCCATAAAAAAAATCAAGGAAAAATTTTGTTTATACCACCAAAAAGTTATGCAGTATCACAATTGCCTTTGCCACCGTATAATCAGACTTGCAAAATTATTCTACTACTATCAATGTCCCATTTTATTTTTACCATTATAGTCACTTTTGGCCCCTTTGAACGTTAAATGATCCTTTTTCCCTGATTCAAATGGTAAGAAATAAAATTAGAAAATTGTAAAGAGTTCAAAAAATATGAAAAAAATTTCTAAAATTTTTTTAAAAATAAGAAAATCTAAGTATGAAGTAGACCCAAAAGGTTTTTAAGTAATTGATTTAATTAACTAAAATAATTTCTTAATAGAATGTTTAATATAAATAAATATTTTAAAAACTTCATTTTATTTCATACTTATATTCTTATTGTTTTTCCTAAATTTTTAGTGCTTTTCTATTTTTTTCTAAACTCTCTACAATTTTCTAATTTTATTTATTACCCGTGGAACCAAGGGAAAAGGGTCATTTAAATTTCAAAGGATCTAAATGATGGTAGTGGCACAAAAAAAAAGACAGTAAATAACTGTGGCCAATTCAATAATTTTGATTATACTATGACAACTGTGATACTACACAACTTTATAATGTTATAAATAAAAAATTTCAAAATTGAAAAGCAGGGTGCAGTCCATTCCTCGGAGGTACGCATACGCATCACGTCCGGCAGATCGACCCCAAGCCGCGCTGAAAATTTTAATTGCCACCCACGCTCGAAGCACTAAAACCATATCCGACGATCATCCTAGCTCATGCACCAACGACCGCCACTAACAGCAGCGCCTAGCTCCCCTGCCAGTGCCATCTTCATTCTTTACATATAATAAAGCAGATCAAAGTATCGAACCAACAAGGCGCAGTAGCATTGGCATGATAGCATTAGCAGCAGCAGTATGCGAACGGGGAAGCTCGCGACTGCATCGTGCGATCGAGCGACGAGCGTGAGGTGAAAGAAAAGATGGGAGACGAGAAGGAAGCAGCACGCTCACACGCTGTTGTTGAACGCTGGCGTGTCTCCTTGCCGCTGGAGAGCACTTGAGGCTGAGAATTCCAAGTCGTCAGCCGATTGCTACGAAAGAAGGGAGTCCAAGTCCAACCCAATCCGATCCCATGCGGCTCGTGCCCGCCTATAAGAACCCCCACGAACACGAACCCCCTTGCCCCGCGCAGCTCCTGCCTCCTGCCTCCTCCTGCTCCTCTCCACCAACCAAGCAGAGCGCGCAGAAAAAAATTATTCCTTTCGGGAAGTGAGCGCGACGCCGCCGCTTCGGCTCGTCTCCGCGCCGGAGACAGCGCGCGTGCGTGTGCGCGCACCTTGCCACTCGGCGATGTCGTCGTCCGGTGCCGCGGCAGCGTGCCGAGATAGCGTCACGCTCACGGCCGCGTTGCTCCCCAAGGCGGAGGTCGCCGTGCCCGTGCCCGTGGAGGAGGAGGCGCCGCCGGTGCTCACGTGCAAGCCGCCTGGCCGGCTTGCCAGGGCGGTGAAGGAAGCCTGGTCCGTTTCGTTGTCCGTCACATTCCCCACGGCGCCGTCGATGTCGGCCGGCGCGGCGGCGGCGGAGGCGCGGTCCATACTGGGCCTCGCTCTGCCGATGATCCTCACGGGGCTGCTGCTCTACCTCCGGTCGATGATCTCCATGCTCTTCCTCGGCCGCCTCGGCGGGCTGGCCCTCGCCGGCGGCTCCCTCGCGATCGGCTTCGCCAACATCACCGGCTACTCCGTGCTCTCCGGCCTCGCCATGGGCATGGAGCCCATCTGCGGCCAGGCCTTTGGCGCGGGCCATTACGAGCTCCTCGGCGTTACCACGCAGCGCACCGTGCTGCTGCTCGTCGCCGCCGCCGCCCCCATCGCCGGGATGTGGGTGTACATGCGCCCTCTGCTCCTGCTCTGCGGCCAGGACGCTGGCATCGCGGCCGTCGCCGAGACCTACATTCTCGCCTCCCTCCCGGACCTCCTCCTCCAGGCATTCCTCCACCCCGTCCGCATCTTCCTCCGGACGCAATCCATCAACCTGCCGCTCACGGTCTGCGCGACGCTCGCCATTGCACTCCACCTGCCCATCAACTACGTGCTCGTCTCCGTCTTCGGGCTCGGCATCAGAGGTGTGGCATTCGCCTCCGTACTGGCCAACTTGAACCTCCTCCTCTTCCTCCTCGGCTATATACTGTACAAGGGCGTGCACAAGCACACCGGCGGCTTCGCCCTCTCCAGCGAGAGCTTCCGTGGCTGGGGCGAGCTCGTGAGCCTCGCGCTGCCAAGCTGCGTCAGCGTGTGCCTCGAGTGGTGGTGGTACGAGATCATGATCCTCCTGTGCGGGCTGCTCGCCGACCCGCAGGCCACGGTGGCATCCATGGGCATCCTGATCCAGACCACGTCGCTCATCTACATCTTCCCGTCGTCCCTCAGCTTCGGCGTGTCCACCCGCGTCAGCAACGAGCTCGGCGCGAACCGGCCCGAGCGCGCTGGCGCCGCCGCCGCCGTGGGCCTCGCGCTCGGCTTCGCGTTCGGCGGCGCGGCGTCGGCGTTCGCGTGCGCCGTGCGCGGCTCGTGGGCGTCCATGTTCACCGCCGACCCGGCGATCGTCGCGCTCACCGCGTCCGTGCTGCCCATATTGGGCGCGTGCGAGCTCGGCAACTGCCCGCAGACGGCCGGGTGCGGCGTGCTGCGCGGCAGCGCGCGGCCCAGGGACGCAGCCAGCATCAACCTCCGGTCGTTCTACCTCGTCGGCACCCCCGTCGCGCTCGTCCTCGCCTTCTGGTGCCGCTACGACTTCAGGGGCCTCTGGCTCGGCCTCCTCGCGGCGCAGGCGGCCTGCGTGGTGCGCATGCTGCTGGTGATCGGGCGGACGGACTGGGCGGCGGAGGCCAAGCGCGCGCAGCAGCTCACCGCAGCAGGCGCGGTGGTGGCGGCCGTCGACGAGGAAGAAGGCCTTGGCAAAGGCGAACACGCCGGGGAGGGGTCGTCGGGGATGCTCGTCGGCGTTGTGATCGCGCAACCAAGTGATAAGTGCTGAGTGCTGACAGCTACCGGCCTGTCCAATTCGTTCGACATTTCAGGCCACTCTTCTTTATTATTATTTTTTTCATATTTTTGGCGGGAGTGGAATCAGAGGCTGACAGAGAAACGATTTTGTTACCAATTGGTAATCTGTAAAGATTTTTTTCTGATGGTTATTGCAGAAGATGAGAAGATTCACTGAAAATATCAAAGATGTTCCTTTTCCTCTGGCAAAACAGCCTTCCTCACCAACATTTTGCTTTCGCAGCCACCGCTGGTCAAAGTGAGCATGGGCGGCTAGTGTTTGCAGTTGCAGTTGCACCCCCATGATCTGAAATTCTGACGACCGAACAAAGGAAAAAAAAACAGAGTTGTTTAAACCTTGATGCTTCATGTATCATCAAATTTCAACATCCCAATAATGTTGCTTGCGATATTACCGTGATGACACATTACAGTCCTTAGAGAATTAGAGACGTTGTAAACGAGCTCTCCATGTATTTGTTGCAGGCGAAATATGATTTTCTTTTGGGATGCTAGTCACGATGATCCGTCCAAAGCAACTTAAACAAATAAGTAGCTGCAGGCAGTTTTATCTAAATAGTTTTATATAATTTCATCATATAGCTGCACATAGTATTATATGAATTCATAAAGTTCATGAGTCGGATTAGGGGGGCCAATGGGGACCCGTTCCCCGATCCCTGGTGGGGAATTCCTCTATTAGGGGATGGGTATGGGGAGAAGTTAACCCCCGCGGTAATGTAAATGGGGAAAAACTATTCCCCATCGGAGATGGTGTGGACGGGGAGTCGAGGACGAGGAAAAATTTTCCCCGCGGGGACCCGATTGGGGAACCGAAATTAGTTTAATCTATTTGAATTGTTAGGAGTCGCAAACATGTCATCTAGCCCATTATATCCATATTTCCATATATGCATTAATTAAATCTCTAAAGCATACTTATTTTATTATTCCTTCTCTCTTGACATGATTTTAGGGTAAAAATGGTAATAAGTGTTTTCCTTTTGTATAATTTTCGCGGGGGTGGGTCCCCGACGGAGCCCCGCCACCCGAACGGGGATGGGGAATTTTTAATCCCCGCGATGGGGAACGAGGACGGGGATAGGGACGGGAAAAATTTTAGATTGCGGGGACGGGGATGGGGAAGCACTCCCCGACGGGGAATGCCCCCATTGCCACCCCTAAGTCGGATCCCATTATCGGAGTATAGTTATTACTCCCTCCGTTCTTTTTTATTTGTCACCGTTGACTTTTGGACATGTCTTTTTACTAATCGTTTTATTCAAAATTTAGTGCAAATATGCAAAAATATAAGTCATATTTAAAGTACCTTTAATGATAAAACAAAGTATAACAAAATAAATTAGAATTAAATAGTTTTTTAAAAAAGATGGACGATAAAAGGGTATATTTAAAAGTCAACAACGACAAATAAAAAAGAAAAAAGCGTATGTAATTCATATTGTTTTCAGGTGGTTTCAGTCCATTGAAAAAAATTGAAAACGGCGATCCTTCCTATTTTCTTTTCCGTCCTAGGGTCTTATTGATAAGCAGTTAAACACATCTTTTACTGAGAACGAGAATTTGACACCAAATAGGACAGTGGTCTTCTCGTATGTGAAGAGACTAAGAGTAAAGAGTTCAAGTCGAATTTCTTTTACCGTGTGCCAGAATTTCACACGCCAGATCAGATTTCCCGGTTGCGTTACGCTAACACATTGTATTAGATTAGATATATATACATGTCGATATGCGTACGCTGCCGATCAGAAGATTTATGATTCGGAATCCATCACTGACATATGAATCAACGTACCGTGATCTGAGAAAGAATGATCCTATGCTAGTGATGGCCATATTTTAAACGAATACCGATGGACGGTACATTTTTACATACGGTATAGATGTTTCACGTGTTTAATGAGCATTTCATATGTGTTATGTTTTAGAGTGTTTAACACCGTGTTTTATTAGTGTTTCATGTGTTTCGCACGGTGTTATTTCTAAATGTTTCACGTGAAACAACTATATTGTTGCAACGGTTTACCTTTCACTAGCAACCTTCTTTTTTATAAAAACAAAGCAATAGTAGTCTGTCGTAGCTTGACTCAAACCCTTCCTAGGCAGCCATGCAAATGCTCCGTGTGTTTCTGGAGGAAAACTCGAGATTACAAGTATTCTTGGAAGAGCAACCTTTGCCGGACAGAGTAAACCCAAGCACCTAAATCATCCTAAAACTTTCACTTGTCCGAATAATTCCCAGATAGCTCTGCATGTCCCGAGCATCGACTTCTCGGGCACGCGTGCTGCTCGGAAGAGCGTCGGACAAGGTTCCCGACGTCATGTGGGTTCAAATTGTGCGATGGAAGAACATTACACTACGACCCTAGTGTGGGGGCTAACCAATGTGGCGTGTTTATATCGCGCGCTAATGCGACATAACTAGGGTCTTATTATCGTGTAATTAGACATGGCAATTACCAGCTTAAGCATAATATACAAACCCTACACAGGTAGAAAGAGACCAAAAAATTGTACGCACGCTCATTCGCCCACACAAACAAAGCACCGGAGACAGGGGTAGGATTGTTATCCCCGTCTCGACGAAGCCTAAATCAGGATAGATCTCTATATCTATTTTCTCACATTCTTCACTTTGACATCTTAAAAATCCCATCGAGACAGAAAGGAGCTTCTTGATGTTTCATTAAAGAAATAAGTTTGACTAAAAGCTTTGTTCTCAATTGTCGACATGGCAAACCGTCAATTTTGATGTATGTTTGAATGCAAATTTGCTCCGTTCTATTTTAGTTTATACCGCGTTACTAAGAAAAGAACCGCTATATAGGCATATAGCTCAAACAATGAGCTGCTGCTATGGTATCATGTCCGGGACTATGTTAAAAATGAACCACATAGGATAAAAGAGGATCTTTTTGGTCATGGTTTTGGTCGTGAAGACATTGAACTATGCCTAAGACTGATTTTGGTGGTCGAACATTCTAACCGAATTAACTTGATTACTTTGAAAATGTATGATCCTTAACGCAGCCATCAGTAGTGTTGACCGGTTTGACTTGTCATACATTTTATTTAAAACATTTCATGATATCTAAACTACACTATAAGAGTTTCGTATGATTATCTAATTTCATAAAAAAAAAACTACAGGTTTATATACTTTGCACAGTTGTTTAGCATTTTTCTATTTTTAAGAATACGAGGGTGGTAGGGTTTAAAAAATTATACTTGGTAAAATACGAGAAAAATTACAAAACATGTAGATTAAATAGCTGAGAACTCAATATATATAATTTAGTGTTAATTTTATGAAATATTATTACTAATGCTAACAAGCAATCGTCGGGCTTGTCTTCTGGGTCAGATACCACCATATGTGTGGGAGGCAGGAGAGTGTCTTAGCGCTTCTATATTTCTATGCAAAAATATATATAGGTCAAACAACTTTTAATTAGTCAAAACCACACTTTTATGGGTGGAGAGGCTGTTTGCGTCTGCTTTTCATATTTTTGATGATGAAATTAACCCAATTTCAGAGCATAAGGATCGAAATGGGCTGAGGCCATATTTTAGAGAGGAATATTTTCAAAAAAGCAGGAAGCAGATTATCTTTTTATTTTTTTCCTTCAAATTTTGATGAAAACGTTGTGGATTCCATCAAAGAGGACCGAAGTTGCACTGTTCATTGCCTTGGTCGTACTCATGCATGCATCTGCTCCCATTTACAGTACTGCGAATGCCAGACCATGCCTCTGCCCTGCGCCAGCCAGAGGATCTGCCTCCATCCGGGCGGCGAGGGCCGAGGGGTGGGGGGATGAGATTCCTCTGCTCCCGGTGTCCCGTCGGGGGGCGCAGGACCAACCAGGGCTCCCCGAGCCACGACGGACGGTGGCACGAGGTCGAGGTGGATCCGCCTGTGCCGCGCATAATTATACAGGACTCCGTACAATGATTCCAAGGCTACCTATATAAGCTCGCAGGCGTGGTGGTGAGGTGACGGCCGGCTACCTGCGCCGGCAACGGCACCCGGCGCCGGCACGGGTGACCTACGCCGTATAAACAATTTCCCTGGCTGGGCTTCTTCACGCTCCGAGAGGATAACACTGTTTGGATGGCCCCAAGGGCCAGTATAAAGTGTACAGTAAGAGTATAGGAAATTAACGGTTGCCGATGCCTGGGATAAAATATAAAGTTTTAAGTGCAATCATGGTCAATAATTAAGAAGCGCATAGTGTGGTTTTTAAAAGCTTATCTACTTACCTATTTGTACTTATTTATTTATCTACCTTATTCAAATACAAACATGTCAATTCTTAATGTAACTTTTTTAATCTCTAAGATGTGTCTCAAAAAAACTCTACTCCTTCTGTTTCACTATATTTATCCATGGTCTCAGAAAAATATGATTCGCAATGTTTGTCCATTAAGAATATCAAGAGTGTAATTATTGTGACGTTTTCGCTCTTTACCCCAATTAAATGCTTAGTAAGAAAAAAAGTAGTTGTAACATGCTATTAAACAGGGTGTTGGTGATTGATAAGCGGCCCATCCCAAGATGGGCCTTGGGCCGAGTCCGTACCGGCCCACCGCGTGTACAAAAGATCCCAAAGGTCGCCCTTGGCCGTACCGGAGAAAACGTCTAGCCCGCCAGGGTCTCTCCCGGGCTTGACCAAGTCAAAAACCACGCCCCAGCAGGCGTCACGCACCTTAGCCCGGGAGCGGGTCCCGCGGGCAGTCCACCTGTCCGTGGGCAGGTGACAACAACTGTCATGCCCCACCGCACTTTCCCCGGCCTTGACTGGGAGGAACTGTGTCTCCTCGGTGATGGTTGTTACGCTACGCGACGCCCCCAACGAGTGGCGCGAGGCTGGCTCGGTCCAGTCAATGCTATTTTGGGGATAAAGGGAAAGTGCTTTCTCCCTAAAGCATGTTCCTCCCCTGAATCGGCATTCCAAGACAAATACGTGTCCAATACTAACCTGACCAGTTTCCTCTGCAGGCTCCAGACCAGGCAGAACCCCGGAATGAGACAAGAACACCGTCACTAAAGCAGAGACGGGCGCGGGGCCCGCCGCATCAGCTCCAGGCGACCCGCCGCGCCTATAAAAGGAAAGGCCCCGGATCCGGTCGGGGCCAAGCGATTCAGGTGATTTTCAAGCAGCCTCGAGTGATCCCAAGCAATCCAAGCCACCCAAGCAGCACACACATCCAAAGCTTCCTTAGCAGTAGCCGTAGTCCTTAGTCGAGACTCCCCTGTAAGCTTGGGATCGGTGCCTTCAAGCCCGGGCTCGACACCTCTGTACTGTTTTCCACCGCATAATCAACAAGAGCTGGAGTAGAGCTATTACCCGGCAGTAGGCACTCAAACCAGGGTAAATCGCTTTTGTCTTCACGGTTTGTATTCCTTTCTTCTTTCTTCTCCCCCTCTCTCTTTCTCTCACCGTACGAAGGACTTATACCTGAATTGCCAAGTCGCACCAGGCGCTGTCCGGGAAGACCGCGCGGCCTGAGCCCCCGTGAGCTCGGCCGCCGCCCCGGGCTGCTGAGAAGAGTGGTCGTTGGGCCTCACACCAACTACAAATTCGTCTACCGGTCTGTGGACCCGCTACCCTTCAGGGGCGCGTTTCCCAGACACCGACACAGGGGTATAATGGTCTTTGCATATAGTTTTTTTAAAACTATTACTTCCTTGATCAGTGTGCATAGTGTGCTATGGCCTATGGATAAACATAGCGAAATAGATGGAGTAAAAACAAATTAAATGGCCTATACCCGGCTCTCGAGCCCACCTAGAAAAACCCTTAAAAGTTTATGAGATAAGTAAATAATAAGATAATACATAAACAAATAAGATGTGAAAAACATCCTCACATGTGTTGGAACTAGAAGTTGAGGTGGCGACGAGTCGATCACTACCTAGCTTGAACTGATTTGGCTCACTAACTGGACAAGATAGGGAAGAAGCTTCGTTCATGGTTCAAAAAAGCTTGCTAAGTGAAGATGGGAGGAAGTGATCGAGGAGTTAAGAGAGAATCTAGCCACAGCAATGAGAATATAGGTGGGGTGGCGGACGATAGTGCACTGCTAGCTAGGAAGAAGGTGGAGGCAACATGGATCTAGCTAGGAGGGAGAAGAGAGGCATTGGTTAAATCCTATCGTGCGACTCCCCATCCATACAACATGGTGAGAAAAAACGAAGCAGAACAAGTGTCATCTAGAGCAAGAATGGAGCAAAGCAAAGATGACCGTCTACACCTCTCTCACCGAATACCAATTAGACCAAGCAAGGCTAGGGAGACTCCAAGGATGATGGCAAGAAACAAAGAGGGCCACATCGATGACACCTAGGGTAGTTGCTACGAAGGAGGTTTCCAAATTAGCAAATCCCCAAGGAGAGCGGAAGGGCCAATTTGAGAGCCACAAAAACCAAGGGATAAGCTATATAACAGAGGGCCATAGTGTGTTAGCATATGCATCATTGGATGCTTCTTAAAGAGATGGGCTACAACCATTTTGCCTTATGTAATTTTTTTAACCTTGCTTTGATATGATGGTGGGAGGGCACTATAGTCCTCCCCTCAAGGTGCAAGAGCAAATGATCTTCACGCCCTAGGAAAGAGAAATAGTTAAGCAAGGTCTTCAAGGTCATTTGCTCATAGAAGCCCTATACTGCTCATATGGTTTTACGTTTCTGATGTACCTTTTGTCCTATGTAGGTTGTACTTTTGTCCTATGTAAGGGGAAATGAAGACTTGTAAATGGAAGAAAAATCATTTTTGTAATAGACGCCTCAAGGTCTAGATCTAGAATTATGTTCTCTTAAGGGGTACCACTGTGCGCGCCCGTTTGGGTGCCACTAAAGCCTCAAACAATTGCTAGGAGTGCCTCCGGGTGTGTTTATCTGGCTAAAGGTGACAACAATGAGAAGCTGAGAGAGAAGATGGGCAAATGCGTGTGATGATGAGTAAGGATGAGGAGGGAGGGGGAGGTAGGGGCTGAGGAACTTGGAGGATGAAGGCATGCCAAGACACTTATGTGGCATCATGGGGAAATTGGGCCAAGGAGTCACGCCTTATACCCCATGTGCAGATCCACAACCAAGCCACAAAGCTATGAGCTATCCACGAGTAGGGGTGAAACGGGTTGAATCGAATTGGATAATGGTTAAATAAATCCATATTCATATTATTTTCTAGATATACATACGAATAGCGTGGATATGGATACGGATGATATTGGCGAATTCGAATCGAATGTGGATCAGATCAAATACGATTGCGGATATATACCAATTGAAACATTTAAACACATAAATTGTATTCCCGAAAACCAAATACAACACATAAATAACTCAAATAATTAAAATATCATTATAATTTATATTTGTATGTATGCTATGGGCTTAAATGACTAAGTCGGTGAGTTATGAGTCAGTTAGCTATGGGTCTAAATAGCTAAATATTTTCTTCATAATTCATATTTGTCGGTTGGGCTTTTGTATTGGGTTGTTGGGGATTTGTATTGGGCTGGTAGGCTGATATCCAAATAAAGATTCGAATATGAACGATATCGGATATCTGAATCCGTCAGGATCCGACGCCCGTATCCATATAAAAATATTCATATTTGAACCCATATACGAAAGTATCTTAAAATATTTGAACTAAAAAATATCCGATCCAAAAATATCCGAACTGAAAAATATCCGACACTTTTTCACCCCAGTACACGAGCAAGCCACCACCTCGGCTTGGCTTATTTTTTAATCGAACTAGAAAAAACTTGAGCACAGATTTGTTGGCTTACGAGCCGAGAATGCGCTATGAGCCAAATTGTCGGCTCCAGATGGAAGGGCAACACGGCGAGAAAGTATTTTTTCCTTTATATATTACTCCCTCCGGTAAAAAAAAACAAGTCGTTGTTGACTTTTGGACACGCCTTTGACCATTCGTCTTATTTAAAAAAATTACGTAAGTTATCATTTATTTTGTTGTGATTTGTTTTATCATTAAATATACTTTATGCATGATTTATATTTACACATGTTTGCACTAAATTTTTGAATAAGGGCACGGGTGACCTACGCCGTATAAACAATTTCCCTGGCTGGGCTTCTTCACGCTCCGAGAGGATAACACTGTTTGGATGGCCCCAAGGGCCAGTATAAAGTGTACAGTAAGAGTATAGGAAATTAACGGTTGCCGATGCCTGGGATAAAATATAAAGTTTTAAGTGCAATCATGGTCAATAATTAAGAAGCGCATAGTGTGGTTTTTAATAGCTTATCTACTTACCTATTTCTACTTATTTGTTTATCTACCTTATTCAAATACAAACATGTCGATTCTTAATGTACCTTATTCAAATACAAACATGTCGATTTTAAATAAGACGAATGGTAAACGGCGTGTACAAAAGTCAACGGCAATTTATTTTTATGACAAGAGGCTTAGATTTTACAAAGCTATAGGTCGTCGTTGCCCCTAGAATGACGCGTCGCTTTTAACCACGTCGTGACACCTCGCATTTAATTCGTCCTTTGCTTGGTTACCAGCGACGCAGGTTTCAGACGTTGGATCGAGCACCATGCTGCGCGTCATGCACGTACTGTAGAATACCGCGGAAACAACACTGGCGTTCATGTACGCGCGGTTACAAATTTTCCATCCGACGCACCTGATCAACGGAAAAGAAGAGGGCTATATAACAAGGGTCAAGGGATCGATCCACTTTCGGGTCTATGCGCCTTCGCGTTGTGAATCAGTGGATGTGTAGTTAGCTTGTCGTAAAAACGATATGCCAGTATCCGTATGTGCAGGCTAAGAGTTTTTAGCAGTATATAGTAGATTATGGGGTTGGTATACGTTGCGATTCTGCTCGGTTACAATCCGGCGTTAGCGTGGAAGCGATTACCTCTCCTTGCTTGAATCAACAGCTTATGTTTGGCACAAGGATATGGTATTATCTCGGGATGATATCGCAGCTGTGTAGTTCAAGTCAATAATCTTTCTCGGTTTGGTCACTGCAACTAATCGAGTGGAATTTGATCGCATCTCTTCCGATGGCTCCTGAGTAAATGCAAGGCTGAATGGTTGGAGGCCTGTAGCCATTAGCGTCTTTTGAGTGAAAGCAATTGCGTTTAGCTATCGACTTAGCAGGAAAGCGAAATCATTTGCTCGTGGCAAAGTCAATAGCCAATGGCAATGGCGGTGAGTCCCTTTTTTGTGGTTGGTGCTGAGATAAACGTACTGGATGTATCTTAAAATCGATAATATTTAGATTTGGAAGTTCAATACACATGATTTCATCGGACACGACAACATCATTAAAAGAAAGAAACTCCCAACCCATGTGAGGCAATTAAAACCCATGAGACTCACGAGTCCAACTACTTGCATCGCCGCCTCGTCTAGCTCTCCATGGAGCTTGGGGGTGAGCTGCTCCCTATTTCTAATCTCTCCCTAGTAGCTCTCCTCTACTGGCTGCGCTGGCCCTGCCGTTGCTCGTGCCTCCCATAATCTCTATAGCACACCTATTTTCCGAACGATATTACTGAGGTTCGGACGTCCGATACACATGCTTCCGTCGGACGCAACGACATCAACCAAACAAAAAAGCCTTCAAGCTTCATAATCAGAAACTTATGAGACTTGCAAGTCCAAAACCCTGTCCAACTACTTGCATCGCCGCATCGTCTAGCTTTCCACCGAGCTTGAAGGTAGCACCGCTCCCTACTCCTAATCTCTCACTCGTACGTAGCCCTTCCTCCACTACTCCTCTACTGGCTGCACTTGTCGGCGTGCTCGTTGGTGTTGGCGCCACCGTTGCGATTGCCTCCTGTGATCTCTAGTAAACCCTATTTATAAAACATCTCTCTTCCCTAGCATCTGGATTTGGTGGATCTCTCCTCCCTCATCTCTCTTTCTCATGTCTAATTTAGAGGAGATGGTAGGGATTTAAGATAGATGAACAGATTTGGAAGGAGATGCCGAGATTTGGAGGAGATGGCTATATTTGGAAGGAAATGGCCAGATTTGGAAGGAGATGAACAGATTTAGTAGTAGATGGGGAAGAGAGTAGAGGTTGAAGAAGATGGATATTTTGAATCGAAACGTGCTCCTTGTATGTTGGAAACATGAATTTTGCCATGGTAAAACATTAGGTTATGCGGCCGAAACATTTGGTTTTAACATACTGAAACATTTTAGTTTTGCCCTGTTGCAACATTTGGTTGTCCATTGAAACATTTGAGTTTGTCTGTTGCGACATTTGGTTCTGCCTACTGAAAAATTTGGGTTTGCCTATCACAACATTTTGTTTATGCTCTACAAAATTGTTTTTGGATTTTCCTGTTACAACATGTGGTTCTTCTCACCGAAAAATTTTGGTTGCTCGTTGCAACATTCGGTTCTGCCCATTTAAACATTTTGTGTTTGTTTGTTGCAACATTTTGGTTTTGTCCACTAAAACATTTGGTTGACATACTGCAACATTAGTTATGCTCGTTGCAACATTTTCTTTAACTTACTGCAACATCGTTCGATTTGATACAACATTTTGATTCAAAAGCACCACAAAATTTCGATCAAAGCATTAAAACTTTTTTGAAATAACTGCAAGGTCGTCTTTTTCTATCGGACGTTCGATCCGTAGTCCATCCCATTTAAAATACAAAGATAAGTTTTTTTTGTAATAGGAGGCAAACCCTCGATTTCCATTCATTCAAATAGAAACATCATTATAGCTTACTTTTTTTTACATGACCCTTTTTTCTATCACTACACTCTACTCCCTTCTCCTTCGTTCTAGGCTTGGATGCCAGCCTCGGCTCCCCCTCTTCTAGTCTGGACTCTCTTTCTTTCTAGTTCTTTGGCTTTGTTCGGGGCTTGGGGCTTGGCTCGGCTCCCCACTCATCTCTTAGCTCTAGTTTGGACTTCCCTTCTCCCTGGTTTTGAGCTTGAACGTCAGACTCAACTCCCCCATCCTCTTCTAGCTTGGGCTTGGACACCGGACTTGGCTCCCCTATCCTCTTCTAGCTTGGACTCCCTCTTTGGCTCTGGCTTGAACACCAAGCTCCCTCTCTGGCTCTAACTTGGGGTTGATGTCATACTCGGCTCCCTCTCCTCTTCTGATTCTGGGCTTGGATATCGGACTTGGCTCTCCCCTCCTCTTCTAGCTTGGACTCCCTCTATGACTCTAGCTTGGGGCTTGGATGCCATGACTTGGGGCCTCCCTCCTCTTCTAGCTTAGACTCCCTCAGCTTCCCCTCCTCTTCTGGTTCTAGGCTTGGATATCAGACTGGGCTCTCTCCTCCTCTTCTGGTTCTAGGCTTGGATATCAGACTGGGCTCTCTCCTCCTCTTCTAGCTTGGATTGACTCCCTCTATGGCTGGCTTGGGGCTTGGATACCTGACTTGGCCCTCCTCTTCTAGCTTAGACTCCCTTGGCTCCCCCTCCTCTTCTGGCTTTGACTCCTCTGTGGCTCTGGCTTGAGGCTTGGCTCCCCCTTCCTCTCTTGGCTCTTAAGCTTCCACTCATCTCTTCTGTCTCGGCTTCATCTCTTTCCACTGGCTTAGACTATTCTCTGTGGCTCATCTTCCTCTTTCTTTCTTCTTAGCTCGGTTCCACTTTTTCTTCTTTTTTTCGACTCTTGGCTACCTGAAATACATTACAAAAATAGTGCCTGGCTTGGCTCCCCCTTCCTCTCTTGGCTCTTAAGCTTCCACTCATCTCTTCTGTCTCGGCTTCATCTCTTTTCACTGGCTTAGACTATTCTATGTGGCTCATCCTCCTCTTTCTTTCTTTTTAGCTCGGTTCCACTTTCATCTTCCTCTTTCTTTCTTTTTAGCTCGGTTCCACTTTTCTTTTCTTTTTTTTCGGACTCTCAGCTACCTGAAATGCATTATAAAAATAGTGGCTACCTAAAATCGAGATCAGGGGTGAGACAGCTAGGTTCGATTCTCGCACCCAGGATCTACCAATGGAACTATAGCTCATCCTCACAAAGAGATGTAGTTTTTTAGCTGTCACCGATGTGGCTATGAGGCAGTTGTACTTATTTTGATTGGTTTCTTTGCTGCGCATTGACTTTGAAATGAAAAGCATCGATGAATGGCTGAATTTCTTGTTCGTACTTATACCCTACTTGCCAGATACTCGAAATTTGTCCCTTGGAACATGATTTTTCATCCAAGTTTAAAACCAATTTCGAGCAGCAGCGTCCATTGCTATCCTTTTTTAGCGCATCCATTCGTGTCTTCGAAACGGAGGCATTCAATGTCTAATGTATCAGCTTGTACTAAAAAAACGCAAAAAAATGCACCGTCCTATCATAATCACATGCACAATCTCATATTCTCAAGTCTCTCAGTTCAACATTTTCAGGTACATATTGGAGTTGTTTAGTCATTAGTGTGAGACATGCATGATTAAAAAAGAAACACGATTTCATGCCTTCGGCCTCATCTTTCTGCTCGTTTGCACCACTCAATTAATCAAGACCAATTTCCAAACGTCATTTGTGACGTCCATCTTGATTTAAAAACCAGTCCCAACCGACATTTGCGAGGAATTTTACGATTGGGAGCAGCAGGCCACAATCTTGCACATTTGGTAGCTAATGCGATCGATCTCTAGTTCGTGCTACATATCTCTTGACATGACACTATAGTGTGATTTCTACATGCTTAAGCGATCATGAAGAGGTAATAACAGGGAAGAGTTCCTTGGGGGAAGTAAAGAAGGCAGCAAGTCAACAGCACCTCGCAATCATCTCGCCGCCCTTGATTACCAAGCAAAGTGTGCCAGGCAGCGACCTGTAAAGTGATAGTGAATTAGTGATCCTTGGTGCTACCCCCCCACCCCCAACACACGTACAACCCCCCAACACACACAGAGAGACTGGCACACATTTCGTCTGGAAACCGGCAGTCTGGCAGGTACTGAAACAGTTCGCAAATTCGTCCCCTTGCTAGTACGAAGCTCGATTCCCCGGCTGCTCGGACCACCTCCAGAAACGGACGCCAGCCACACCGGCCGGAGCGCCATGATCACTCCCCTAGCTGGTACGCAGATCACATTCAGCTCACGGTAGTACGTATCTAAGGAGTGGCACGGGACCAGGAACATCCAGAGTGGCTAGGCCTGGATCTGGAGGAGCACGGTCAATTCTGAGCCCTGAATCTCTGATACGCCAAGCTACTACACGAGAGGGGTGCTAGTATATTGTTGGCTCCAGCCAGTGGCGTGGCAGGCCAGCACGGCAAGTGGCCAAGCGTCCCTTGGAAGTGCAGGCCAGTGTCCCGTCCCGATCGATCCCGGCCGTCGCGAGCAGCGGAGGGGCCGTGGGCGTGGGAGTCTGGGGCTCTGGGCGAGCGGCCGAGCGCGGCGGCTCTTGGGGGATTGTTTACGCACCACGCGCGGCTGCGGCAGCCTGCAAGTTGGAGCGGCCAGCCAGGACAACGAGGGCGCGTGTCCCGTGGTGGGGGAGCAGCGCCCCGGTGGGGCGGTGCGAGGCCCACCGCCCGCCCGCCCGCGCCAAGCGGAAGGGGCTCGTCCGTCGTGCGCGCACCGTCCTCCGTCGCGTTGCGTCCGTCCCATCACGTCGCCGCGCACTCGCCGCCCCCACGGGAGACGTGGGCGGAACGCCTCGCGATCTGGCACGCACGAGCTAATATACTATGGTCCTTTTATTTGCGATTTAATTTAATTTAGTTTTATTCGATTGAACTAGATTTTATCAATCTTTTAAGATCAGTATAATCATTTGAAGTTTTATGTGGTTTTTCAAAAAAATATTCTTATTTTTTCGTATTTTTAAGGAGGAACTATATATCGGTGGGCGGCCGCCGGCGGCCGTGAATTGGAGGGCACGCGTGCGCGCGGGCGGTGCAGTCGGCGGCGGGCGCGCCCGCGCGCGAGGACCAGGCGAGGATTGTTCGCTGGTTCTTTCCAACCGTGCACCGCCCCGAGCCACGCCCACTACATGAGGATCGGAGTGCCGATCCGCTACCGGCACGATGATGCCACAAGGTTTTGGGTCACATACGCTGGCCTGCACCCAGATCGATAGTGGGCTACCTCGGACGCACGCCTACAGCGGCGCTGAACGTTTCGACGTCATAGCTAACATAAAGAAATCACACAAGACCTCGTCGAGAGTTTCGAAAGAAACAGGAGACCTCGTTGGCCCGCGTACAGACAGCATATACAGAAGATGTCTGTTTTGTTCACGGGAACAATGCTAGAGCTTCCTAGCTAGTTAAGTTCCATGCTTACCATGTTAGTATTATCTACGCGTCATATTCCATATGTTTCCACTCACATCCTTCACTCCGCTTTTTATAGTTGCTTGCATTGTGTGGTCGAGCCTTATCTCTATTTTCATGTACATTGTGAGAATTTGAATCCGGGTGATAGACTTCACAACTCAAGTTGGCAGGAACCGAAGGAAATCAAGACATAATCATGCACACTTTGTCAAACTGTAATGGCACAGGCGAGAATATACTATAAAAGTTTACCTTCGTTTTTTCCCCTCCTGTTTTCCCGTCTTTTCTGAAGTTGCACGCCTGCTAGGCTGGAGACCACCACCATCAGGCTCTTCAGAAAAATGTTCGGGGGAAGCAATCCCCTGAAGGGATAAGATTTTGTACAATATCAGCAACGAATAAAGCCATTCCACTATATGATACTGGCTAGCTAAGTGCCTAATCTATTCGTTTGGATAAGCTAGTAAAACTAATCACTTCAATCAGGGCTTCATCCTAGGAAACAATGTCTCAGCAGCTGCAAGTCTGCCAAGTATGGAACTCTACTCTTGGATAGAGACAAGAAAATTAATCAGAGCAAAGACGGACCACATGTTTTTTTAAAAATAAAGAGAAACCATACGAAAATAATGGAATCATGAAAGGTGCAAACGTTAACTATTGGTGGTGTGCACCAATAGTTTTATTAATGTACATTGATATCAGCAGAATTTCGGGCTGGTGTTCTTTATTGACAATTTGTTTTGATATAAGTTCCCAGATAAAAATCTGTGACAGAATGCCATTTTCGATTGGAAGTTGATCAAATATCAGTAGCCAATGACACTGCCCGGTTGAGATCACAGATTTTTTTAACATTGCATGAACAAGCCTTATTCAGTACCTAGTTATCTACACAAGAACGGACAAAAAAAGATCCAGTCGTAAGAGATCATCTGGCTGTACAAAAGAAATTTACGTTTGAACAAGTATGCCCTTTATGTATTCATTTACCACAAAATGTATGAGCAGAGCCTGCACAAGCACGGTCAGAGAGTACTACTTAAGCACAAAAGATGACAAGAGTAGCATAAAGAGGATGCGGCATGCAAACAATAATGGTCCAATTCTTGCATTTTCTGCCAACCGTATTACCTTTTTGATGCAATGTAAACTCCTGGAAAGCGTAGGAAATAAAAGAGAAAATAATGCAATGAAATCAACATATGTTAACAAATAAACATGCAGCCAACTAAGAAGTGCAGGCAACAACTGTGAAGTGCACACAAATCACCCTGAATCTAGTTAAATCAGTGATCACATAATATCAGAGTACTGAGAACTTCAAACACTGAATAACTGTATTTGCATATGCTTACACTCTCCTTTTAACATTGACATGCAGTAGATTTTCAGTGCTCGATGGACATGAAGAACTAGCTTCAGCCTTCAGCAAAGAAAGAACATGTGGTATATGAGCAAATTTGAGTTTTGAATTAGACAGAGATACATAGGTCTTAAAAACAAAAAAGGACTAAGCGCTTAATTACAGAACACAGCAATTCAGCACATAGAACTTCAGTAAAATAAAATACTTTGGATTAAGAATGCCCACAACCAGAAATGAGCCAGAAATTATAGAAAGTTTGAAATTTTGTCAGCCCAAAGCGCTGCACAGGCAAGGTGCATGAGTGCAGGACAACCGTGAAATATAATAATTTGGTGACTTTCACTTGCTCACTTGCATTTTTCATGACCTGATTCTTATAATCTTATAATATGATATTTCTTCATGATCTGTTTAAGCAACGACCAACGAGTACATTTATAATTGATGTTGAGGAATAAATAATAGAAGCTACAAAGTAAATGCATACAATATTTCAGATAACAAACTACACCATGCGATCCATGATTCTGACAGCTATAGTCAATGACATTTTAAATGGCAAAATTTTGCAAAATGTCAAACAAGAGTTTCGGAGTATTAAAAGGCTTCAAGTTGACTTCTTTTTCTTACAATTGTTTTCAGATTGACTGCTCCTAGAAAAAGAAGCTCCATAGCTAATGGTATTCGAGTCTTAGTGGTACCCTCAGTTTCTTGCTTCAATTACCTCTGCATTGTTCACGGAGTTACAGACAAGGGGCAAGTTTGTCCAACTATTCAAGTAAAGCAAGTCCTTTTATAACTGAGCAGAACCTAGCGTGTGATCACACTTAATTTTTTAACATAAATGAAGGGAGTGTAATCCAAAAGAGAAGATTCAATATTTAGAAACATATTGTTCCTAGCAACCTAGCTGAGTCTCTTATAATGTTCATTGAAAATGTATTTCCAATCCGGAAGGAAGCCAGGAAGGAGTTCAGCGGGCTGGTCATCTACGCAGCATGGAACCTCTGGAAAGAACAAAACTGCCATCTTTTCTGCCAAACCAGCCTAACCGCCCTTAATTTGTCTCCAAAATCCGCAAGAACTTTTCAACCCAGAGCAGTGTCGCCTCCATTGTAACCATCGCTTAACCCGTGATCTATGTCGTCTTTCCTTTTTGTCTCCTGTATATTTGTACAATTTCTTTCACCCACAATGAAATTGGCAGTGCTCCTGCCTTCCCATGAGCAGTGTCGCCTCCATTGTAACCATCGCTTAACCCGTGATCTATGTCGTCTTTCCTTTTTGTCTCCTGTATATTTGTACAATTTCTTTCACCCACAATGAAATTGGAGAGAATTCTCTGTATGCCACTGGAAAAGTTTACAATCCTTTATCTACCACTCGAAATTCTCTCTTCCTTACATGCCATTGATTTAAGTTTTTTTTCCCTCAGTACCACTGCCGTTAAATCCGTTAGTTTTAGCCGTTTAAAAAGTTCATAAATGTCTAAAATGCCCCTTCAGATTAAAACTTTTAAAAATCATATTTTCTTCATTTTAACTCCAAATTGAGTAATTCAAATTTTAATATGTGTAAAATCATGCTCTACTTGATATTCAAATATTTGTAACATTTGGTATTTTCAAATTTTGTTCTTCTTTTTAATAGGTTTGATTAATTTTTTAAAAAAAATTTACATACAGAAAGTTTTAATTTTTACTTTCAAATCTGGCTATACATAATTTTATGAATTTGTAGAAATTTTCTCATGTTTTTATGAATTCTATACTATTTGTATGAATTTTTCTATTTTGTAACGTATCAAAAGGTAGGGGCATAATGGTCATTTTTAACTCCGTTATATTCTTCACCGCTTGAGTGGCACTGAGGGAAGAAAAAAAACTTAAACCAGTGGCATGTAAGGGAAGTGAGAATTTCGAGTGGCAGATAGGGAATTGTAAACTTTTCCAATGGCGTATAGGGAATTTTCTCATGAAATTGGCAATGCTCCTGCCTTCCCATTCAAAAAAAAAGTATTTCCGGTAAGAATTGTCTTTAAGTAATTCAAAATCGCTTGTTTTGCATTTACTCTGCAGTCTCATTTATTGAAGTTCAATCTCAAGCATTTTATCTTCTGAAGAAGTATATTGCTGATTTGCTGTACAAGAAAAGTTAAAGGTGCTTTCAAAAGTATAAGCATAAATATATTAATGCCATGGTCTTTACATACAAGATAGGAAGAAGGCTTGGCCTAACCTTAAACTTGGTCCAAACACCATATATCAGCTCAAACCAAGAACCTGAAATTATTAGAGGATATTGTTTTCGGCTTATATTAAATAGAGAAACATGGCAGCTCCCAAATAATAATATCATTAAAGTGCACTAGAACTTGGATGATAAAAAGCTGCTTTCCAACCAGACGAGATGTTGCTATTTTTCAATGAGAATGGGCTGAGTTAACTACGTAACTAAACTACCGTGTAGGAAAGTAGAAAAAAGGATTAATCTATAAACAGGACTTTGTGGTTATCGGATTATGCATGGTTAGAACGGGAAAAAAATAAAGTTTTCAAACAATCTAATTATGACGCAGATGATGCTTCAGAGCAAACATGAAATATGTCAGTGGACCAATAATGCCAGGGGGAAAAGCTTTTAGTGCGAGAATCATTAGGTTTGTTGGGGGCATCATTTACAGAGCATGCTGCATGGCTGCAGCGCACATTTATTCCACAGAAAAGAAGGCTCTCTTTTAAGTGTCACATAAATGAAAAATCACTATAAACCTTGAATTATTGGCAGTGGTCCTATATCCATAAAATCAAATCAAGAAAATTAGCTTTTAGCAGCCTTGAATTTGGGGAGGTGGGTTGCAAGGAAGGATATATATATAAGAGTTCATATGATATAAGAAACACACTAGGCTCTTCAGAGAAAAGTTGATTCTTGTAAACCTTTCTTTTTAATGAACATTCTTGTAAACCTTTTTATCAGGTTTGTTCTCCATATAACTAGCAAAATTATCTGAGCAATTGTGCAGTTAGATGTTAAATTGTCTTTGACATACAATTGTACTAATAATAGAAAAATACAATTGTATTTTTTTTATACAACGCAAATATATGTATATGATTAATCTCACCATTATAAATATAATTAGAACACCACCAAATTAAGTGGTATAGATACTTCTTTGTTTTTAGTTTTTTCCTCTTGGATAATGCGATAGACAATTTCTAGGATTGTTGACATACTTTGCCATTACAATGAAGACAGTGCCTTCATTATCACCAGTTTTTAATAGGAAAAGTATGTTTTACACCCTGAACTATCATGCTTCGTTCGCATACCCTTTAAACTATTAAACCAGGTATTATGTCCACTGAAACCAAAAAAGTGGTGCACATAACCCCCACAGTGGTTTGGCCGATCGGACGGCTTTCTTTTGCGGGCGACGTGGCCACCGCGAGGGTGAGCCTTAGCGAGGCGCTATATAGCGCCGCAGGCAAATAAGATCACCGGAAATGTGATAATGTCTTTCAACACAAGTGGCTACCTAAAGAGGACTAAAAAGGCTGGCAAGATTTATTTCTTCTCCTAAATCAGAACAGAGGAAAATTACATTCTATGATGCCTAATTGCTTACTGTACCAAACACCTACCATGTGTTGCTAATGAATAAAGATAATGTTTCTCTGTTGTACTAAATCTTAGAGGGAGGGTTGTACTTTACACCAGTAACTCAACACAGGTGATGATGAGAGACTGTATGAAAGAAACATCAGGGAGAACCGACATTTCTGTGGTTTTCCAGGATTGGTGCGTCTTTCACATCTTTTCCCAACCTCACATACATAGCCAAGGCCTTTTCCCCTAATCGACCCTGCATGAAAACAAAGCATTCAGTGAAGCAAGCAAGATATCAAATCAGGATTTCGATCTTGTTCGCTCAGGCGCAGAAGCATTTGAACGAGCACCTGCCGTGCGCGCCCCCATGGTACTACGGGAATCGATTATACGCGACAGCGCGAGAGAGACTCTTGCCAGCAACTTAGAGACGCAGAACAGAGCCTGACCTTCACGATCTATCAGGTCACAGAAGGCGTGGAAAGCAAACCTCCTCCTGAAGTTAAGGACGCACGATGAGAAGGGTGAATGACTGAACGACCTCTGAAACATTTTGCGGCTAGCGCGCTAATTCGTATTGGGACGTTCGCCTATCAAATAAATACTTCACTGGGCCGTAGGGTACGATATCATGATGGGCCGAAGTAGAACTGGTTTAGATTCCAATTTTACAGGCTGCTTTCGCAGGCGCTGCATAGTACGGTAGAAGGAATCCCAAAAATGGCCATTTTACAGCCTGTTGTCATAGGTGGGTGCACGGTATCCGACTATCCAGTGTTCACATCAAATTATCCGACGTGCTATATGAATTTTGCCCAACGGCTAGCTTGGCCCCTTCTCTTTTTATTGCTCTCCCCACCAACCCAGTTAGGGTAAGCACTTCACTCTTGTCAATACACTCTCCTATCTAGGGTTACCTTCTCCTCTCCCCCAATCGTCTTGCTCTGAGCTTTGGGTAGGGCTTGACAAGAGAGATCCAGTGTTTGATGCTAGCTTCATCCTTCGAACACTTATTGTATCCACAAGCTCATTTTTTTATCGAATTTATTACTCTTGGAGGTTGAGTAAAGCAAAACAGCTATGTGTCATCTACGAGCCACCAAATCTTTGTGTGGTGTACCATGGAAAGTTTGTGAAGGCCGATTCCGCCTTCGGAATCGAAAGAATCAAAGGAGTGAAGCCAATGGGTCTTAGTGTGACCTTGAAAAGGGAAAGGGTTGAAAGAGACCTAGATTCCAATGTGACCAAGCTATCTCAATAGAGACTTAGGATCATTTCAAGGAATTGAACTTCAGGAAACAAACATCGACGCGTCTCTTCTTCGCTTTTGGTTTTCCCCTCTTCACTCTCTAGCTTAATTTGCTTGTGATTTGAACTTTATGTGGTTTGCTACCTCTCATGTGCTCTACTATATTTGTTGTTGTTGTGGATTTGTTCTTACTATAGGTGGTAACTCTAAGAGGTTTGCTTTAGATTCAAACCCTAGCTCTATTTGCAGGTCAGACTGTCTAGTGTTGGTCATCGAATACTCTCGGTGGATATCGAACTATCCGGTCATAGGTATCGGATTGTCCTATGTTAAAAGCTTACGCATTAAAATTTGGTTTAAAATTTTTTAACGCATATTCACCCCCTCTAAACGACATTTTGATCCTTCAACCTCCTCCTCTTCTTCTTCTTCTTCCTGCTCCCTTTTTAATTCCTCTATAGCATGGGCATAGATAGTCGTGAACACCATGTCGAGTTCAAAGGCAATGATGGTGACATCTCTCTTCCTCGTCCATCATTAATTGCAACGACTCCTTCTGTTCTTATCGTCACTTAGGCTAGCCACACTACCTGCAAGATGTCTACACCAACCTCGGCGTATTTCCGCCGGATGTGAGCCATTGCCATCTAGCACTGCGACTTTGAACGATGGCAATGTCTTGTGTAGACCACCACTGCCACTTTGAACGACGACCCGTTTGGCATGCTGCTTTCTGAGGTTGCGTAGACCACCACTTCCCCGTATTGCCTTGTGTAGACCACCATGACATTTTTTCCCCACTCACTGTCACCGGTGTTGTTTGACCTTGTCTAACTAGTTCTAGCGCCCCCTGGCCATATCGTTAGGGCCTAGCTTATCACCCTCTACCACGAGCGATACCTCCTTTTATGCCATCTTTTCCCTCTTTACTCGACTCTTTGCCGCTGCCTCTCTCTCGTTGCTAGAGAGGGCAAGGTGGTCTTTCCATAATATCATAACAATTTTATTATACAAAGTTAATAAACAATATCATATAAGGCGATATTAAAATCTTTGAATATTAGTAAGGGAAATGCAACTAATAAGGGAGATTATTTGGCTTTAAGTTCTCGTCAGTAACATTATCCAAAACACTGAGCTTCGGGCGTCCGAGCGATCGGATGTCACGAGCCCACGAGCGAATCGTAATTTTTGACCTGACATACACCCACAACCCAGGTCACTTCTTTACTTTGGTGTTGTTTACGCATACACATATATGACTTCCCAAGCTGCTACATTCCTGTTGGGCGCTGACCAGTCTTCTCTCTCCCCTATTCCTCTATCTTCATCTCTACTCCCCGGCTTGCAAACTGCTCACCAGAGTAGCCGCTAGAGCCGACCGTCAGACCCATTACCCAAATCCATATTATCCTCTCTCTTGTGTCCTCTCTCCCGATCTCTCATCCCTCTTTTCTCTCTATGTTTGTCCCATCTCTACTCTCTTGGTAACTTTATCTAGCGAGTTTGGGAAGCTTGGTAGCTGGATCCGGCGAGTATGGCGTCGGGTAGGGCTGGAATTTTAGCTCGTGGCTCGTGAGCAGCTCGGTCTCGGCTCAGAAAAAGCTCGGGCTCAGCTCATTTACAAACGATCATGAGCCGAACCAGGCCTAGCTCGCTCGTGGCTCACTCGTAGCTCATACAAATTATGTCATTATGCACATGTTTGATGATATTGTTAATTTATTGTAATTTGTAAGCTAATATTGTTGTGAACTTATGCTAATGTTAATTTATGTATGATATCTATAGGCCCTACGCAATAGCTAGCTAGCTACTGCCTAATATCTGGCTCCCTGCTCAATTGTAAATAAGATTTTGAGATTTTGCAAACGAGTTCGCGAGCACTCGCAAGCTGCTCTTGAGCTTTACCGAGCTCGAGCTAAGCCGGCACTCCACCTTGGTCATCCGAGCGAGCCGAGCCAAGCCGAGTGCTGGCTCGCTTGCAAAAATGAGCTGAGTCTGAAGGCTTGGCTCGTTTCCACCCCTAGCATCTGGGCTCGCTGGATCCGAAGAAGAAGAGGGTTAAGAGAAGGTCCATTCCCCCATTTCGGCATGAAACTTGAACGTGGTACATATGAAACTTGGTATTTTCCTCGTGAAAATTAAAAATTTTGGTGCTAAAACTTTGATTTTTGCCTATTGAAACCTGGACTTTTTGTTGGTTGAAATCTATTTGTGTGCTGAAACTTAAGTTTTCGTGTACTAAATTTTTTAAATGTTCATTGCTAAAACATTTGATTTTTGCTGGTTGAAACTTGGATTTTTGCTTGTGAAAACTTGATCTTTTGTCTTTTAAAACTTGATTTTTTGCCTTATGAAACTTATATTGTTTTCTCGAAAAACTTCTAACAGTGTCGAGTTTTATCGATAGGTTTTCAAGTTTCAACATGCATTTTATCAAGTTCACTTCATCATTACTTCCCCAAATTTGAAAAGAAATTAGTCAAGTTTCACCGGTAAGTTTTTCAGGTTTCATCGGTACGCTCTTAAGTTTCAATAGACATTTTTCTAAGTTTTTATAACATCTAATGGATCAGACGTTCAATTCATGGGCGCCAACCCAATATTATTTCTATCCACTATATTTAATCTCTAAATTTTCTACGTGTTTTACATGATATTTTAAAATATTCATTTCTCCTGACGCTCCTCCATTGTCCTCTTGGAATATCACTTGAACACTATGGCTACTTGCAGAGAGGATGCTTGTAGATATGCTCCCTCTTGTTTACCGTCGGCGCGCAAGTCCATATCACATACAAGACCGCCTGTAAGAGCATGTACAGTGGTTGAGATAACAATTGTGTCTAACTATTTCCATGTATAATGGTAGAGATGTTTGCGCGTTTTTATAGGTAATTTGCTCACACACAAAGTTTTCTAATTCTCGTGTAGAGTCGACTCTTACTTTGGCAACGACTCAAATATTTATGCATTCTCTCTCCACGTCATCAAATATCCTATATGCCAGACCTTATAGATGACTTAAAAATTGTTGAGGTGGACTTTCGTACATGCCCTAAGCTGTAGGCCGTAGCATTCATTCCTAGTATGTATAGATGGCCAAATGGGTTGGCATGAGGCATGATATTTTGGCCTGTCTCAAGCATGAAACGGACACGATCAACATCGGGCCTAGGCCGGCACGACCCGTCCAAGCGTGTCGTGTTTGGGCCGATGGCCAGACACGCCTGTTCGGCTCGACATGATTAATTTTTTAGTCTTTGATTCATAAGTATGTATGTTCGAATATACTATGATACAACCATAAAAAAATAAACCATGTGCTAGTAACTACCTGGCGTGGCAATCAGGCAATAGAGGTTTTGAACATAAGAGATCCTAAGTTCAACCCTATGATAATTGTTTTTCTCTCTTTGTACCGTGTTTGGGCCTTGTCCACGGCCCATAGATCGGCACAGCACGACCTATTTTCCTCCTCGGACCGTGTTGGGCCCGGTCTAAACGAGCCTTGCCTAGACGGGCCCGGAATGGTTGCGTGGCTGACTTCCCGATCTTGGACTATTCCGAGTCTATTCCCCAGCGCGCATCTCCTCCATCTCCCCGCCCACGCCGCCGCGGCGGGCCCCGCGCGCTTCCCCACCAGCCACCACCACAGCCAAACCGAGCCATGGGTCCCTCGCGTCATACGGGGACGCAGCGCGCGCGGCGACCGCCGGAGCAGATCCGCTAGGCCAGACCATAGGGAGCTTACTAGCTTGTAGCAGCAGCAGTAGGCAAGGCAGGCACCCCCACCTCACAAGCCACAGGAAGATACTTCTCATTCCCACGGCCCGGCTGGCTCACCAACTCCCGGATTCCACCCCACCGCCGCCGGCGCATCATTCCTTGCGAGCGACCCACGCCAATCCCAAATCCCAAACCCCGCGCCGATGGCCACCTTGCCGGACCCCCGCCTCGCCGCTCTTATACGCCCCAGCGGCAGCCGCCTCAGCGCCGTCCAGCAACCGTCGTAGCGCGCGTGGTTGGTTCGCGTGGGGGGTGGGTGGGCGCGCGGCGGGTAGGAGGAGGTGTGGTGGTGGCCTTGGCCGCTTGGTGGCGTCGGGGGGAGATGCTGGGGTCCGGGCTGAATCTGGTGACCACGGTGATCGGCTTCGGGATGAGCGCCACCTTCATCGTCTTCGTCTGCGCGCGCCTCATCTGCGGCCGCGCCGCGCGGGCCGACACCGACGTCGACGTGGGCGCCACCGCCGCCTCCCGGGCCATGGCGCAGGGCACCCCGCCGTTCGACTTCGACATCGAGTTCCGCACCGCGGATCTCGACCGCACGGTGAGCTTGTCTTTACTCGGCATAGCGTGTAGCTGATTGGCAGGGACCGCGTCCAATCGAGGTCGGTTCCCGCATTGCTGTGCGTGGCCAGTGGATGATCTGACCTGTTGGTATTGGCTTACAGCAATGCGAGCACTGATTTCAACTTAGGTGACATATCCAATTGTGTGCGGTACTCCAGCGTAGTGCATTTGTTGAGTGACGTCGTACCTTGCACTGTTTTGATCCAGCAGTAGCAATCCCGTTTCCGTATCATGAATGGATCCTCCATTTAATTTCCGTTTTACCCCCTGGGTATCCAGCTGCTTGCTTGTGCATGCGCATTGCTGTTTCTTTACCACCTGCAGTTCAATTCAATGTTGCATGTGCATATATTTGCATGATGTAGGGGGCTTCGTTTTAACTGGAATCCGAAGGTAAATATGCCTTGCTTTCTTACAATCAATGCTGCGAACATGATGAAAATACATGAAACTAGCCATAAATACATCTCTTAGGTGTCCCAAAAACAAGGCTGAAAACAGAGAAGGAAGAATAGCTGGCTAGATAAGCTGAGCGCTATATTTGGGGGCCATTTCTGCCATGAACCCTACTAAGAAGAACCAAAAATCACCTTCTCACTGATCACAGACCTTTGTATGAGAGTATGCTTCCATTTTTTGCACTTAATTTCATATATTTTCTTTGCCATCTGGCCTTTGTTACTTCACAAATTCACATTCCCTCATAATTATCTCATGTACCATGATAGCTTTTCTGTTTTGAACCAACTCGCTGCATGAAATTGCAAGACTACTAAATGACTAAACATTGTATAAAATTGTTCTTTGTTACCAAAACAGGCAACATGGGATCATTTAAAGTGTGGTGATTGCCCCGTAAACCTGAGGCATGATTTTTTTTGGTCATAATTGACACATCATAGATGATTTGTTCTCTAGGTTGTTGTGAACATGCCATAATTTATTTCAAATTTCAAGATATCTGCCTTTTTATATATGAATATATGATGACTATATGTCTGTAGATAGATTGGGAGACATATGTGCATCTATCTCAGTTGTGAATACAATGTATATAAAGTGTCTTTTGAATTGCTTAGAGACAAGTCAGAATCAGATTCTTTCCAGCATGGTGTCCTCTGAAATATAAACCTTTAAACTCATGCACTTATGCTCTCTTTCCAGTTGTAATTGACAGCACACAAATAAAAAAAGCAATGGCATTTTGAGAAAATAAGTATGCAAACAACATATTTTACGTTTCTACTTTTAAAGCATTATATCCAAATTTTATATAGTTTCACTGCTTTCATCTCGGGGATATTTATAGGCTTTATGCAAACAACACATTTTATATTTGTACTTTGAAAACATTATGTCTAAGTTTTACATAGTTTTCCTGCTTTTTATCTCAGGTATATTTGTAGGGTTTATTTTTGCATTGGGAAAGTTTTAATATGCGCATGAAAACATCATGCATGTTCTTGCAGTTTCCTCCAAAGTTCATGCTTGGTCATCAGAGAGCAATGACCTACATTCGTTGCAGAAACTAATATATGACTGAAGAATGTGCTTTGATTGGTTCATAACTTGTATAATAAATTGAGCACTTACAATGGCACTTTAAGATTCTCCTTATATTCCTTGGCCATTTGCATACTTACATACACTCCATAAACTTGTTGTGTTTTATATTACTTGTTCCATTGTTTGAAAAGGTAAAGAAATGAGTGCAAAAAGTAAAAAATCAATGTCTTTAAATTACCTATGTATACCCACTGTAACATTATGTTTGTGATCCTCTGGGTCAATTTACTTAATGCTATCTAACAGCAGATTTTGTGTTTGCAAATTAACATTTCTCCTTTTCTTTTGTTCAATAGATTGAGCATGATCGCAGTGGGCTGGAACCTTTGGTTGTTTCTGCAATTCCTACAATGAAGTATAGCTGTGAGTCCTTCCATGAAAAAGATGATGCCCAGTAAGTATACTGTACGATTTAGAGTTGATTAATTGTTTTCTTCTCCTGTTCGCCTGTTCCTGGCCTCCTTGCATGGTCACTAGGTAGCCTTTACAAATGTTGTCTTCCTCGATTCAAATTCTCTTTTCTGAGTAGTAATACTTGTACATATATCTTTTCTGTGATTACCAGTGAAAGTCAATACAAAGCGCATATAAGATGATGTATAAGCTGAACAGCTGCAAATTGTTGTGTTGAAATAGTGGCAACTCTTTGCTCAGATCCTCAAACATTGTTATTATATTTTTTTTTTTGAAATATTGTCACAAGATTTAATATTGGGTTATTTATGCATTGTGAAGCATGTAGCAAGCTGGCAAAGTGGCTTGTGGGTTGGAAATTGAAGATGCTAGTACTGAATGAAAATGCACCTCTCTGACTAGCCTTGGTGTGTGATTTATAAGCTATTTAGCATAACTATACTATTATGTTTTTCTGAAATTAGAATTACAAGAGGCAAGAGCTATTCCTTTTTTTCCTGTCCTTTTACAATGAAGTAAAGGACGTGGGAAGGCCTGGTTACTACCATGAAACCATGCTTCCACGTGCAGCATGACCATGCATGACATCTGAGTGATAAATCTCCATAGATCTCGTTCAGAAAAATAAAAAAAACCTGCACAAATTTAATTATAGAATAAAAACTCATAACAAAAATTTTCACAAAAGTCTCCAGCCTTGATTAGATGGACCCTAATGTTAGATTTGATATTGGACTTAGAGATATATTAATTTGAAATCATTCTTTTAAAAAAGAAAGAGAACCATCTGAGCCCCTAATTTTGAAAAAGCTAGGTTTGATAGTTTGCTTAGAGGTATAATAATTAACAAAATAAAAGAATAGATAGTAGTACCTATAATTCAAAGAAACATAAGGAATTCGCAAATAGAATTTATAAGTTTTATTATACCGTGCTGCATCAGTAAAACAGTGCAATTACATGGGTTACCTGGATAGTTGTTTAGATAATTATCATGATTGTACATGTAAGTGCATGTGTGTTGCATGAAGTACGAGATATGCATATCATGAATTCGACAGGCATCTTTTTAGCATTACGGAATAGCACAAGACCATCTAACACTGGTGTTCTTTTTATTTCCTCTAGAATCTTTGTCTTCTTGGGAAACAATTATTTTATTCTCTAGCAGATATCATCGCAAATTTTCAGTTTGAACTAGATTGCTGCTTGATGATGGTTCCATTTTCTTTTGTGATATGAGTGGAGAAAGCTAAGGTCTTGCAGAGATGCCTTTACGGAGTCTTTGTTTTGAGTCAAGCAAGTAACGGATGTCTATTTTTTCTTTAACAGGTGTTCCATATGTTTAGGCGAATACAAAGATAAAGAGATTCTGCGCATAATGCCTACATGCCGTCATAATTTTCATCTTTCCTGTATAGATGTATGGTTACAAAAGCAAACAACTTGTCCGATATGCCGGATCTCGTTGAAGGACCTGCCTGGTGGAAAAACTACTGCATCCCCTGCTCGTAGTCTCCCTCAACTATTCGGCTACCCAGAGAACTCTGTCAATAGATCACCTCATTGGATACTTCCTCTTCATCGTGATCGTACTGGAGGTAGAGGAAACAGCCCAGCCTCACAAGAATCATTAGAAGTGGTCATTGAAATCCAACCAGAAAGGCATTGAGGAGACATGGATATATAGGCTATATGAAGTCAAAACTCCTGAAACTAAATTGTTTCTTGTCAAGCCGGAGGACAACTGCTATTGCAGAAATCCTGTGCATTCCTTCCCCTAGCAGCACAATTCTTGGGCGCAGAATTGCAAGGAATTTATTTGCGGGCCTTGTGTTTAGGCACTGCTTGTACATCACGGGTTGTAGATTAGCGAGTTCCCTTTACGCCACTCCGGCCTGCGTCTGCGTGGCTCATTGATGTTCTTTTTTGATGTGGTGCTGTAAATTGTGAAAGGAAGTAGCAATTAGGCTGGTCAGATTCGGAGCTGCGAAAATATTTGTAACTGCTCCGTTCATTCAGAGATCGCCAGTGCTGTACATGTATTCAGCCATGGCTCGGGAACCTTCTGAACCGCACGATGTATGCCCTACTCGAGGCTTTCCAGCTTCGATTACCCTTCTCTAGTCGTGTCTTGGGAATAAAAGGCATGGACTGTTCTTTCCGTTCTTTCGAGATCACGCGCAGCCTCAAGATCAATGCGAAAGAACAGATGGCATCCTGTAGCATAGCACTACCTTCGGTTATAAAAACTAAGTCATTGTTTACTTTTGGACATGTTTTTAACCATTCGTTTTATTTAAAAATTTAGTGCAAACATACGCATAAATCATGCTTAAAGTATTTTTAGTGATAAAATAATTCTAAAAATTATAACTGACATAGTTTTTTGAACAAGGCGAACGATGAAAGGCTTATAAACGACTTTTTCTACGAGTCACTACCTACGGTTTTCTCCTTTTGAACGCTGTGAGCATGGATAGCTACCCCTGACTCCTGTACCGGCCGCCGTGACATCTCATCAACGACGACGACGGCACCTTGTATTGCCCCCCTGTTCCTGCACTGTGAACGACTGCAAGGACACATCATCGTCCACTAGCGGATGCTATGCACAGTCGCGGTACAGCCTAGCAGTGATCGATCCAACTCTAGGTGTAGGCAACCGTGTGCCCGTGTCAATGCATAGGACAGGGTACCAAATCCCACGGAGAACTATTTATTCGCTATGGAATAGTATCGGAGTCCCAGACTCCCAGCCCAAATTAAAACTAAAATTTATGTTTGAAAATTTCAAAAATACCTGAAGATTACCCATTAAAATCGATCCTACCAATTTTTTTGGGAAAAGAATTCCGTTTCCAACTGAACGAATTTTCCGTCTAGGTTCCTCGTTAAACCAAAAGATCTCTCAATGCGAACAGACAATTTCTCACTAATCACAACGACTCTCCCTTATTCTGTCCACTCCGTTTTGATTCAATTCGAAATGCAAATTTTGGCGGAAAGAGACGAAGATTAATGATTTCCCGTGGGGAACTGAAGATCTCCGTGAAGCGTTTTTTCGACTAAAAATCAGTTTTGATCAGAACTTTGCATGGAAGGGATCGCGAGGTCTCGTGCTACTGCAATTCCGGCAAGCTGCGCCCTCGCAGGAGTCGCAGTCGCAGTCGCAGGGGCGGCCGCGCACTGTGGCGACGCTGCCCAGTAGATGGGCGCGTCAGATCGGCGGCCTGACGCGCGCCTGCAAGTTGCCGGCGCGAGGCAGCTGGACGCGGGAGGCGCATGCATGCATCGCCACATCGGCATCGGCAGTCACCAGCTCCACACGCGGCTTGCCTCGCTGCGGCGGATCCGCCGGATTTGACGTCCGCTAAAAGGAGGGGACTGATTGTTTCCGGCCGACCTCGCGGCTGCGCGCCATCATATATGTGATGATGGTGATGATGAATCTAATACCGGGTTGCTCTTCGCCGGTTTTCGGGACGGTCGCACACGAACCCGACGTAGACGGCCGATTGAGCCGAGGAGGCTTCGAATCGGACAGAGGAGAGAGCGAGTTCATACGTGCATGACATGGTACATCCATCCTATGACTCTTTGACTTCGGCAGGCTTCGAGACCGACAGGAATCAGACATGCTCCTACAGGTTTTACAGCTGCGGCTGATGGACTTCTATTTCTACTGTGGAACCGACTACCTATAATGGCTAAAAAAATAGAAATTACAATTGATTGGCTGTGGCCCTTGGATTGAACTCTTAACGGCCTAGATTACCCCATCTTTCGTATTTATGTACGATTAAAAATATTTAGTGATAAATGAATGACATGGTGGTCGGTCGTTTAACTAAGGCCTTATTCTTTTGAGCTGATCTGAATGACTGATCAGCTGAACGGCTGAAATGACTGAACTTCGAGAGCTTCTCGAGCTAGTCTCGAGATTCGGATATATTTTTTGACTTGCTTTTTAAAGCGTTCACCTTCAAAAAAACGAAAAAACGGATTCAAAAAACTCAAAGCATATGTGTTTTCAAAACGTAGATAAGTCGTTAAGCTGTTAAGCCGTTAAGCTGAAAAGAACTAGGTCTAAATTACTCACTAGTGTCATTGCCATGGAATTCTCATGAATGCCACCACATAACAATCGTCCACCATCGCTAAAACTCATCTTGTGCCATCAAATAAAACCCCTTTCGCCGCCAACAAAATTATGTACTTCTCTTCACGTGCTAGTGCAACGTTGTTCCCTCCTCAGTCATGTGTTGCCTTCTTCCATCTTCGTTCAACCTGCACCTCGGCATCAACACTACTCAACGATATGGTGGAAAGGCTTCTTGGCGACATGATGGAAAGGTGATCAATTGTATTTTAAAAATTAATTTGATAAGATTTAAAAATATAATCAAATGCAATTATTAATAGGTGAAATTTTAGTCCTACAATCAGAAACCCGGTTTGTTCTAAAAATATATTCCAGTACTTACCAGAGTATGAATTTCTAATTAGCATTCGATATGGATGGCTTATTCTATGTCAGGGCGGGTGATCTTTGAAGCTTATTATCCCAATCATTTCGCAGTGTAATTTTAGATTGATTAAAACAAACATAATGACTTGAAACATAAGAAGTAAAAGTATATGTACACGTATCTTTAACAAATCTACTATATAGTAATAAAACATAAAAATCAACTAATAAAATAAATAATTGATAAATAGCAAATTTATACTAAAATTGCATCTTGGCAAGCACCACAATTTTGGTATAATTAAAGTACAACTTTAAAATAACTAACTGATAGTTAGAAAAAATCAGACTCACGAGAATTAGCAAATCTGTAATTAATTACTGCCGCCTTAGATATTTTGACGGCGGAGGGCGGATCTTGCGGTGGGGGTGACGGCTCTCGCCTCGCCCGCCGCGGTCACGACCCGACCCGACCCGACGCGACGCGACGCGACGCGCGCCCACCCGACCCCAACTCACGCCCAGGCCCGGCCGTGCTGGCCCAGGACGCGCCATGCCCGGAGTTCTTTGATTGCTCGCGTCGCCTGCATGGGACGGATAGCGAAAAGGCAAGCCGAACGAACAGCGCTGCGCGGGCGTGAGACATTGACAACGCTGCCTAGTGCCTACTCACTTTTCACACGCTTTTTTCCTTTCAGGATGCCATCGGGTGGTGGCCCGTTTTACGTGCCGGCCCGGCTCCCCTGTTTCCACAGGCGTTTGCTTCCTTCCCGCTCCATGTTGTATTAACCCTTGCAGCACCTGGGGCCTATTTGATTGGTAAGTGGTGATTAAGGTTGCCACAACTTATCATTCTTTATATTAGGCAAGTTTAACCAAAGTAGGTATATGTTTGGTTCATAGCCACACTTATGGCAAGATTCCTTCCTTTTTATATTGGTGTTATACGTAAATGAGTGAGAAAAGTGTGACAATTTTCTTAGACTAGCTAAAGTGTGGCTAAGATTTTCATGAACCATGCACAGTCAATTTTGATAGTTGTGACAACTATGGTGATGTTAGTATTTAAAGTCTCTAGCCAAACAAGCTCTTAGTTTGACAGTTGATTAGTCGATCGGTCGTAGGTACGCTCGTTGCAACCCACTGGAGCTTCGACCAACCACCAACGGTCAATTCCGCTTTGGGGCCACCCCTGACTCTTATCACGAATTGGCATACCTTGCTTTCCTATGACACTACTACTTGAGGAACTATTTTGACCTCTTATCAAGAACTACTTGCTACTCCGGATATCTTGGCACAAGCGCCGCCTGCTTCCACGGTCCCCTTACCGAGGAAGAGATGTGGGTGGACCTAGGGCCAGAGCAAGTTGGGTTGGGGCAGCAGCGGCGGTATCAAGAGGAAGATTCGGAGATAAGGACGATAGATAGCTAGGTCTAAGGCTTCGTCGCTCTAGCTTTGATTATTATGTTAGATCCCGGGGTAGCCTTTGAAAGCCTAGTGGATGTTAATCGTGGAAGGAAAGATTTAAGAATCTATTAGTTCCGCAGTAAGCAGGGGAACGGGACGCATTAGGCTGATCGATGGCCTAAAGATCCTATATTCGTTTCCCAAAGGCCTGAGAAAGGTGTTGTAGCCTCGGTTGACATCGCACCTAAAAAGAGAAGTCTTGTAACTACTTATTCTAGTAGTAAGTACAATTCCCGAGGAAAGGAAATAGGGTCTCAAGGGCGCAGCCCATCACAACTACTCATATTAGGAGCAGTGGATGTCGTCCCGTTGATTCGTCATAGAATCGATGGATGGATCGCTCGACTCCATTGTGCAGGCTGCAGCGGCATTGCTAGCTGCATGCAGGCGACCGACCTCCATTTTTTTAATGATGAGAATAAATCTTACCTCTACATCAAATGATGTATATGGGCAAAATACTTATTACGTATTCAGTTCATTATAGAGTTGGAGCCCCAACAAAAAAATAAATCAGTTTTAGTGAAGCCTATTATTAAATCACCGCCCTATGGTTATGGAATATTTCCATAGCGAAGACCTTCATCGATCCCCAATGTCGTAGCCAATAGTCTCCTCTGAAATTAACCAACAAAAAATTTATATATTGGCATTTGTCAAAAACAACATTATTACGACAAAGCCACATTGCCAAACATAAGGTTGCCATCCCAATTAAAACGTTTTTCATTTGTGTGACATTCGTCTCTCCGAGCCAATCATTTCTAATATGGTTTAAGCTCTTAGGAGGTCGCAACCCTAATGATATGCTAACAACACGCTAGACCAAACTAGATAAATGACAATCAAAAAATAAATGTTGAAATGTTCCATTACTGTTGCAAAAACAACATTTATGATTACCTTCCCATCGTTGTCTGGCAAGGTTGTCCTTTGCTAAAATAACAACCTTTTCTAAATACCATAAGAAAATTTTAACCTTCAAAGAAAGTTTCAGTTTCGAAAGGATCTTATTAGAATAGTTAACATTTTCATTTTTAACACTTGATACATAAAATGGATTGAGAATTGACCATTCTTATGAAGCTTTCAATTAAAATTGTCTTGTTCTTGGCATAAGAGAATTTTGAACGCTAGCTTGTAACACATTCCATTCAATGAGCTTTTGTTCAACCAAAGAGGAAGAATGAATTAATAGATGTTGACTTTAAAACCTCTGCTACCGTCGCATGCTTTTTCTGAACAATAGAAAAAATGTTTGGGAATTGATCTTTTAATGGGGTGTGACCCAACCAGCTGTCTTCCTAAAATCTTATTTGGGCTCCATTTCGTAATTGGACTAATCCCCATCTTAGAAAAAATTATCTTTGACTTGCATCGGACCCTTCCAAAAATGTTAAAACTTCATTCTTTTGTTGACTTAAGTCAAGGTTTTGTCCATCAAATATCTATTTTTGATTAGTTTTTGCCACAAACCACTCTATCAGTAACTTAAGACATAAACCAACCGTACAGCCACACGACTTGCGCAGTGGAGGCCCGCGCAGAGGCGGCGGCGGCCATACACAAACCCTAGCCCCCCAGCGGCGGTGGCCACGGCGGCGCTGCCGTCGGCCGGCGTGCCCTCGCCGGCGGGCCTTCTTGGCACCCTCCTCTTCCGCCGGTGCCCTCTCCACCCAGGTGGAGCCTTGAGGCGGAAGTCTTCTTTTTCTTTTCCTCTTTTTTCCTCTCCATTGGTGGTTCTGCTCGGTGGCCGGCCTCGGCTCCAGTGGAGGTTGTGGTGCGTGCTTGCGTTGGCGCCGTCGTCCAGGGCTGCGGCGTGGTGGGATGCCTGCGCGCCGCCTCGCCCTCTTGTGCATTACCGATGTGGAGGTTTTGGGCCAGTCATGCATCCAGGACAAAACGCAAGCTCCATTTGTGGCAGAGTTTGGCATATGGTTTCGACTAGGACAGATTTTTTTTTCTGCCAAAGGGCCCCAGCCCCAGCTCCATTCTTTGATGGAAGAAATGAAAGCATCCAGTAGCAAATAGAAGGAAGAACGCACAACAAACAACATTAAACGAGGTACACCATACCAAGCTCTAACTTCGACTAGAACAGATACATACATGAGTTTTTTTTTTCTTTTTACATAGGAAAGCAAGTTTCAAAAAAAAATTTAATAATGTAATTGAAATCATCGAGCTTCGATTCTCATCAGTTTTATGGTATACTCCCTCCGTTCCAAATTATAGGTCGTTTGACTTTTTTGACACGTACTTTGACCATTCGTCTTATTCAAAAAAATTTATAATTATAATTTATTTTTGTTATGATTTAGTCTATCATGAAAGGTACTTTAATAATGACTTGAGTTTTTTCATATTTTCACTAATTATTTGAATAAGACGAGTGGTCAAAGTACGTGTTAAAAAAGTCAAACGACCTATAATTAGGAACGGAGGGAGTAGCAGCTAGCACTACTTGATCAATATGACATTTCAAATTGGTCAACAGTCCGACACAGTTTGTCAGGTTTAAGCCGGCTCCAATTTAAATTAATCGTTAGAAAATCATTAGAGTATCAATCGCTCTCTATAACAAATGAATATTTCATTTATATATAGCAAATAGACAACATCTACAATAAACTAGTTATAATATTACTCTCTAAAATTACGGAAAGGCTCTGGTTCGGCCGTCCGACCGATCGGACTCGCGCGTTCCGCGCGCGCAACGAGTAACTAGCCATGGGGTGTGAGCAACTGTACCATGCAGGTGGGTCCCTGTTGGTGATTTGTGAGCGGCCCACCCCGAGATGGGCCTTGGGCCGGGTCCGTACCGGCCTGCCGCGTGTACAGGAACCCTGAAAGGCCACCCTCGGCTGTACCAGGAGGAACGTCTGGCCCGCCGGGGTCACCTTTGGGCTTGACCAAGTCAACTGCGCCTCCCTAGGTCCTAACCAGGAGCATGGCACACCTCCTGGGCTATCCTTAGCTCGGGAGAGGGTCCCGCGGACAATCCGCCTGTCCGCAGGCAGGTGGCGACGGTTGTCGTGCCCCACCTTACTTTCCTCGACCTTGACCAGAAAAGGACTGTACCTTCCCAGGGTATCCTTAGCCCGGGGAGACACGCGCGGGCAGCTCGATTTGTCGTTTGCCCCATGGGTAGGCGGCAACGGCTGTTATCCTACGCGACGCCCCCAACGGGTGGCGCAGGACTAGCCCGGTCTAGTCAATGCTATTTCGGGGATAAAGGGAAAGTGCTTTCTCCCTGTGCAGCCTGCTTCCCCATATTGGCATTCCAAGACGAACACGTGTCCAGTACTAACCAGACCAGTTTCTCTCTGCAGGCCACAGACAGGACGGAGCTCCGGAATGAGATTAGGGCGCCACCACTAATGGTGGGCAAAGTAGAGATAGGTGCGAGGCCCGCCGTATCAGCTCCGGGCGACCCGCTGCGCCTATAAAAGGAAAGGTCCTAGACCCAATTGAGGCCAAGCGATCCCAGGGAAACAAGGCAATCCAGGCAACACACACACCCGATGCTTCCTTAGCAGTAGCCGTAGTCCTTAGCCACTTCAGTGTCCTACATCCCCTTGTAAGCTCGGGACCGGCGCTTCCCAGCCCGGTCTCGGCACTCTTATATTGTTTTCCATCATATAATCAACGAAGACTGGAGTAGAGCTATTACCCGGCAGTGCGGGCTCGAAACAGGGTAAAATCACTTATGTCTTCACGGTTTGTATTCCTTTTCGCTTTTCTCCTTCCCCTCTCTTCCTCACCGTACGACGGATCTGTACCTGGATCGCCAATTAAGTCGCACCAGGTGTAGTCCGGGAAGACCGCGCGGCCTGAGCCCCGCGAGCTCGGTCGCCGCCCCGGGCTGCTGAGAAGGGTTGTTGTTGGGCCTCACTCCAACTACAAATTCGTCTGCCGGTCCGCGGACCCGCTGCCCTCCGAGGCGCGTTTCCCAGACGCTGACAGTCCCACAAGCATTTTTTTCTTTTGAAGGCTATAATTTTTGATTGGTTGCTCTAATCCACAAACCGTTTGCACCAACGTGTTCCTCGTATTTTTACGAACAAAACAAGATATATGTTGCCATACACTTACCTGGTGAAACTTGGGTTTCGCCTACCGAAACTTGGATTTCATATTCGTTAAACTTATCGAACTGTCAAGTTTCATAAGGTTTAATGCAAGTTTCATCAAGTTTCAACAGGTTTCATCCAAGTTTCTTCAAGTTTCATCAGGTCAATTCAAGTTTCAACAGGTTTCATCCAAGTTTCATCAGGTTACGTCGAAGTTTCATCAGATTTTATTAGTACACGGCCAAGTTTCATCAACACATGTCCAAGTTTCATCAGTATAGGTGTAAGTTTCATAGGTGCCTTCTCATAGTTTCACATCAAAAAAATTTAAAAAGTGAAAAAATCAAAAAATTTAAAAAGTATTTAAAATGGGTTGCTCTCGATTTAGAAGAATTAAGAAATTTATTCCACACATTTTGAACACTGTTTGAATTTTATACAAAAAACATAAGTTTAATTGGAAATTTAATCAACTGCACAACTAACAACGACTAACAACTCCGCGCTCGCTCGGGGTGCGTCGGATGCGTGGGATGCGCGTGGTGCGGATGATCGGACGGACGACGCTGGTCCGGCACGCGCGCGTCCGTCTAGACGTCCGACGCCTGGCGCTTGCCCTAAAATTAACATAAACCCATATGAGCATGCATCTTTAGATCATCCCCAACAGTCCCTCTATAGCATCCTCTAAAACACTATTAATGTCTCATGAATAGTGACATGAATAGTATTTTAGGAGGAGAGATAGAGAGGCTATCGAGGAGGCTATTAAGTCCGTCATAAATTGGTATACTCTTTTTAATCAGGTAAATTTATCTATCTCTTCTCCTTCTCTCATCCATGTAAGAAAAAACGGACTCAGACCTTATAACTAGGAACTGACCACGACAAAACCACAACATTTACTATGTGCCGTCATAGAGAAACCATGACATTTGCTATGTAACTAGAAAATCCACAACACATAACTTATGCCATGACAACTAAATGCTAGACCATAGTTTTTCTCTGAAGATGTTTTTTCATGGCCAATAAGCGTCCTTGAAAACCATTCGAGGGCATTTAGGGCTTAGCCAGCATATATAAACGTTTTGGTAGTGTCGGTGCAACGCACACTGGGGTTTGCTCCTTCTGTTTAATCTTGTGGTGGCTTGGCGCCCAGCGGGCGAGCAAGGCCCCAGGTGCCACGGGCGAGCACGCCACGCGGCAGTTTGGTGACGACCTGGCGACCTCGGCAGGTGGCGTCCTGCCAACGGGTGGGCTTTGGGGCCCACATGGTAGGTGTGCCCGAGGGGAGGAGAAAGCTTATCATAGAAGGTTCATCTCCACTCAGCTTATCGGAAGCATTTAAAACGGTGACTCGGCGTGGGAGGTAGAGGATGATAATTGCAGGCACTGTGGCTCTGGTCGAAGCACTGTAGCGGTCATTCTGCTGCTGCGCTGCTACAGGTCTAGCCGGCGCCAGTATCAGGCGGCTCATCCATCTCGTCCACACTCAGTGACAGATGGGAGCAGGTGAAGCAACCGGCGTCAGCAGCGGAGGAAAAGGGGATGCAAAGTGATATGACGCCATTAATGTATGCACTCTCTCTCCCTCGGTTGTCCCTGACAGTATAGAAAGGTGGTCCGGGTGAGAAAGGAGGAGTTTGGATCCCTGATACACACAAGCTCTGTACGTTCTCCATTGAGAACACACCCACCTTCAAACCAAAGAAATCAAGCATAAGCAGGAGTAGGACTGTTACCCGCCTTGGGGGTCCGAACCTGAGTAAAATCTGGTCTCTCTGCGCGTGCTCGATAAAACGAACTAGTTAGCAAAAATCACACTCTAGACGAACACAGTTCACAAAAGCTGTCAGGTGACAAACCAACGACAGGTAGGCTTACCATGTTGCAGTGGTAGGCCGGGTTGGGCTGCCCATAAGCAAGTGGATGCGACACACAAAGATAGCCCAAAACCATTACTTTTGGAAAATGAGATAAAGTTGTCTAAAGGGGCTTAATCCCTTCCATATACTAGGTGAGTGTCAAAATTATAAATGGTGTCCAGATGTAACAATGTGTCATGCTTATGTTTTTAAATAAATTTTTTATGCTCGATTATGCGCCACACATCTCTCCCAACCAACTCAATATTTTTTTTATTCATGTAGGATGAGTAAATATTAACCCACTAAAATTGGAAATAAATGCTCTTTGAAAAAGTTGTAAAGAATATCAAATATAAGAAAAGAGGAGAAGGCGGTGTAGGGGCGACTGATTTTATAAGAGGACACATGATAGGTAATTTTAGTGGCATGCCTGGAGGCTATTAATGGAATGGTTTATGGTATGGTAGTTTTGGTGCCTGTGGAGGATGTTTTATGGGATGATATATGATGCATAATCTTGAAGAAAGGGCATTTTTCAATATTGGTGAAACGACAATTTAATTGTACTTGCCGCTAACCCTTTCTGTCATAAAGATATATATACTGTTGGAACCTGCATGTAAGATTAAGGAAAACTTTGACAAAAACAATATTATATTTGAGGATTTTTATGGTACACCAAATTAATATGTGTGGCTCACCATTCCTCTTAATCTAGCCATTCAAATTAGCATGTTTTAATATTGCAAGGATAGGTTTTATGCTATATATGTTCCCGTGAGGGACATAATTTTCATTCTTCTAGACAACATTGAACATCGATGCTGTACACAATTTTCTTGCCCAGTCGATCTTAAACATTTGTTTGGAAGGGACCTAGGCAGTGAAGTCCAAATTATGGAACACAACAATATCACGGTGAATTAACCTATTTGTTTTCTATTGAAAGACTCATTTTTTCTAATACCATATTATATTACCATCGTGTGTACCATAAAGCATCTCACATAGTCGCATTTTAGGGGTGACCCGATAGTTACCCCCTTTAATTTTCCCCATTATTCCCTATACTTTTTTAAGTAAAAAACAGGGAAATTGTCTATTTAAAAGGGAGGAAGTTACACCAGAGACCACGGGTGGATGAATTTACAACCTAAGACTAGCTAGGTGCCCTGAGGCAACAGAAAAAACTAAGGATACGTTACACCTGAATTTTCACACATACCTATCCCCATAAACACAGAGATCCTCTTTTAAAATCTCCATGAAGACGTTCAGTCTGAGGAAAAATCCTGTGCGATAGCGACGCAATCAAAACTAAAACCGTTTGCATCCACCGAAAAGCAGCTGACCAGGCAACTAGCGTGCATCTACGAGACATAAGCAGCTTTCACAATGCTAATTACGAGCCTAATCCGCATATGTCTGTCGTTGGTGACGTGCTAATTATGTCAGACACATCCACTGGCCGGGCACCGGCTAGCTACCGATAGCTGGCTTGCTTAACTAACAATCCAGATAAGATACGCTCACACCCCGAGCCCCCGAGACCCCGACCCAGCGTCCAGACTCCAGCCATATACACGCTGCCACTTGCAAATTGCCATGGGCGCGGGAAGTCGTCGCGGGAGGCATGGGCGAGGAGGAGGCCGCGACAAACCGCGCCGACCTGCGCGCGCGCCGCGGCGGCGGCGGCCGGTCGAGCGCGCGGCGCCTGGGCGAGTGGCGGAGTGGGCGCGCGCCGCGCGCTCGCGCGTACGTACGTACGGGTTACACAGTTTACTTCGTACCAAAGCAGGTTGAATATTCCTATTCCCTCCGCGGCTCGCTCGATAGCTAGATCGGCTCGTGTCGTGTCGCGTCGTGCATGCATGAGAGGACTGTGCGATGCGAGTAAACCCCCCTGAGACTGAGAGTAGTACTCCGTGTACCTGAAAATGGGAGATAGACTAGGCATATGCGTGGCATGCCGATGGCCGGCGCCGACCCTCGAAGTGTTTTTAATTGCAGGTGCTGTGATTAAGATAGGACTAGGATTTACTTGTGCGCATCGATTCCGAAAGTGTGTTTGACCTGCAATTTGGGATTTTTTTTTCCCATTCACCTCTAAAATAGAGAGATTTTAGCTACCGATATTTTGACCTATTGTATCATAGAAACATATTGTTAGACGTGTTAATTGACTGCCATGTTATGAAATTTCTTCTCGAAATAAGCAAAAAGAAATTCTTTCGCCACATGCATATACAACATGTAAACACGTTCTGCCAGGCTTTTTTGGCTAATTAACTAATTACATTTCTAATGTTATGATTTTTTTGTTAATCTTTTCTCAATACTTTCAATGTCACAAGATAAGCATTCGCATGTCCAACTTCCATTATTAGTTTTAGGTTTTCGAAGTCACCAATCAAGCTCTCAAAATTTAGTTTCAACAAATTAGCAGATAACATATCAGAGCTACAAAACGCTGTCTAAATAGTTTTTAAAATACAACCTGTACTTTTAGTGTAATGGTATGCGCCGATGCAAGATCACGAACGACACCAGGAGACACGATGTTTGTTAACGCAGTTCCACTTTCGCCTACATTTAGCAATAGTTCTCTTTTATATAGGACGATGACAATAGCAATATTCATTAGATATTTTTCATCCACAACTGCATTTGACCTCTAATTTGAAATGTTTTCCCTTGTCAACAATAATTTGAAAATGGTACAAGTGTCCCAGCTATCCATTAAAAATTAAGCAAGTAAACGCTGAAATTCATTCATTGCAACATCGAACAACCGATCGTTATGAAATGCCAGCAGCGGAGCTGATTCAAGCGTTCAACCGATCGATCGCTTCACACATAGCTCTGTCCTCTGTGCCAAACATGCTTCTGTGTGTACCGGGCGGGCACCAACCCCAGGTGCATGCACGTGTTGTTCAATCCAACAGCGGCGGCAGCAGCAGCAGCAGATATTTGTCAAAGCCTGGTCTGAAATTAACATATGGCGCCGATATCCCCGGGAGCGCTTAAGGAGAGGAGCCCCTCATCAGCCTCTGTCCAGCAACAGCCACGCGCGACCGCGACAAGCTTCCCAGAAGCAACCAACCAAATGGCCAAGCCAGGAGAAGGAAAGTGTCTCGAAGGGCCCACCTGGCAGGCACCACCACCAGTCAGTCCCGGAGCTGGCCCACGCGTCAGCCCAGGGAAATCACCAATCACCAGCAACATATATATCACTGGGCTGAAAATTAACGTGTGCTGGGCCATGGCCGGGAGAGCGACGTCGCCATGTCCCTGTAAGATAAGACGAAGAAGCAGGGGGCGAAGCCAAAGGCAGAGCTGCGCTAATAGCGAGCGGTTTTATCCGTGTTTAATTAGGTGGCGTTGTGTTGTGCGGTTTGCTCCCCAGGCACCAGCTCAGCGCAAGCGAGGCCATACGCAGTTAACGCACACATGCAGCTTCCCCTCCCGCTCAAACGACGCGTAGTCTCGCGCCTTCTTTCTCCTCGACACCCTCCTCTTCTCTCCTCTTCCTTCTCCGAGAGAGAGGGGGATCTTTTCACCATGGCGGCCCGCACGCTTCTCTCCCGCTTCTTTACCACCCCTTATAAACCCCCATGCCCCCTCGTGCATTTCCTGGCACATCCTCCTCGTCTCCCTCCTGCTTCGATCAGTGCGCGCGCTCCCCTCCGGCGAGCGAGCTTGGTGCGTACGGCGGCGGAGCCATAGCTAGGCGCGTAGGCGCACTGCAGTCTGCAGCTAGCTTGCTTGCTCCCGGCCTCACATGTCCGCAGGTATATATATGGATGGGTGTGCCGGTGCCCTAGGGGTGGTACATGGCTGAGCAGACGCCTGCAGCAGCAGCAACGTCGTCGACTACTGCTCCGGCTCAGGTGCAAGGTAGTGCCCTGTCAGCCGGACGCTCGCCAGGCCCCGCCTCGCCTCCTCGGTCTCCGGTGCAGATAGGCGGCGATACGGCGGGGGTGGTAGCCACGGCGCCGGCACCGGCGCCGACGAGCTCCGGGGAGCCGTCGCCGCGGTCCTCGGGGAAGCACGCCTTCTACCGCGGCATCCGGTGCAGGAGCGGCAAGTGGGTCTCCGAGATCCGCGAGCCGCGCAAGGCGCGCCGGATATGGCTCGGGAGATGGCCGCCGCGGCCTACGACGTGGCGGCGCGCGCGCTGCGGGGGCCGGACGCGGTGCTCAACTTCCCGGGAGCCACCGCCTCGCGCCCTGCCCCCGCGTCCGCGTCCCCCGCCGACATAAGGGCCGCGGCGGCCGCCGCCGCCGCCGCCCTGCAGCTCGATCTGCCGCAGGGTGGTGGCGGCGCCACTGCTGGCCCCGCCGGCACAGCCGAACAGCAGCAGCAGCATGGCACAGCCGGTGACGACGCGGCGGCGGCAGCCTGTATGCCGCCGCAGGCGAGCGGCAATGACGAGTTCATGGACGAAGAGGCGATCTTTGAGATGCCGCAGCTGCTGCGCAACATGGCGGCGGGCATGATGATGAGCCCACCGAGGCTGAGCCCCGCCACCTCCGACGAGTCCCCGGACCCGTCGGAGGCCGGGGAGAGCCTCTGGAGCTACCACGACCCCTAGTGCATCGCATTGCCTTGGCCTCCGGCCTCCGGGGCATGGTAAACTCAGCTGGGTGGCAATAAAATCCAACTACTAGTAGTAGCAAACTAGCAAACCCAATTAATCACAGCGAGTTAAGGATCGAGACGTACACGCGCATGGACCCCGGTGCGGCCGCCGCAGCGTCCCCCATCCGGTAATACATGTGTATGCCATAAGCGTGGAGTACGGGTGTGTTTGGTATATATGCATGCTTGCTAGTTGCTACCTAGCTAGCTAGTAGCAGCTGCTAGCTCGTATACCCCAGAACCAGTTCCAGACTTCCAGTGCCATTCTAGCTCCCTTTTCAAGTGCTACCTCTTTCCATCTCTCTCCCTCTCTTTCCCGTGCCTTTCGTTTTCCTAGTTATTTCTTCCCCACTTTGAAGTGATTTGGTGTGATTAAGCAAAGCTCACTTGTTGATTCTCTTGGCCTATTGCTCGTTTTAGTATAAGAGCAAGCACGCCTTTAAATTAATCCGTTTTAATTGTATATGTCCATTTTTTTTTTGTTGCAAATTAAGATGTCGACTGTCAAGTAGTGGATCACAAGGAGAGACTTTTGCTGGCTATATATGTGGGCGCCATTGTAACTGTGCACGAGAAAAATATTTGGTGGTGGATAAGCAAAGAGGTGCAGACATGCATGGCTCCACTTCCCTTTTCTAATGACGTCTTGATTTTTTTGGTCTAGTTTATGTGCAGATTGGGGAAGTTGGCAGTTGAAAAGATCAAAAAAGCAAGGAGTTAGCCAGTTAGGTGGGCATAATCTTCGTATAACTAGCAGTATATACTTGTATAAACATCACACAATGTGCGGTTGACCGAAAGATGTGATGCATTGTTTTTTTCCTGATAAAGTAAATGGGGCAAGAGAATATGTGAAATTTAGGGGGAATAAAATTTGGCTACCTGCTTGTGATCTACTATCTATCTGTCTACTATATATATATAAAGCAGAGTTAAACGGAGCCACCACATTAATCCTAAAATCCTAGAAATTCCCACGTTAATCGAAAAATAGTAGAAATTCTCGCGTTAATCGTAGAAAAAAGAAAAAATCTCATCATTCAATATAAATACCATTATGTAATTAAATCTAACGGTCAATATTGAAAAGATTAAAAAGAAAACTACTGAAGCTAATCTAATAGATTAGAGATAAACTCTAATAGAGAGATAAACTCTAATATATTAGAGATAGATTGTGAGTTGTATATATATTAGTAAAAGTGCCGGTCAAGAAAACCTCATTAAGAGGAGATTAAAGAGGAGGGTTCAACCGGCTCCGGCAGAAGTTCGCTGCGTGTCTTCAATCAAAGCATCAGCCTCGGTTCCGACAAAAGTTCAAGTTCGCTGCGTCTTCTTACCGCTGTGGAATACAATCAAAGCATCCAAGGTAGAGTTTTACTTGATTGCTTGCTTATTTTTTTCGTGTATTGGATTGGTTTTCTGATCGGATAGGAAACCGAGGAAGCAGCCTCAACCGCCATTAAAATACTGACCGGTGTGCTTATTTAGTAACTAAACGGTGCTCCATAATTAGTCAATATAATTAGCTCTACCTTTATGCAAACAATGAAATTGATTAAGTATCCATCCATTTAATTATTTTTTTTTGTGAGGAAGCATTTGTAGAGGAAAACGGAGCCACCACGTTTGTCCACATCACCAAGATTATTTCAGTCGTTCGATCAACAGTGGGACCAAATTATAACGGCCTATATCAATCAAAGAAATTCTCACATAAATAAAAAATAAAAGATTTATGTCGCTGATTTTTGTAGGACCGGATTATAGCGGGTTAGATTAAAAGAAAAATATTAGACATTCGGATTTAATACTGAAGATGATATAATATAATTATTTTAGCTGTTCGATCAACGATGGGATCAAATTATTAATCAAAGAAATTCTCACATAAATCAAAAAATAAAAGATCTATGCGGCTTAGATTGAAAGAAAATAATAGAAATTCATATTAAATACTAAAGCTGATATATATATATATCGTAATAACTTCGTATAGCATACATTATACGAAGTTATACGAGATAAATTAGAGATAAACTCTATATGCCGAAACAAATTTAGCCGCGCAAACGCGCCGACCACCTCGCTCGATAATCTAATTTACAAGTGAGTCGTAATTATTTATCAGCCAAAATAACTGCCTAAATTTAGTTGCGATATACTCCATCCAGTTTCATAATACTTGACATTTTAGGTTTGTCCTAAGTCAAATTTTTAAATCTTTATCTACAAAAATCTTTTAAACTATTTGGATTGTGTACATAAAAACCATACATATAAATTTGTCTTGAAAAATACTTTCGCAATGTCATATTTTTGTGGATTTTATAAATATATTTCATTAGTATTTGATGGTCAAAGTTACCTTTCAAAGATCATGTCAATGTCGAAAACGACAAATATTATAAAACTGGAGGCAATATGTGGCTAACCGAGTACCTTTAGGAAATCATCTTCAAAATATACTTGGAGATTCTTGTCCCCTATATCATTCTAAATAGTCTCTACTTGGTCTGTCCTCTAAATCTAGAAATTGTCTCTCTTAGTTCCAATATTTATATACTCTCTCTCCTCACTCTTTAAATATATATATGGATGGATAGAGATACTGCTAAAAACTATAAATATAAGGAATGAATAGTGAGTTAGAGAACTAAAGGGGTATAAGAAGTTGTTTTATAAGTTGCTTCGGCAAACCATTTTTTTTCTTACTCATGAAAAAAATCTAACATGTTTGAAAAAATCTAACATGTTTGAGGACATTTTACAACTATTATTTGAATCCCCTACATAGAATGGTGTGCTAAAAATATTTTTTTACTAAATTGTTAAGTAACTTAGCTTTTTAATTCTGCCCAACATAGAGTTTGAAATTGAGAGTCCTTGCATAGAATGGTGTCCCTGAAAAAAATAAATCATTTTGGTTGATTTTTTGAATAACTTACTTTTTGAATGCTGCTCAACCTTAGAGTTTGAACCTAGGACGAGCGCTTTGGTATTCTCTGTAGGTCCCCACCAGAAAGATGGCCGTGAGCCCGGGCCGGGACAGATTGCCTGTGCCCTGAAACTATCAATATCAAAAGGAAGCCATTCCTTATAAGTTGACTGAAAATAAAATATTTTTAAGTTAATTTTGATAGAATTGCATCATAATTATACTAAAGTTGTACAATATTAACAATCGTGATTTTAGTCTTACCAGTGTGCAATTTTATATTGGATGAAACAAACATGATTACTTGAAACCTAGTAAGGAAAAAGCACACATGTATTTAGCAAATCTGCATAATTAATAATAAAGCATAGAAAATCAATGAATACAATATATAATTAATAAATTAGAACTTTATACTAAAATTGCATTTTGGAGAGCAGTGCAATTTTATTATTACTAGAGGGTAACTTTAAACTGATTGATAGGTAAGAAAAATTCCGCAATCTTACTTTGCTACTTTTCCATCACAAATCAATAGCAATGTTAACAATCCTCGGAAGTGTTAAGATAGATGCAGATCAATCTCGAGTACGTGCTCGAGAAGCCGAAAATCTCATTATGACTGAATTCTTCCTATCATAATTCAGTCAATGGTGAATTTTAAAATCAAACAGGTTCTTCGGTAATCATCTTTTCTGCACTAAAATAGATGGTCACCTCCATATGTGTGGGGCACCTATGGTTGGATCCCGGCCGGGAACATACTATTTTTGTCACCTTCTCTGTGATGAAGCTTATGCATGCGCGCATGGCCCCAGCCCGGCTAGCGATGCAATCGTTTCAGAAATTTAAATATTGCTAACATGCCAAGTTGGGAGACAGAAATCACGGGTCTGATACGCCCTTGGCCAGAGAGAGGGGTCCTTAATCTGCGTACAAATTAAGATAAACTGAAGTCGATCAACACCCATCCATATCGCCATGTGTGTGTGTTTTTTTTTAAACAGCAGGGCTAGATTATGGCTGTGTTTCTTTGGGCGGTTAGATTATAATCTGAAAAGGTTGTAGTGTTTTTATAGAAGATTTAAAGAGCCAAAAAAATTATAAAAAATATTTTTGAGATCTTTGAGACAAATTGTGCAAAGTTTCGAAAAAATAACTATAAAATATTTCAAAATATAACCGGTGCAAAAATGATAAATTTTAAGCTGCAGCTTATAATCTGATTATAAGCTGATCGAAGCGAGGGAGGACTAGCCAACAGGATACATAAAATGGTGCCACACGGTGACAACCCTTCCTTCTTTTCTTCCGCGTGCGCCTGAGTCTCACTTTGCCCTCGCGCCTCTATCTCCTACCCCTCCGCTTTCCTTCCCTATCTCCGGCGGCTCAACCACCATTGGATGTGACATCCGGTGCCCTCTCTTCCTCCTTCCTCACCATCGAATCTGCTCCGCGCACCACCTCCGCCACACCCACAGCCAGGGCCGCCATCGCTGCATGCTCCGCGGCCCAACCTTCTGCCACCACGGTGACCCCACCATAGCACTGGGCCATGTGTACTGATCCATCCACCATCTCTAGACCGACCACCTTCTATTGATCCCATGGTTCGCCTTTCCCCACCTCTCTCATACCATTTTTAAAACTAGGGGAGATATTGAGCCCACCTCGGGAGGCGTTGCGAGGAAAAAGACAGTGCTGGCGAGGATGGGAGGAAGAACGCAGCGCCAGGTAGCTAGAATAACGCGAGGAAGAAGGTGGGCCAAGTGAGGTATCCTATTGCGAACGGGATGCCGTTACCAAGTATCGGATATATTAAAAAAACCGTTAATTCTAAAATACTAGAAATTTCTATATTAATAAACAAACTATAAATTCTCAAGTTAATCAAAGAAAAAAATCTACACCGCTGATTATATAGGATTGGATTATAACGGCTTAAATTTTAAAAAAGAGTCCACACCTATTACAATTATAAAATAAAAATAATAAATTCAGAATAAGAATAATAGAAATAAGACTCCATGTCATTAAAAGACAGACCTCACATCGGTTACAATAAAAAAAGTTGCATAAATTTATAATAAAACTAATATCCATGTCAAGTTAAATATTGACATAAATCTAGACGTGCAAATGGTCGGGACACCCTACTCGTTACTATATTAAACATGAGTTAAAAAGAGCCACTATATTAATTTTAAAATGCTAAAATTTTCACAATAATTAGAAAGAAAAAGGAAAATCTACACCGTCGATTATTGTGGGTCTAAATTACAACGGCTTAGATTAAAAACTACAATAATAAAATAAAGCAATTTAAAAAGAGTTTATATCAGATACAATGTTAGAAAAGAAGTCCATATATATCAAATATGAGATTTAGTCACGCAAATGCATGAGACACTCTACTCGTTATATTAAACGTGCGCTATGGTAGACGGCTGACCCATGCCGTCGACCATAGTTAAAAAATGTGGCCACTAGGGGCGCGGGCGCGGCTCGAACCCGGGATTTCAGTTAAACAGAGCCACCATATTAATTTTAAAATGCTAAAAAATTTCACAGTAATTATAAAGAAAAAGGAACATCTACACCGTCGATTATTGTGGGTCTGAATTACAACGGCTTAGATTAAAAACAACAATAATAAAATAAAGCAATTTAAAAAGAGTTTATATCAGATACAATGTTAGAAAAGAAGTCCATATATATCAAATATGAGATTTAGTCACACAAATGCATGAGACACCCTGCTCGTTATTGCTATATTAAAATAGAGTTAAATGGAGCCAACACACTAATCTTAAAATACTAAATATTTACACGCACCTTGGGCCCACTCTTCAGTGACTGTTTTGGGTCATCACTACAGTGATTTGACCACACACCTATGGGGCCGTGAGACTAGCATCGATAAGGAGCCCTCCTAGTTCAAGATCAGGTACTTCATGGTACCATGGGGCCGTGAGACTAGCTTGGGTTGAAAACCCACCTAGATCAAGACGGGGCGCTTCATGGCACCATGGGTCCGTGACAGGGGCGGATTTAAGGCCCGGGTAGGGTGGGCAACTGCTCGGGCTCTCCTACCCCCCACGGAGAAAGGACTTGTTGCGCGCTGCGCGTTGTACCGCAGTGCGCTGCACATCTGCATCGTTGTGCTGCTGCTTGCTAGGCTGGTAGCTTGGTAGTGCGTTGTGGCGCTGTGCACTGGGTCTAAAAAAGAAACCAGTAAACTACCATTACGGGGATTACTCGGTAACCAGTCAAGTAAACCACGACAACCTAATCACGCTGAGCCGCTGATGGCCTCGCCCTAATCGCTGCTGATCACAGCCTTTTGTTTTGTGATCTCGCCGCTGATCGCCGCTTTTCGTTTCTGGGCTGCCAACTACCGAGCCACCACTGCTGCCCTACTGATTTACACTTTTACAGTGACGTGCTGAATGCCTGAACATCAACTGGTCTAAAGTAAACTAGACAGTACACGCTGCACCATGAGATATTTTTATTTTTAATAACAGTTCAATTTTTTCTCCAAAAAAGTTACAGACTTATACCATTGTACTAGGAATTTTGAATAATAGTTTAATTGTTTACTAATTGTTTCCGAGCAAAAAATTAGATTAAGATTTGAATAAAATAATTGAATTTTAAACGCTCGTATGTGCACCAGACCATAATTTCAATAAAATGATTGTTATAAAATTTTGTAGGCGTGTGCAATTGTTATCAAATTTCGTGAGTATATGTAATTGTTTGGAATTTGTTCTTTCGTGCACCGTAGCTATGCCCAGGCTCTTCTAAAATCCTGGCTCCGCCACTGGTCCGTGACACTAGTTTGAATAGGCAACTCTTCTAGGTCTACCTCAGGGCATGTGTGGCCCACAACAGGATTTTCAATCCCAAATAAGATGATGGAGGTTGAAAAGAAAGTGGTTTGGTTGTGTTTGGATATGGTTAAAGACATGGATGGTTATGGTTGGTTTGGTCATAGTTAGAGTTGTTTATGGTCATTGTCCATGTGCTTTGGTGGTTAAGGCGGGTGGTTAGGACGAAGTTGGCTCTATGCGGTTTATTCAATAATAAACAAGTAAATGAGCTAAATAGGGTGGTTTTAATGTCTTTAAAACTGACTTTAGTCAAATAAAAAATATTTCCCCTTCTCTTGAAACCCTTATTACTAAATGCATTAGAAGGGCTGTTAACTCATACTCTTTTTTATGGAGGTCATGATGTGGTTCCTTATAAATGTCACGATTAAGATGACCCAAACTACGATAGCCGCAACGAGGTTTAGGGGTAGCTCTAACTGTTTGCAGAGACGCATAGCCATTGGAGATAATTTTGATTACCCTTTTTGTTCTGTTGTCCTTCATCAACTCTAATCATCCTCTTGTAATATGGTATATGTCCAGTTGGTGGTACTATTAAATGAGGCTATGGGCTGAAATTATGTTATGTAATTTTCAGGTTGATATTATCTTTGTATGTATCAAATGATATGTGCCTATGCATACTGCTTCAAGGACTAGTGCATGTAAAACAATGGTTATCTGGTAAGTATAATTTGAGGCCTTACAACTAGTATGGGCTATAGGGCTAGACTAAGCTCTGACAAATGTGAAGGTCACAACTTAGGCACAACTTCGTTTCGGCTTTCCATTCTATGAACAAGTCAGCCTTGTGAGTTATTTAGGATTCTAGGCCTATGACATTTGTAGAAGACTACGAAAATCTTTGAACTTTGAGACCGAAATGGTTTTACGGGCAACATTGTGCATGTTTAACTATCATGGATACCCTTAATTACGCCTTTTCTAGTTCAAACTAGCGGTACTCGTGCGTGGGCGAAGCCCCCTGTAGTTTTGATGGCATATAATAGCATTAAAAGTGTCCATACCAGGCAAGGCAATGCTTTCTTTAATCTTTTCAATAGATGATCAATTATACAAAAACTTTGCTCTATTGCATTAGCCATATATACAACATAGACATAGTTGGTCAGAGCAAATTCTGAACATATTTTTTTATAACCTCCGGTAAGCCCTATCTACAACAAATACTAAAGGAATCGGAAAACATTCAATATGGCTTAAGTGATTGAAATACATGAGCAAAAAAACTCAACTAAACACAGGAGAGAGCAGCAGCAGCTTAATTCATGACCACAAAAGTCAGAAAGCAACTTGATATGAATAGACACTGCACATAAGCAAATACATGCACATTTACAACCAACATGAAACTCTCACTCCTGCACATGGCATCGGAACATAGTACTACAAAAAAAGAGAAAATAATATTTTGGCAATAACACATGTTTAATACAAAGTTAATAACAAACTTCATCACGGGCAACCTGAAGCCATATGCAACAGTAAGGTAAAAGAGACTCGTTACTATTAATCGAAGGCTGCAATGGTGTTCATCCTTGTTCTGTAGCTTTTAATGGTATGTAGACAATACATTTCACATGTTAAACATAAGCTGATTAACCAAATAGTAATGTCCTTCGTGACATCATGAATAAACACTAACAATCAAAGGCGGGGCCACAACCGCTTTCCTCACTGATAAATGTGGTGTAAACCTCTTCAGATTATGCATTATGTCAATAATTACCACCTAAGGATGCAACGTTAAATGTTAATAGTAAATATCGTTTTGTGCCGCAAGTTAGAAATTTGAAGAACAATAAGAAATTCTCAATTTTTTTGTTGGGATTGACTAAATTTTGTTTCAGTTCTGAATGGGGCTCACTAAGGACAAACAATAATCTAACCAATTTAGGAACAAAGACATGTTAAATTAAGGCCATTGATAGGTAATCAATCCTCACCAAATTCTGATTGCAAAACATTCCAAGGCACTAACGACGGTTTGCATCAGTTGGTAGCTTAAGAGGTAGCACCAAGCAAAAGAATGATGGGCGTGTGCATATCTTTCATTTGCATCATTTGGCGGCTCAAGAGATCCTTATTCGTTCACGGTGTCCAATATAATGTTGGTTTCATTTTGAAGTTAATCATTTGACAATTCTAGTTAGAAAGAACATTATTTCTCACAGGTAAACAGGTATTTCAAGATCAAACTGTCCGGGTTTAGCCTTGTTTAAGATGCAAGTATCACCTTAAGCATTGTTCAGGCCCAATCTTCCTCTAAGCAATATGCTGAAAAGTAATTATACCCAAAAAAAATAGCCTGAGGCCACAATTCATCGGATTGAATAGTTAAAAAAATCACCTTAAAAATCTTTCATATATACTGTAGATTGAAAGGAAGACTCCAACTGTTTTAACAATCCGTAAAACACATCGAACCTGTGGTCATAAGCAACGAATATCCCTATACATTGAAATGTTTGCATAATCAAACCTGATTGATGTAATCATTCTACATGACTTGCTCCATTATACGCAAGAACAAAGTGAAACTAAAAGGCACCATCAAACTCAATCCAGCCATCGCCGTAAATAGAGAGAGAGAGAGAGAGAGAGAGTAATTGATCAGTGAAAGAGGAGGCGTCACCACATAACAACTAAACACGTCTAACCTGTGGAATTATCAAATGCAATGAGGTGCTGCTATCCACAACATTCGTTTTACCCGATATGTAGCGAGCAAACATTAAATTTTCTGAAACAACATACCAGCAAATTGACACAACGGAGAGCACCCACAGGAGGAAAGGAAATGCACGTGTATGGAGAGGAGAGTGACGTGGGGTGACACCATCGCATTAGATCTGGCATCGGTGGAATTCGTGTCGAGATAACCTAGCATCGAGGTGAGCCATAGGCGACTGGAGTTGGGGCGAGGGTAGCCAGCACGGGGATGCGCGGTGCCGGCGTGGTGGTGAGAGCAGCTGGGTAAGGCAGGGGAGGAACAAAAGAGGGGGAGGTGCGGCCATCGGAGATAAGAAGGAAAGAGGTGGCGCCACCGAGAGCGAGGGCGGGTGCCTCGAGGGGCGGCGACTTGCGGGGATGAAAGGTGGTGGCGAGGGGAGGGGTGGCGACGACGACGACAGCATAGGAGACCAGCGGCACTTTGAGCCGCCACTAGGGAAGAGGAGGCTGGCCGGTGGCGGTCCGGGGCGGAGGCGGGCGTGGCTTAGGGAATAGGGGAGGCAACGCTTCGAGGCGACTGAGGGACCAGGGGGTTTGGGGCGGCTGATTTGGGGGTGGATTGACCTGGCCTCGTCGGAGGCCGTGGTAGGAGGACCAGGGGCAGCAGGTCATGGGTGGGGTGGTAGCATGGAAGGAGGCGAGGCCGGGAACAGCAGATTCGGCGGTGCTCGGGAGTGGAAGGAGGCGGCGTCGTCCTGGAGGAGGCGGCAGATGGGAGATGGCTTGGGAAAGAGAAGAGGCGGCGCTGCGGCGAGACAAGGGGGTAGGGGAGGCTAGGACACAGGAGTGTGGCGTTCGATTCCAGCTATATTAAGTGGCAAAGGCGGGTAATTTTCTCACAACTCCAGGTGCATCTATAAAGCTAAAAAGGGCAGTGCTGCAAGGAGAGGAAAAACCTAAGAGGGCGAACGGAAAACCATGTAGATTGGAAAGGACCCCGGCGCGAGTGTACAGGGAGTTGGATCGTAAATCACAAATCATAGGGGTTTTTTTTGCAAACCTGTCCCCCAGGGAGGGGCTGATCTGGACGGTCAAAATGGACGGCGTGGCCCGATCGGACGGCTCAGAAGACGTAGGCGACGTGGCTACCACGGGAATGAGCATTGCGCTACGCGTTATATAGTAGCATAGCTAATTAAGTAAATGTGAACGAATGTTGAAGCAATGGTTTTGCTATACAAAAAAAGGGATGAGCGATACCTTGTAAAACAAATCTCTCCCATACGCAACAAATACGCGAAAAGTATGCACAAGTGCTTTTTATGAGTTGTGTTATCTCTAATTGGACCACCAACCAGGGGCTTCACGACCTCTAAAGTTGTTGGTTTTTATGTGTTTTGACGATAATAGGAATTTCCATTGTTGCGTGGTTGGGATGAAAAGTCAATGCCAGAATTTAAAGAAATGGTAGATTTCTTGGAAAAGTGGAGTAGCAGAAAAATTGAGGAAACAAAATCGAAGAAATCAGGGTGACGACTCATTCACACTCACAAGACCATATGATAAAGCTGGATTTTCTTGATAAAAATTGGTTCTTTTAATCCCATTATTTCACTGCGATTGAATGAAAGATGACTATATATACGCGAGACAGAGTTGGTGTCAAAATCGTGTACGATCGATCACTTAAGTTGCTCAAGTTAATTACCTAGCCCGAAACGATAACAAAAAAAAAAAAGTTGGCATGCATGGCCAATCAATTATACAGACACGTGCAATTTGGCGTCGCCGCCGAACCGATCGAACGCCCATTGGTACCTCTGCCAAACCCAGCACGGGAGAGAACCTGGACGTGACTACATGAGCTAGTGATCGGTGACGTGACCCGCGACAACTCCGACAAGTACCAACCAGTGCCCAGTGGCGACCCGCTCGCTACCGGCCGGCGAGCCGGCGCTTGTGGGGGGATTGGCCGGTCACTGGCACAGTTGGCCACGGCGCTGCGAGCGGAGCGAGCACGGACGCCCGGCCGCGGCCATGGATGGGGGGAAAGACGACGGATCCGTGGCCGCGACAGGGCCCACGCCCAGGGGTACGGCACGGCCGTCGCGTCGGGATCATGCACCCCTGCACGGCGGAAGGCGACGAGGCCAGTGGCAGGGCGGCGGTGGGCCGGCGGCCGGAGAGGGGATCGATCGATGTATCATGCGCGCGTCACGGACGTGGGTACCGCGCGCGTCGCCGTGTGCATGTCCCCGCGGCGCGCGACCGGCCGGGCGTGCTGAGCTAGGAGGACGCCGCAGCGGACAAGGGCAAGCGGTGGGGCGCCGGGACCAGAGCCCGGCCACTTTCGGAACTGCATGCGGCATGCCGCGCTGCACAGCTTAGATTGCTGCGAGATGATCCGCATCCACACATGGGCTGCGCGCCAACTTGTTCCGGACAACTGACAAGCCAAGCCTAGCCCTTCTTGTATATATACACCCGGGTTAATTGTGCCGAGTTACATTTGACGGTGCGAATCGTATAGCTTCCAGTTTCATATACTTGCGAGCTGAGAGCCTGAGACCTTCTTTCTGCCGTGCTTGGAGTCTGGAGAGTAACTAGACTAGATACCCGGCCCCTCTCTAAGAACTGAAAGATATATTACCGGTTGATTACAAGGTGCGAATTAAAAAGAAGAAACTAGCTTGTATTGTACTGTTCTTTCAGCATTAGCTCCTAATTCTCGACCGGAGTTGGGTAAAATGGGTACCTGGAGCGTCAGGAGCAGAGCTCCGGATTCTTGATTGAAGTTACGCCGGAATCTCGAGTTGAAAAGAATATAAGAGACCAGGTAGGGAAAAAAAAAGGCGGCCGCATATAAAGTAAGCATATTTCTACGGAACATAAATTACTTGCCGGGCTAATCATTCGCATGGCAAGTACGGTTTCCAAATACTAATTCGAATTTGTTGTTTCGCAGCGCCTTCAAAATCGAATTTGTTGCCGACGCCTGCGTATGGAACATAAATTACTGGCCGGGCTAATCATTCGCATGGCAAGTACGATTTCCAAATACTAATTTGAATTTGTTGTTTCGCAACGCCTGCAAAATTGAATTTGTTGCAGGCGCCTACGAAATCCATCCAGATTCAAGCGATCCGACTCACCTAGGTTGCTCCGCCTTCTTCTCCATCTCCGAGCCACCTTCGTCTCCAGCTCCGGCCGCCGGCTAGTGTTGGGGGTTTGGGGGTCCCCAGTGTTCCCCGGCCATAGATTGAGGGTCAGGAGGAGGTGGTGGACCAGCGGTTGGCCGGTTGGGTGGGATCGAGAGGGCGGAGGCGGAGGCGGCGGGGCCGCCGCCAGAGCCGGTGATGGGGGAGATGGCGGCTAGGCCGGTCGATGGTGGGCGGATCTGGGACGCCGTCGTTGTGGTTAGGGTGGGTGGGTCGGCCGGCGGAGGGTGGGTAGGAGGCGGAGCGGCCGGCGGCGAGGGAGCCACCGGGCGGGGTGGTGGCCGGAGGCGGAGGAAGAGGAGGCGCGCGGAGCAGGTGGCTTCGGCGGCGGAAAACGAGAAGGAGATCGGGGAGGCGACGCGCTCGCCTAGGAAGAAGACAAGAGGGGGAGGGGTCGCGCGCATCTAGCCATTGGATTTTTTATCCAAGGGCCAACAAAAGTGCCTACAAAAAAAACCCTCAATGTAGGCGCCTGATGACTAGTCAATCACATGCTAAATGACGCTATTCTAAGCAATTTAGACTCGATTCATAGTTTTTTATGGGCATTTCTAGCGGGTGAGAAGTACCTTATATGCATTAATTGTGTATAGAGGATCTCAAAATGAATGATTGATGTTTGCTGTTGGCCCGAGACAGACAACAGATTTCTAAGGGGCTGCCCCGTGGAGGCGAGGCTCGCGAAGCAGCTCAGGGAGCAGAGCGAAGGCATAGTAACTAGCCAGAATTTGTGTCTTGTAAATGGATCCCCCCTTTATTATTCTTAGGCCTCCGTATTTATAGGGTGGCTTTGGGGGAAGGCACACCAGACGCTAGGGTTAGTACACAAATGCGTTATTACACAAATGCCCTCAACGCCTTAGCAAAAGCGAGGTTACAAGGGGTATTACAGGGAGACCGGGTCGTGGCGCTCCGTAGGGTATCTTCCTGTCGCCCGGTACGATCCCTGGCGAATGTGGGGCCCTCTGTACTAGTTGTCTCCGAGCTTCTTGACGATCAAGGAAACTCTGCTCCTTCGCGTCCCTCGGACCATCGTTCCCTTGGTCCGCCATAGCCCCGCCTTCGAAAGGCGAGACTTCCTTCAGGCTGCCGTCCCCTTGGTCCACCATTGCCTCGCCTTCAGGTGGCGAAGCTCCCCTCGGGTCGCGGTGACCCTCCCTTCGGACCGCCGTCCCTCCAATCCGCCGTTGCCCCGCCTCGGGGTGGCGAAGCTTCCTTCGGGCCGCCGTCACCTGGGCCGGTTGTATCCGCTCTGGTTCGTCTGTCCCAAGTTCGTAGGTGATGGGTGTCACCTGCTACAACAATGTTGCATGAACTAGACTAAAGATGGATGCACCGTAGGTATCAAATAAGGGAGAGCATGCACTAGCCAGGGAGAGCATGCACTAGCCAACGCTATCCTTATGGCAACCCAACCAATGGTATAGCACGAAGACAAAAAAAAAGAGTCGCGTAGTTTCACGTAGCATTAGGTAGTATCATTACGAGTTCTCCACCAATATATGAAGATGGTACCATGTGATTTCACATGTTGATCCCATCGTCAAAGTATGATTTCACTAGACAACCTCACTATCAAAGTATAGTTTCATGTGTATCATATGGTTTTGTCAGGCGGAAGCTTGAAGCCACTTGAGTTTTTATCATCTAGTTGCATTGTTGAAGACCCAATCACTGTTATAGCGCGCGTTGTCTAGTATTTACAACTAACATGCAAAAAAGGCAGAAAGGAGAAGGCAGTCACAGAAGATGCCTACTGTCGTCGGGGCGACCCATGGAAAATACATTTGGGGCCATTTCCCATGGGCCATGGCCTCCATGGAAAGAAAGGCTTGGGGATGACCTAGAAGAGCGGGACCCAACTTGGTGGTGATCAGTTGAGAGCAAGAGAAATCCATGAGTTGTTGTAGAATAGAAAGGGATACATGATTGGATGTGCTATTGCTTATTGGAATGAACGATTGGGGATATAAGTCCTCTTTACAACAGCTCTTTGGGCTGCTCATATAGGGGCCAAGTGAAGGTTCCCTTTCCCTTGTTGCTCTTGAGGTAGAGGTGGCCAAATGGGCCGGTCCAACTGAACCGAACTGGGGCAACCTGCACTGTTCACCAAACCGGGCCGGCCTGGTTCAGTGAACCGAACCAAACCTGGGCCCGTCGGGCCGGCTCGGGTCGGTTCACTACTGTAGTATATTAATTTAATTCAATATATGTATATATATATATATATTCATATGATAAATAATATATTTATTTAATTTATAATATATATTCGTGAAATATAATGGTTTTTTCTTAATTTTTATATATATAAATAAAATAAACCGGCCAACAAAAAACTGGGTCGACCCGGTTTGGTTCGGTTCACTGTGCGCACCAAACTTGGGCCGAGACCGCAGCCCGTTGGCCCGGTTTGTATAGTAACCAAACCAACCGGGCCTGAACCGGGATAGCCCATTGGCCAGCTCTATCTTGAGCACTATTACCTCAAAGGGGCATTTTAGTACATGTGTTTCTAAATTGTAGGGTACAATCTCATATCTACAACTTACAGTTCTCAGTCGCCCTAAGAGACGAGTCATCCCGTAGTCGTGGCTACAACACCTGCATACTAATATTAGATGCAATTTGTGCCGCAATACTTTGCTTTACTATTTTTTGTTCCTAGGCACCCACGAAGAAATCATTTATGATGCCACAAAAAAGATCTCTCTACATTAGAGCATCCCTATAGCACACTCCCTATTTTACTGTTGCTACAGTAATAAACATTAATTTGAATCTCCTGCTAACACTCCCTATTGCCCATATTTGAATCTCCCTCCCATCAACTCTTCCGCACAGTGATACAGGGCAGCAAATAAAGGAGGATGTTGTCCATGCTCTTAGGATGCTTTTCAAACCTAAAAACCATCCTATGTGACAAGTTTCATCTTAGACATCCATCGGACAACTGTATTTCTTTCATTTTTCATTCTCTTCTAGATTCCCTACACCATCATTCTTTTCCTACATTTTCCATCATCTCACAGCATTCCTTTTAAACAAAATAATATAGAGAAATGAGAGAGAACCCTTTTGAGGGAAAATGGATCCCTTTTGAAAAAGAACAGTGAAGGGGTATTCTGTTGTGATCCGAATTAAGGTCCATCCCATCTAGGAAGGGAAAGATGATGCAGGAAGGAACTACTTTGGAGATGATTGTAGCCGTGGAAAAGATGAAGCATTGGAAATGCCCTTGACTAGGCAACTAAGATCTGAATTCTGAAATACATAGTGGTCAAAATTATACTCTTCCACTTCCACCAAGACTAATTTGATTTCTGCTTGGAAGATTTTTTTATTTATTACTACCGTTTAGTACTGTCCCTGGGAGATGGCGGCTAGGCCGGTCGATGGTGGGCGGATCTGGGACGCCGTCGTTGTGGTTAGGGTGGGTGGGTCGGCCGGCGGAGGGTGGGTAGGAGGCGGAGCGGCCGGCGGCGAGGGAGCCACCGGGCGGGGTGGTGGCCGGAGGCGGAGGAAGAGGAGGCGCGCGGAGCAGGTGGCTTCGGCGGCGGAAAACGAGAAGGAGATCGGGGAGGCGACGCGCTCGCCTAGGAAGAAGACAAGAGGGGGAGGGGTCGCGCGCATCTAGCCATTGGATTTTTTATCCAAGGGCCAACAAAAGTGCCTACAAAAAAAACCCTCAATGTAGGCGCCTGATGACTAGTCAATCACATGCTAAATGACGCTATTCTAAGCAATTTAGACTCGATTCATAGTTTTTTATATATGGGCATTTCTAGCGAGTGAGAAGTACCTTATATGCATTAATTGTGTATAGAGGATCTCAAAATGAATGATTGATGTTTGCTGTTGGCCCGAGACAGACAACAGATTTCTAAGGGGCTGCCCCGTGGAGGCGAGGCTCGCGAAGCAGCTCAGGGAGCAGAGCGAAGGCATAGTAACTAGCCAGAATTTGTGTCTTGTAAATGGATCCCCCCTTTATTATTCTTAGGCCTCCGTATTTATAGGGTGGCTTTGGGGGAAGGCACACCAGACGCTAGGGTTAGTACACAAATGCGTTATTACACAAATGCCCTCAACGCCTTAGCAAAAGCGAGGTTACAAGGGGTATTACAGGGAGACCGGGTCGTGGCGCTCCGTAGGGTATCTTCCTGTCGCCCGGTACGATCCCTGGCGAATGTGGGGCCCTCTGTACTAGTTGTCTCCGAGCTTCTTGACGATCAAGGAAACTCTGCTCCTTCGCGTCCCTCGGACCATCGTTCCCTTGGTCCGCCATAGCCCCGCCTTCGAAAGGCGAGACTTCCTTCGGGCCGCCGTCCCCCTGGTCCACCTTTGCCTCGCCTTCAGGTGGCGAAGCTCCCCTCGGATCGGGGCGACCCTCCCTTCAGGCCGCCGTCCCTCCGATCCGCCGTTGCCCCGCCTCGGGGTGGTGAAGCTTCCTTCGGGCCGCCGTCACCTGGGCCGGTTGTATCCGCTCTGGTTCGTCTGTCCCAAGTTCGTAGGTGATGGGTGTCACCTGCTACAACAATGTTGCATGAACTAGACTAAAGATGGATGCACCGTAGGTATCAAATAAGGGAGAGCATGCACTAGCCAGGGAGAGCATGCACTAGCCAACGCTATCCTTATGGCAACCCAACCAATGGTATAGCACGAAGACAAAAAAAAAGAGTCGCGTAGTTTCACGTAGCATTAGGTAGTATCATTACGAGTTCTCCACCAATATATGAAGATGGTACCATGTGATTTCACATGTTGATCCCATCGTCAAAGTATGATTTCACTAGACAACCTCACTATCAAAGTATAGTTTCATGTGTATCATATGGTTTTGTCACGCGGAAACGTGAAGCCACTTGAGTTTTTATCATCTAGTTGCATCGTTGAAGACCCAATCACCGTTATAGCGTTGTCTAGTATTTACAACTAACATGCAAAAAAGGCGGAAGGGAGAAGGCAGTCACAGAAGACACCTACTGTCGTTGATCAGGGCGGCCCATAGAAAATACATTTGGGGACATTTTAGTTGTAGATCCGAAGGTCCATCCCCTCTAGGAAGGGAAAGATGATGCGGGAAGGAACTACTTTGGAGATGATCGTAGCCATGGAAAAGATGAAGCAGCATTGGAAATGCCCTTGACTAGGCAACCAAGATCTGAATTCTGAAATACATAGCGGTCAAAATTATACTCTTCCACTTCCACCTAGACTAATTTGATTTCTGCTTGAAAGAAGTTTTTTTTTTATTTATTACTACCGTTTAGTGCTGTCCCTAGTTTGGACCATGCATATTCTTCGTTTTCAATGCTATCCATCGAATATTCATGACCGATTCATTTCTCAAACTCACGGTCTCTCTCTCTCTCTCTCTCTCTCTCTCTCTCTCTCTCTCTCTCTGCATTTGAAGCTCAGCATTTTAGCTCAGAGGTCCAGCCCCGTCCTATCAAAGTTGAACAGGGGCAGAGAAGTCAAGAGCTAGGTGCCTAGCTAGAATCCGGTACCTCGCGCGTACCCGCATTTGTACGGTGTTGATTAAAGCCCCGCGCGTCAGGCTCGGTCGGAGCCGTCGAATTCGATGGCCAGTGCATCTGTGCATCAGTGCATGGTGCCGGCCGGCCGGCGCCGCGTGCATCATGGGGAGGCCCCGGCTGCTCCCCGCCGGGAGCAGCGCGTGCGCGCACCATGCACTGTTCCATGCACACCCCTGCGCGCACTGGTACTTACCCTGGCGCGTCGTGATCGTGCATGGGACTATATGGGCGTGCGAGGATGTACACGTAACGTACGTTGCTCTGTGAACAAATTGAGCTAAGGGCAACATTGAAGCGTACGTATTAACACCACTAGCTACTACACATCTGCAGGCTGCAGCTAGCTTGCCTGGCTTATCTGGAGTTCTGGACACCTGCAGGTCAGGCTGCAGCATGCACGCGCACGTGTGTGTGTGTGTGTGAAGACTGTGTACTGTGTACTGTGTACACACACGTGTGACAGAAGCAGTACTCTGCCTCTGATGCATGTACGCTGCAGGGTCTGTCGCGATGGGACGCACAAACGGTGTATAGTACAGTGCACGAACCTTTATTCTTTTGCAGGCTACATACAGAGCGTGCGTACGTCAATTACATTCACTCATGCAGGACCAGGAGCTATCTATTAATTCTGGCCGGAGACTATACATATATACGCATTTGACGATGGAGGCGTGCGTGTGTGAACGAGCAGCGATTGCGGCGCACTGGTCGGTCGCTTTGGCCCGGTTTTCCGTGGCCGCGATCAGCTTTTGCGATCTCAATTGGGACGTACGACGCCTCGGCTCTCTCTGATGGAGACGAGAAATCCTCAAATTTGACAAGAGGAATCATGTTAACACGTATGCGTACTGCGTACTAGTGGCTACTACGAAGTCTACGATGATGGAGCTAGCTAATAGTTGCATGAGCAGTTGGTTGATGAAGAGACGATAAGTTGGAGGCGATGAACAGCGCAACCGCCACATACTCACGTGCGGATGTCTATGAACAAGCAGCCGACAAGAAGTCGTTAGCACGATCTTAGGTTAGATATCCCGACCCCACGACCATGGAAAAAGTGCGGAGCCCACTTGCCCGTTCTACCACATCATGCGCTCACGTAATCGGATTGGTCTGGTTTTTTTTTCCTTTGGAGCTCGTACTCCAACATGTCGGGTCGGGGCTATTTGCCCTGATCTCCTCTTTTTTCCTGAGCCAGGGGATCTTTTTTCTCAAGGTAAAAGCATAGTTTGTGCGATAGAAACGTTTTGTCATATGTAAACCTTTAATTTGTTTATGCTTGACAAAAGGTATACGAGAGAGGAGATCATATAGAGTTGTGTACCATAGTCGATTGTAACACAAGATACAAAACATATTACATGTAAATATATATGCTGTCTACATAAACATAAAGGCATATTGTGTGAATTGTGTTAATTACTGTTGTCTAGTGCATGTACAATAGAAGATGATTTATGTAAAATGTTTAAGAAGGGAGGGCATTGCCATACATCACTCAACACATACATGAAAAGTATGACTAAGCAGTAAGCACAGAAGCAAAAAAGTCTTCCTTTTGATGCAAATTTACTTATTACACACGTGCTTAAATGTTGCAACTATCTTGTCAGCACCAAATGCAAGCATGCATTGATGTTAAACACTCCTCGTCTCCTTTTTTATTGTAATCGTCCCTCTAAGCACATGTTCTATCTATATGGTGAGAAAAACAATTTCCCCCTGAGCACACATCTTTGAATACTTGGGTTGTATACTTGTATATGACAATTGATCCATTAATATATCTATGATGACAGTTGTTTGTACCATTATGTATGCTTGATCCTATATGTATTGTAGTAAGTATGGCTTAGTATTAAATATTAGTAGCCTAGCTCGCTGAGTGTAGTAATTCCAATGTGAGGATTTGAAATTTTTTTGTTATGCGTTAGTCAAGCTAGCTATTATTGGTGTGAAATCTAAGTAAAAAATCTATAAGGTGTCAGATAGTGGGCAAACACCAAGGTCATTATTTTTGTTAAACTACTGTGAATTTCTTTTCAATGCAATTGAATAAAAGGGACCCGTCGACTAAAATTAATATTTGCGTTGTGTTTACGAACTATAGTTGAACTGATCATTATTGGTGCATTAATTATACATACTTACTATTTTACCTCAGATGATTTGTGGAGACTTTTATCCTTACCTTTATCCAGTAGATTGAACACTAAAAAACTTTACTAGGAAGAAAATGTTTTGACTCGGAAAATGACAAAGCCACACCTGTGCTGACAGTGATGTTTACCATAACGAGTGAAGCCAATCTTTCCTTGTCTTCTTTTCAACTGCTCTTTCGATGTTACATGTTGTCAGTTTCTGGGCATTTCATGGAGTAATATTAATAACACTAAGGTGGGCTAATATGCACTATTGCGAGAAGAGATACAATGAAGTGATTATTTGGAGTGGTTGGCTATTGTCTCTGCAGAAACCGTATTAGGGTTCTCTGAACTTCTCTGTCCTTTGTGATGTGGAGATCGATCGGTAAACTCTCTTTCAGAGGCCTTAAAGCCTTAGCCTCTGCCAGCATGTCGGTCCTGGCGTTTACTACAAGACATGTAAATTTCTCCGATTTGTTCTATTTTTCCTGGCTCACCAAACGTTTCGTTTCTTATCTTACTACCATGTATTCCCTCCGTTCTTTTTTGTTTGATGACTTCGACTTTTTGACATGACTTTAACCATTCATCTTATTCAAAATTTTAGTGCAAACATGCAAAAAAACAGTTATGTTTAAAATACATTTATTGATAAAACAAATCATAATTAATTATATTTACATAATTTTTTGAATAAGACAAATGGTTAAAGACATGTCCAAAAGTTAAAGACGTCAAACAAAAAAGAACGGAGGGAGTATCACACAAACCATTTTTCAAAGCTACCAAAACTCTGTTGAACCAAATCTGATTTCTTGCAAACATGCAACACAACAATACAACATTTAGCCCTCTTCTTTTTGGCTTTAAAACCAACTAAATGGTACAGGTTTAATTTTTTTATTTTTACGAGTGATACGATGTAACACTTCGTAGTTATTTTTTAAAAATTTACGTGGTTTTTAGTGGAGATTTAACAAAAATTTAATATTTTTTCCTTTCTTCAAACATCTTTTATGGAGCCTTAACTTTAAAACTTTAAAACTAACTGCACTAAACCTTGTTATAATGTGTAGCATATGATTGGAAACTGGCTTTCAAAGATGGATTTACAAAGGGAAAAATAACTTGGGTATGTTGTCGGCTGGCGCCATATTTCGGTCCATTTGGTTATGCTGAAATAAATATGCTTTTAACAAGAAAAAAATGATTTTTATAGTTCATCTTCAGAATAATAAAATTTATTTTTAATTGTTCATCTTCAGAAGAATGTATTGGGTGCTTCACTATATATGTTTTTACTAAAAAAGGAGAATCCAGGCATATCAAATTTTGGAGATGGTTGCAATGCCCTTTCTTCTTTAAAAAGTGTAGCTATAGAATCTGTGGCTAACTACTTTTGTCACCCTTTTCATGTGAGATGCTAGTTTTTCATGTTTGAGAACAACTTATTTTAATGAAATAGCCATGTACTTCGTATTACCCACTTTCTAGAAAAATATCCAATGTCCACCTCTCACATATTCATACCACATATTTGAATATGTACGACCCTAAATCGTCTATTCGCGATCGTTCCACCGGCTTGCAGTATTGCATGCACAATATGTCGGAGAAAAGTAGGTCCTTGTGTAAGCAATTCCCGAACATATCCTCTCTAACACAATCTTTTAAAAAAACATCTCAATTTTATTTAAAAAAAATAATCGGATTCATCTTCTATCTCCTGCCCTCTTCCCCTGTGAGAAAAAAACGCTACTACATGTGTCGTTTTCTCCGGCCAGGAGGATACGTACGTGTGCACTTGAAATCTGAATCAGCCAAGAGGGTTATATATTCACGTCCCTCTCACTCAGTCACACACACGCACACACTCGCATCGGCCATCGCCCTCCCCGGCGGACAAGAAGGAAGAAGGAAAAAAATCGCCGCAGGCACGCACGTACGGGGGCACCGGTCTGCAAGCAAGGGCCCGCGCCGGAAAGGCAGCTTTTCAATGCGATGGGGCGTGGGAGTAAAAGAGGTATTAAAAAATAGAAAAGACGAGGCTAATCAGCAGTGGAAAAGCACTCATCGATTATGGGCCTTATTATGGCACGTAAAGAGGGTTTAGCAAGAGCTGCAATTTTTTTTGGCATTGATAATTAAGTGCATTGCAGTGTAGGTCGGCAAAAGCAGAAAGATTAGCAGGGCTCCTTGTTAGCTTTAAGGCCTGAATTGAAGCACATTCACGTTATCAGACGAGAGTCAGCTAAATATATGAACGCGCGTGCATATTACCTAATAGGCGACGATCATCTTATTAGAGCATCGTCGTCAGATTCTTTATACTACAGCAGAAGTATAAAAACTGTTAGATAATAATCTTTTATAATACTGTAGTGTAGCATAGATTATGAATTTTTTTGAAGAAATAAAAATGAATAGAGAGATGTCAATATATTTTAGAGAAAAGATAGAGAAACTATTGATGATGCTCTTGGTGAGACGTCTACCCTGTGCTTGTGCGATGAACACCTGCTGCCCAGAAAGGGATACGTCGTGCGTGCATGCTTAAAGCTTTCTTTGTCGATTAATGGTCCAGGACTGATGACTCCATGGGACATGATCAAGCCGAAACAATTGGTTGCACCCGTGTACTGCGGGTGTGTTTGGATGGTGGCCACCGCTCGCCGTGCCGATCCAGGGCGCGCCGACGCCCACGGCTCGCCGTCGCTCGCTTTGGCGAGGACTGGCGAACGAATTGGCTGCCCATGCCAACTCCCGCAACCACGTTGACTATGCGTCGGCGCGCCCTCGCCCCCGTGCCCGCGCCTTCCGCCGGCTGCCATCCAAACGAGCGCCAAAAAAGAGGGCGCGCCAACGGTTGGCACGGCGAGCGCCGGCTGCTATCCAAACGCGCCCTACATGCGCACATTGTGGATTATGGTTGCGACGCAGCAACATTACTGCTGGTGCTTTGAGCAATCATTTTGGATACCGAGCCTGTGGAAAACATTGGCGGGTGGGGCTTGTTAGTGTTGCTGCTGATTAGTCGCTTTGGTTTGTCAAAGGAGAACTCAAGGCAGCACCGCCATATATGTTGACCATTGTCATCTATCATACTTCCTTTGTTTTGCAATAACATACTCGCTTTTAACTATATTATTTTGGCGAGTCCGTACTTTCCAGTTTTTTTAAGGGAGGGGTTTGGTGAACTCTGTATTCTAATTCTTGATTGCAGACCCCTAGCTGAATTTCACCTACAATATTTGTTTTACTTGATTTCATTGTGCACTCATGATTAGTTCTACACTGCTTAGAAATAGAGATTTTAGATATTAGCATAATTTATCAATACTTGAGTTATGTACCCATAGTTCATTATAGTTGTTTCAAAAAAAAGTCAGATTTTTCCCTAATGGATCGAATGTCCAACCCATGGCCTCTTTCTGTATAACTTTGGCGAATAATTTATTTTATAGCTAGCTAGGTGATTCATACTGACGGGACCTCAAATTTTCTTATCTTTGAAACCCGTCCTGTGAAACTGCACTAGTCCCTATATCAGCACACTAGTGCCTCACAATACATAGCTGGATCATCACATACAATATTGAATCAAATTATATTACAAGATGAACATGGTAACCAAGTGCTGGTACTAAATACATCGATATGTCTTGTAGACAGTCGTATTACAACAAAGATGTTATTCAGGCGGAAGCTATGCCATGATTTCATGAGAAGATCCTAGTCTATGCATGTGACCTCCAAACTGCAGGAGAGCCTATATCTGGCTGGGATAATCAAACACTGGATCTCCATCCTCATGGCACGCATAGTCACCATCTTCAGGGTCTTCGTAATCTAAAATAGTGAGTGGGTGCGAGGGTAAGTACGCAATCAAACCGCACTTGCAAGTTAACACCGTCCTTAGTGCATAGTAGTGATTAAGGCTGTATAGTGGAGGTATGGTTATTTTCTTCGCAGAAAAACCAATTTTGAATTAACATATATAAAAACCTATACCTAGCCATTTTTGAATGGACATCCCCAAAAGATGTCGAGGAAAGAATATATCAAAATATAACCCTTGCCACATAGACATCATACTCATGCCACACAGGCACCCTCTACATTTTTACCCCGCGTCCCATCTTCTTTCTCCCACCATCTTTCCGGGTCGACAAACCCCGTTGCGAACCACTATCTTTCCTGAGTAACGCGAACCGAGGACTCAACCCACCTCGTTGATTACCGTTCAACGGATGGCATCGGTCCCAACAGTTCACCCCGGTAGACAGGGTCACATCTCTACACAAGAAACGGCATAAAACACCTTCACCTCAGGATTGGTTACAGGCTACACAAGCCTTTCAGGTTACACAAACCTATTTTTGGATACACAATCCACCAATCCCGCGCCCCGCGCGATGGCCACGCGGTGTGATGTGAGGGACCATAAGCTTGCACAAAGGGAATGGTCGGCGGACTTCCGCTGTGCCCAACACATGAGCACCCTCCCAGACGAGCCCAAACTCCATTTGGATTCCACCTTCTCATTATATTTACCTAATACATAGGTATTTATCACACAGATAATATCTCTGGGTCCACTACAGGAAACGTCAACAATCTCGAGCGCCAAAACCGTCGAAAGAAGCACACAAGCCGTCGGGATAGGTTTGTCTCGACGGCTTGCCGTCGAGAGAAAGCCATTGAGAAAATTCCGTCGAGAGAGGGACATTGTCTCGACGGCTAGAGACGTTATATCGACGGCCATGTATAAAACCATTGAGTTAAGCGCACCAGACGTTGTTACCGTGCGATGGGCTTAGTCTCGACGGCCACTAATGAACAGTTGGGATAAAGGAGATGTAGGGCCCACCAACCCAGCCTTTCCTAGTCATGTACTCTCGACGGCCACCGAAAAACCATCGAGAGAGATCATGTCCAGAAGTTGTGTAGTATCGACAGTCGTGTGGAGGCCGTCGAGACTACCTTGTCCAGATGTTGTGTAGTCTTGACGGCTTCCTTACGACCGTCGAGAGTATGCCTATGCAGTAAAAAAATTGTTTAAATTTTGTATATCCCATTTGTCGCACACATGCGACAAGATCACAATTGACAAGATCACATGCACTCAAATAATTAAAATTCACAGTACACATCCATAAGCCAACGACCGATCCAAACGGCACACACGACATACATATATATACAACATCGCAATCACAAAAGTACGATAACCAAAACGTATATATCGCCAGCTAGCTAGTCACCTAATGCTCGCTAGACGGAGGATCGCCTGAAGGGGGTAGGGATGGCTGGGTAAACAACGGTGGAGCGCCATCGAAAAGGTTGTTGACGAAGTTGGCCTCCTGGCTGCCCGATGTGTCCCCTCCCTCGTGCGCATGAGCTGCTGCTAGGGCAGCAGAACCCGAACCCTTAAAACAAATATAGACTTATTAGTTAATACTATGTGTTGAAATAAAGTAATAATACATATTTTGAGGTCGAATGACTTACCGCCTCAGTAACGTACGTGAAACCACCATGTGGGCGAGCTGGGCCCACGTAGTCACCTGCTAGGGGGGTGAGCCGCTGTAGAGAGCTTGGTGATGAGGAGGTGGCGGGCCCCCGTAGTAGCTCTAGTAGGGAGGTGGTGCCCCGAATCCACTACGATACGGTGGTGGACCACCGTAGAACCCCGGACCACCACTAGTCCCGCTCGGGCCAACCTAAAACAAATTTGGATAAGACGTGTTAATCTAATGGTAAAATGTATCTGACAGAATATTTAGAGTTTAAGTACATACCCCAGCTAGTCGAGATAGGCTCTCCAAATAGGCGAACCTTGCCTCGAACTCCACGTGCTGTCGAGCCATCTCCTCCTCTTGCCTCTTTTGCGCCTCCTCCGCCGTCCTCAGGCTCTCTTGCATCGCCTACAGCATCTTCCTGTTCTCTTCCCACTCCTTCTCCCTCTCCCTATGGAGTCTGGACTCGAAGGCGCGTCGGCTCTCGGCCTGTGTGTGCCCAGCTCGCACAGCGGGCATGTAAACCTCGGACCTATAACAAAGTGTTGTCAGTAGTTAAAATTTTTAACTTAGTTAACTTGTAAATATAAACAAAGCCTACCTCAGGGGACCGATCGCTAATCTCCCGTGAGCCCTCCCACCCATAGTTTGGTGGATGAGCACGGGGTCCAGCGGCTCATCCTTCGGGTTCTTCTCTTACGCATGCTTCTCGGCGTAAGCCTCCTTGTAGCGTGCCTACGTGGAAGTGTACAGTGGGCATGAATGGTTGAATATCACATTAAGTAAAAACTCGGTATCAACATTTTACGTACCTCTCGCTGCGCAGCAACGGGGTCCAGGGGCCCATAGAACCATCCTTATTTTGCGATGAGTGTCCCCTACGGAATACTTGCAGCCAAGGAGACAGCTGCCCGATGGTGATGGCCTGCAGAACAAAGTAAAGTAATTAAATATGATTTTTAGTTCGAAAACAAAGCTCCTAATAGGGAATAAAGAAAATTACCATTTTCTTCCTAAGCTTGGCGAAGGACATCTTCCCGACGGTAGTCCTGCTGCCTTTCATCGCACGGTTTTTCTTTGTCATCTCAGACCTGTCACGGAACTTCTGGCTGGCCCAATGGCTGGCCAGGTGTTGACACCCAAATTTGGCAGGAAAATCAGATATGGTGAAATGGCTAAATATATCGGAATTATTGGGCCAAATCAGAAAATGGCTTCATCGGCAAAGAAGAAGCACATATTAAAGAATACCGATAATTGGAAGACTCCGGAAGAAATACGCTCTGATCAGAAGATATGTTCCGTGGCTAGGTAAAATAGGTCGTATCGGTATCGAATTTGTAATACTATAAATAGGACCTTAGGTCTCGAAAGAAAGGGGACACATCATACTCAAAACACAACTACTTTCTCGAATCTGATCGACCTCGTCCAAAGGCTTCAACTCGTAGGTAGAGCTATCTCGATGGGATAATCGATTCTCTCCTTGTAACCCGTATGCATGGCTGCATCATCTTGATCTCATGTATACAAAGCATATTAAACTGTCTCGGGATTTACCGATCTTTAATGTGTTCTCGAATATTGCACTGTCTCGATTTAATCGATCTGTAATGTGTGTTTATCTTGCAATGCCGATCGTCAAGTATCTTATATGCTTTTCCTGAATCCGATATATGCAACTGTCTCGTTTAATCGATCTTGCTTATCTCATTTGGGATTTCACATGTGTTGGTATTTGCCGATTAACATTGTATTTACCTTTATTAGTCTTAAACCTTTAAACCGATCTGTTGGTTTACATCTCATTTTAGATTTGAATATTGTCTTGGCCTGACCAATCTATTCGATCTATTCATTGATTTAATATGATATATTGATTAAAAGGTCTATTACTGATATTTTACAAAAATACCAAAAAGAAGTAAGATTTGTAATTGAATATCTATATTTAATTGCTCTATCTGGCATTAAGACGATAGATTCTGTAATCAGGCTATATAAAGCCGATTCGAAATAACCTGATCTGGCTATTTAAAAGCCGATTAGGGCTAGTCACTGACAATTTACTCCTTGTCAATTTACAGGTCAAATTGACTGGCACGCTTGGTTTTGGTTGCAACGCAATCACTGAGTTGACGCTTCCGCACGTGTGTTCGCGAAAAGCTCACTTTTCGTGTCAACACCGGGGCCTCCCAGGCATCCAGGACGTTCGAGGCCCAATCTGGCTGAACGGTGAGATACTGCGGCGCTGTGAGGTACTTTGTCCGAGCAAAAGAGCTACCCACCCTTTCACCGTTCTTTTGTATATCTTATCATTCCGTCGAAATTATCGTCTCGAACCCACCAGTGTCGCAATGAATTTTGCTCGATCGGTCATTCGTGGGCTGTCCACTGGGACGCCCATATATGGTAGTCTACTGGACAATTCGAAAACGCTTATCACATCTCGTATGAAAACAAAACGAATCACCGTTCGTGTTCCATACGAGTTGTGTCATTTCTGAACGGGTGACGTACGGCTGGGTCACTATTCGAAAACACTAATGCGGACAAAATATTATTAAACCTTATATATTACCTAAACAAAAAGGTAATAAATAACATCGATGAATTAATAATCAATCAACAATCAATGCGGCGGCAAGTAGGCCGAAGCGTCGGGGCAGCGGCGGCCCAGGCGGCGTCGGCGGCGGCGGCAACGCAGGGAAGAAGGAGGCCGCGGCGTGGGCGTGGGACTTAGGCACAAATGTGCCTAAGTACCAGCGAAGCGTCGTATTAAAAAGAGTCTCTCTCGACGGCCAAAGAGGTGTCATCGAGTAAGAAAAGACTGTCTCGGCGGCTTCGCCTATACCGTCGAGTTAGAGAAGACTATCTCGACGATTTTAGGGCAACCGTCGAGACAGAGAACGACCGTTGGGATCCCGTAGGGCCCAATACTCGACGGCCACTTATTAGCCGTCGAGTAAAACGCACATCTCTCGACGGTTTAAGTCAAGCCGTCGACAATAATTGGGCCAGTTGGGCCCGCGGAGAATCAAGCCACTCGACGGCTAGAACTAAACCGTCGAGACATGCGATGATTTCTCTCGACCGTTTTTTTTTCAAATAGCCGTCAAGAGTAATTACACTCGACGGTATGCTTTGACTACACTCGAGAGAAGTGATTACTATCGACGGTGATGCTAGAAACCGTCGAGGGATGTGCTTGTCTCGAGAGTTTTGCCCTTTGTTGGACTCGGCGGTCAACCCAACGTAATTTGATTTCTAAAAATACAAAAAAAATTATTGGTATCAAAAAACAATGCGTTCATGTTTGTGTATCAAATCATATCACCAGCGAAAATATAAAAATTTTCTGAGGATTGAATGTGATGAACACTACTAAATAGGGGTGTTTCCCGGCTAAGTTCTAGATTATCGTACTATAACGGATAAGTCGTTAGTTATTCTATGAAAAACTTTAATTCAAAAAATTCAAATTCAATTAACAATAAAAACTTATAAGTTCATGTAAAATAAAAAATTTATTACATTGATTTTTCTACTTTGTAAAAAATAAATATCAATTAAACTATAATTTATAGGAATGAAAATGTATATTCTAATTATTTTTGTATCGACGGCCTAACTCTATGCCGTCGAGATCACTAAGGTCATTCGGCTTTTCAGCAAACGGCTGGTTTACACTTGACGGTTATTTAATCGGCCGTCGAGAATGCTAAGCCGTGGACCTCTCTCTCGACGGCCTTTACGTGGCCGTCGAGCCACAGTGCATAATATCGACGGGTCTGATATGGCCGTCGAGACATATTTCGGTACTTGAGATTGTTTCCGTTTCCTGTAGTGGTCCACCCTGCCCATCACCCTTCTCTTCCATCATTCCCATCCCCATTTCCCGTTATCTTATCTCTCCAAACCATACCCACACATCAACACCTCAACACATGCAACACAAAGCTTATCATGATCAAGGTGTGTATGTATCATGTCCACCGGTGAGTTTTGGCTCACCAGTGATGGATTGGATACCCGATTAAATCATTGTCTAAGCAAATTTTACCCAAGACTAGAAAGTCTAAATATTTTATATTTTATGTGGACAGCCAAATAAGCATGATAACAAGGAATCATGTAAGGTAAAGACATAATCATCAAGGACAGGGCATGATAAATCTTGATTAATCAAATGGGCATCTTTCCAAACATAGCAAGCATGCATTTTATGTATTTAAAACAAGATATCTTTGAAAAACTGGGTAAAAGTATGAGCTATAGTGTTAACTAGCCTTGAGGATCAGATGAGTGCACTTGGCTAGCTTCGGGATAATCCACTTCTGGAACCGGGTCTTCTATAAGAGCAGAGATCTCGAATTATAAAATATTCTTAATAAATTGCGAATGCAAACGCAGGGCCGGTTTTGATCGTTGGCGAAAATGCTAAGCTCAAGGTCTAGGATGGCTAGGGGTGATTTTACCAAAATATCCTTAGGGAATTCCTATTCGCAAAATTTGAAGGTGCTATATTTATATCTTCTTTAATATATTAAGAGCAGTCCAATACTTCATATCATAATTTTTCCCACGGTGTGGAGAGTTCCTAGTATTTACTGGGAAAGAGCTGGAACAGTAACGGGACAAAACCATCACTGTGCGAGTCGTGGGGAGACCGAGCGGCCCAAACTAGCGCAGCGCGACGGACCGGAACGACCCATTTGGCCAAGCGGCCCAGCCGCGGCACGAGCATGCTAAGTGGCCACGTTGATGACGCCTGAGAGAAGTGCGCCTACACATAACCCGACGTGTGGGGCCAAGGGCCCACTGAACAACGACTTAGTATCAAACGGAGAGAAACATATCAGAGAGAGAGAGAGAGAGAGAGAGAAGTTGGCAAGTCGGTCCCAGCGGTCTGTGACCCTCGTTTACACAGTGCGGGGGCCGATGACGTCATGATGATGTCATGACCATCAACCTCTCGCCAACGCGCGAACCCGAAAAGAGAACTGAGGTTCGCCGTCGCTAGAGGCTAGGTCATTGGGTGTAGGTGCTACCTATAAACTTAGTAAAACTATGCGCGTCTATTTTGTGCCTACGGCACGACCAATGGTGATCAGACGCGGCGACGGCAAAACGGCTCGACATCAAATAACGACTAAGCTAGCGTACGGCTCCGACCAAGATAGGCTCCGACCAAGACAACCACGGAGAGGATGTTCTACCTGGTATTTTAAAAGCTTTATTGTATATTTTCTAAAATACCCTTAATTTGCATTTTAAATTAATAAATAAGGCCATAAAATACATACTTTAATTTGTTTATAGAAAATATTATAAGTTAGTTGCAAAATTATATTTTTACTATGATGTAGACTAAATATAATATTTTCTGTAATTTTTTTGAGAATTTTTGAGCTGATTTTCTATTTTAAATACTAAAGTAATCATATTATTAATTTTACATAAAACTTGATTAGTGAAATATGCAAAGTTATATTTTTAATGGGTTCTAAATAGTATCTAGTATTTTACATCATTTTATCATAATTTTTGGGAGTCTGCATCTATTTTTCATAAATCGAAATCATTTAACAACTTTTAAAATCAACTGCATCTCTAATAGTGACATCATGCTGACGTCACCTCGTCTTCCACCTCCGTCCCACGTACAGCCGACGGCAAAGAAACGGCGACTGCGAGAGCTACGGTTATCTGTTTTGGGTGTTCTTGGGCTCTACGGAATCGTATCGACGGCGCGCTTCTAATGGTACCATCTACACGGTCGGCGATGGTCGGACAAGGTAACGCCATGAGCTATAGCGGCGATCCTTCGGATGCACGGCGGCGACGCGACGATACGGCCACGGCCAAACCGAATGGTGGGAGAGCATCAGGGAGGGAAGTGGGTGCTTAACATGGGGTTCACGAGGACAGAACGGGTTCGAGCCGGCGTGGCGACGCGCGACCCCGAGACGGCTCCGGACAAGGCAACGGCGGCGAGGGAGCTCCGGCTCCGTACTGTCCAAATTGACTGAGGGGAAACAATCGTAAGATGGCGAGGAACATTTAACCGAGAATAATCGGAATGAAATGAACTGACGAAGGAGCAATCGTCGGCGGGGACTTCGGCTCGGCTCAACTCCGGCGAGAAATTCCCGGCGATGTAGTGGCTCCGGCGACGCGAGCGTTGTCCAGCGGGTTCAGGGCGGCATCGCGAAGAGCAGAGACCACATCAGAGCACTCGGGAATGGTTCGTTTGAAGAAAAGAGGGGGAAGGAGGCGACGGCTCGGTATTTATATCGGCCGGCGGCGGGGGCACGTCGGGGCAGGAGGTGCCAGCACGACGAAGAAGCGCGGTGCGGTGGCTACGTGGCGCCTTGAGCTCGAACCAGCGCAGCTTGCTTCCATGCACGGGACACCGAGGCAAGGATTGAGGCGGTGAGCGGCGTCGGGCAGGAGGAGAGAGAGGGCACAGAGGGGAGAGGCAATTGGGCTGACCCAAAGATGGCCCAAGACAAGCCCAATAGAACCCCAAACCGAGAAATGAGTTTGAATTTTGATTTTTCTCCTAAATTGCTTTGGAATTTTGATTTCTATTATATTTTGTTAAATTTTTTAAATCTGCCTAATTTTTGGGTGTTACACATACATTTATACAATTAGATTTATTCTGGTACAATATCTTTGGCATGATCTGTTGGAAAAGAGAAATATCTTTTGTGTTTTAGCCCAGCCCAGGGGACTCTTTCGTATTTGGGTCCCACTGCTCCTACATTTATATTTGAGTAAATTGCATAGTAGGTACATGAAGTTGTCCCGCATTTCCGCTTAGGTCCAAAATCCTCAAAACCATGAATTTTGATGCACGAAGTTTCAATGATGTCTCTTTTCTATCCAAAACGGTTTGCAATGGGCCGTTGCGTGGCATGGAATGCCATGTCACCTGCCCATGTGGCTTTATTTTTTAAAAAATCTTCATAATAAATACTCCCTCCGTTTCAAATTATAGGTCGTTTGACTTTTTTGACACGTACTTTGACCACTCGTCTTATTCAAATAATTAGTGAAAATATGAAAAAACTAAAGTCATTATTAAAGTACCTTTCATGATAGACTAAATCATAACAAAAATAAATTATAATCATAAGATTTTTTGAATAAGACAAATGGTCAAAGTTTGTGTCAAAAAAGTCAAACGAACTATAATTTGGAACGGAGGGAGTAAATTACATCATTCACTTGCTTTCCTTCCATCACCTGTTCTTCCCCTCACTGACCTGCACTTCTTAGCGGAAGCCACACACTGCCATACCAGCCCCGATTCCTTTGCTTTCTTAATTTTGGAAAGAAACCTTTTATTGCTTCGATGATTTGTTTGGCAACTGATTAAGAATTAATTTCTACAAAAACGTCGCAGAGTATCCAAATGAATGCGGTGAAGGAGGGACATTGATCAAGTCTTGATTTCTTTGGAAAATTATCATTTATTGCTTTGAATTGCATTCTATGGAAACAGATCAAGATTCAAGGTCTTCTGGCCATGGATGCAACATCAGACAGCCGGAGTCAACAAAGAAGACAGTTCCGTCACCATGGAGGCCGTGGATGGCATATCTGTTTAGTGCCTGGCGGATGGCAAAGGCACCGTGGATGAGCAACTTAGGGTGTGTTTGGTTTGGAGGTCTTGGATGGTTCCGTCCGGCATCACATCGTTTTTCGTTTGGTTGCCATTAGATGGATCTATCTGTCCTGGTTGTTCCCATCCATCCATAGTACAGTAGAGTGGTTCATCCCATCCGGTATCAAAACATAAGGCAAGCTCGTCCCGAGCACAAGCAGAGCTAGATCCACGAGGACCACGAGCGCACCTCCTCCTCCCCTCCACCTCCTCTTCCACCGGCGCACCGCACCTCCTCCCCCGACGGCGCACCTCCTCCACCGCCGGCGACCAGCGGTACAGGGCGGAGGGGACTCGGCGGGGCGGGGTGAAGCTCGGTGCTGCGGCGGCGCGGAGGCGCGGGCCCGAGCTGCGCGCGGCAGCGCGGCGCGTCTCCTTCCCGGAGCCGTCCCCTCCTTCTCTGACACCGCCGCCTGCACCCCATCCTCTTCCATGGCGCCGCCACCTCCCCCTTCTTCTCCGACGCCGCCTTCCCTGGGGATGTTGGTGAGCATCTGGATGACCTTCTTGAAGGCAGCGGCGGCGGCTGAGCTAGGGGGACGGGGGCGACCAGCGGCACAGGGCAGCGGCTGAGCTAGGGGATGAGGGCAACCAGCGGCAGCGGCTGAGCTAGGGAGAGGGGGGCGACCGGCGGCGGCGGTTGAGCTAGGGAGAGGGGGCCGACTGGCGGCGGGGAAGCCGAGGTGGAGGGCGGCGGTGGCGGTGGCGAGTTGGAGAAGCAGAGGAGGGGGAAGAGAACGGCGCGCGTGAGTCCAATTCGGTCATGGACGAAAAAAAGAAACCAAACACTGCTACATGGATGAATTCATGCATTATCAACCTATCCCATCCTTAACTCTGTGCTGGATGGTCCAGCGTGATCCAACCAAACACACCCTTAGATGGCCAGACGCCTAGTTGCCGACATGCACAGGCACATAGGGAGGAAGATTCAAGGCCATCGGTTAGGGACGCAGCGGATGCTGATAACGCCGCAGCGACGACCAACGGCACAAGGAGCGCGAGGTTCATGGCAGCAGCCATGGCACTCCGCTGGGAATTAGAGGCCAGGAGGTAGAAAGCGTAGAGAGAGACAAGGGAAAGAGATGGGGATGCAGAAGAGGTAAGTCACTGCATGTGGGTCCATTTCCTTGTCATGGTTGTTGACGTCAAATAAACACCAATTTTATACGTCAACATATTCCGGAATTCCGGCTTTTCGAGGAAAAATCAAAGTTTATACTAACAATTTTATTTATTCTAATAAAGTTCCACAAGTTTTGGTGAGTTTTTGGTCTACAGGTGCAAAACAGGACAAACCAGGGCCAGACCGGGCAACAGGCCAGGCCAGCCGACCCACCTAGGTCGGCCGACCCAGCCATGTCACCGATCCAGCCTTGTCTTCTTCCCAGTGGCATAAAAACACAAAATGAGGCCATCTAGACCATCCACTGCCGTCGGTTTGATCGAATGGACACGGTTGCTTCACAAATGAGCATAGGATTTCCTTGGATTCCTTTCTTGCGCAAGTCCATTTGATGCACTGGCTTAAGGGGATAATCTACACCATCAAGGGAGCGTCCCATGCAAAATCCACGGCCGGGAGACGAAGGAGGTGGGTCGGCCGACCCACTCTTGAGCCTCCTCGGCTTCCCCTTTGGAGGAGGGATGGATGACACGTGCCCCTACACGTGGAGCACCCCGGTTGGCTGCGCAACACTATAAATAGACCCTCTCTCCTCACTTGTAAAACAACACACTACACTTTCACATTTTTCATTCCGCTTAGTAGAGTAGCTCTTAGTTAGTAGAAGTTATGAGTTAGAGTCAAGTCGAGCCGACGCTCGGAGTTCTGAAAGTGTCTTCGGGAATTCGGATAATAGCTTTTGTACCCTTTCCTAATTGTTTCAATTAGTGAGATCACTTCATTCATTGCTATAGTGTTAAACTTTATTTGAGCTGAGTATATCTGCATAAATGAGTTGTGTAGATTTGCTTTACCGGTAGCTTATATTCGTCTGAAATCAGTTTAGGTTCTCACTCATATACTGTTAGAGCCAGGCATTGAATCTAGATCAACTTCTTTTAGTACTGAGGAAGATTGATTAGGAATAGTCGCAGACGTGGTGTCTAAGACTAGGACTAACTTGGTTTACACCTGGGCCCACGTATATGTGGTAGGTGGTGACAGCCCTATCCATCCGTAGATACTCAGTATCTCGTGCGTAACCCACAGTGTCCGGCTTTGGACCAGTAGAGCCAAATCGGAACGATCATAACCATTCGGGATTCCAATTTAGGATAGCGGGTGGTAGTGAGTGTCCGAGCTCCGACGACGAATATCAAGTGGACCACTAGTTGATTATTCTAAGCTCGCTCAATTAAACTGAATCACACGATTTTGTGAACTTATTAAATTTGTCTCGTTGTCCTCCCAACTGTCTATCTAGCTAGTGTAGCTTTCTCTTTATTTGTGTGAATAGTTTTTATGTATGTGTGTCCCGGTCTATTCATTTATCCTTACCCCCGTTATCTAGACTGGCTGGTATTTTAAATAATTAAGATATAGAGGATTATCTCTTTAAACCCTCGTTCCCTGTGGATTCGATAACTCTAGGAATACTCCTGGTGAAAATTATAAGCGATATCCGTCCGCTTGCGGATTAATTTCTTTGAGCGTAAGAATCGCCAACA